>CM024756.1:11560530-11620538 GCA_014218235.1 Colocasia esculenta
TGAATGATCATGTTCCTTTTACTACGAGCTTGTTATTGAAACTCTGTGGCCATAATATGCATCTGTTTGTTCGGCACAATGTGGGACTCCGGTCTAAAATTTGATCTAATGCCTGTGCAATAGGGGCCTGGTCGTCCTGGGGAGGAGCGCCCCAACGTATTGTTAACCGCGGGAGTATGGACTTCTGGTGCTTGGCATAGCACAAACAAATAAGCAAGAGTGTGAAAATTGTGCCTTCGTATGATGATAAGTTTGATTTGATCTGATATGATAAGATTTGATATGATACGTCTGTTCACGTGAATACGTGATATCTGTGAATATGGCCAATCTCTTTGATATGATTCTACTCTTGAAATATCTGTCCATTGTATATGCAACTCGACATTTGATCTGATATGATATCCGTTCTACTCTGCTATTCAACTTGTTAGAAAAACATGCATTGTCATCATATTCATGTGCATATCTGCTATTTTAAAATGTTAATCATGTATAGTTGCCCGCACAATATTGAGATGTAAATCCTACTGAGCTAGTTTGCTCACCCCTATCCTACCCTTTTTCAGGTAGTGATGAGGAACCAGTGGAGTCAGATGGATTGGGCAAGAGTGACGAGCACCTGTCATATGAGTAGTTGTCAGCTTAGAAATAGAATTTGAGTAGTCGATGTATTAGAGAACGTTGTTATTGATCAATAAACCTTTTCAGTCAATTCTTCTTATGTGAGGTTGTATCTAGTTGAATGGAATGGAATAAAGCATACTTTGGTGACCATATATAGTCTCGAATGTGTTGTTATATTCAATTATGACTCTGCGCTATTCAACTGTGATACGCCTATTTGTATTGTTCACGTCCCCCGGTATTTATTCCGCTGCTAAATATCGGGGCATGACAGATACACCTCAGTGAAGGAACAACACATGAGGAAGAGGGAGAACATGTACCTGTAGTCGCATCCGCCCTTATGGACGCGATGCTATCGCGGCGGTGCGATGCGCCACATTAACAACCGAGAACAAAAGGACAGGAAAGACACAGGAAAAAACCCAACTGGGTATCTAATGAGCACATAAACATATCATCATGGTAGGCACACAAGCAAAATCGGCGAGGCTAGCACTGAAGGTCCCACCGTGATCACCAAAAGGTGTAATCACGGGGAATGTGCACCCCAAAGACACGCAATAGGATATTAAATCTAATAATATGGAAATAAGGAATGTGATCGCCACCTAGATAGTTGCCATAAATAAGAATTAAGTAAGCTAACTATGCTAGGAACAGGAAAGAGGACAGTGGACTTACTGAGATTGCGATGGGTCACCTCGTCGCGATGGGCTGTTATCACGACGCTCGTACAGGGCGCGTCTATGCTGTCGCGTCGCCCTCCTCTGCCGTGTCCTCTGCAGTGCGGGAGAATGATGGTGGGACCTTCTTCCTGCCCTCTGGCCGGCCAGAGGACAAGAGCCGCTCGTGGATCTTCGCTTGGGTGCTTGCTAAACAACGAAAACAAGAAATAAACCCTATTAGACTATGTTAAGTGTAGTAGCTATTCTTAAATGAAAGAAAGATGTGGAGCATGGAGGGAACGGACCTGGGGGGTTGGTTTTAAACCCCTTGGGTAGCAGGAAAACGTGGGGAGGAATATGCATGGGGAGAAATCATGGAAGAGGAGAAGGAGGAATCCTAACTCATGTATACATGTGTAAAAGTGGAAAATAAAGTAAAAACAAAACTAAACGATACTACCCTGTTTGATGTGATTCTAGTTGGAGGTCGGAGAGTAGGATGTCATGAACAACTTTCATGAAGACATCTTGAAGAGATCTGGCCTGGTTTGGGCTGTGGAAGAGACGATAATCCCGCATGTGCAGATCTCGATGAGAGAGAAAGTGAAGATCAATCTGATGTAACTTTTCGTACAAGCCAACAATCTACGTGATTCCACTTCAAGGTGAAGAGGGCTCTGTGGGGAGAAATGTTGATGAAGAGACCTCGAAGAGATCTGGCCTAGTTCGATCTCCACAAGCCATGCAAGTACTGCTGGTTCTGGAGGCGATATGAGAGAGAAAGAGGAGAGAGAAAGGAGGAAAATGTGAAGGACAACTTCTCCTCTGCGTTGGGGACGATGGGACCTCGTGGGTAGAGCCTCCAGGGACCTCTCCTCGTGGTGGTAGCCTTCCTCTCTGCCCTAGAGAGTCCTAGGATGTGTTTTAGATAGAGATAGAGTCCAATCCCGAGTTAGAGAGAGAGTCCAAGTTGTGGGAGAGTTTGAGAGTCTATCTAGAGTTTGGATGGACTTGGGGGCTCCCTAGGGATGAGGATAGGAGGTTTGGGTCGTAATCCAACTCAAAGGGACTTGAGATAGGATCTAGGATGGAAGGAGAGGCCAAAAATCATGTAAAAACGTGTTTACGTGCATGGCGCTGTTGCGTCGGATCGTGGGGCCGCGTTCTGGTCCCGACCATGCACCAGGTCGCGACTATAAGACAGTCCGCATAGGTCCCACGAAATGGGCCATAACTCTCTTCACAGACATTGGATTGACTAGCCGTTTGTTGCGTTGGATTCTAGATTCAGAGGGCTAAAAATGATAGTATGATATGACAAATTTTGATTAGAAATGAGGAAGGTATGAGCTCTCAAAGTGAAGACATGTTCACAGGATTGGGCAGATTGCACAGTTTTGATGTTTCAAGTGGATCTTGGCCATGGGCTTGAGAATGGACTTGAAATTGAGGGTGAATGGGCTCTCATGATGGCCAGAGAAGGACTCCAAAGTGTTGACCAATTTGGGATATCAATGATATGGACAAGAAATGTGCTCAACTTATAGGCCGAAAACGGGTGTCTACATTGAGGAGATCACTTGTTTAGTCTACTTTTTATTTGCTAGTATGTGAACAATGTTATTCATACGGACTTGTATAATTGTGGACATTTGTTATTTTCTTTATTACTATATAGATTGTGGAATATGTGAATGATGATGGAATAAGAATGTCTTACATTTCCGTTGTACTTCCTTTGTTATTTATGTACATCTTGACCAATTGTGTTGTGTTGGGTAAATGTCCCACTGTGACGGCGCCCTTGTATCGATGTGATTGGTATAATCGTACCGATATAAAGAGGGTCATTACAGAGATTGGTATCATAGCAACAGGTTGAGATTGTACATGAATATGCCATCATCTACACAATATTTCAAAGTCTTTATAGAATTGTCCATATATGTGGAAAATATCTAATAACGAATCAAAGATAGTTAAGAAAATGGTTAGGATAAGTAACATAGATTCTAACTAAGTTAATTATTTTACAGGCTATGGCGAGCGTGGTAGGCGTGGTGCTCAGGCTTGGGATGACGAGCAGAGGTGTGAGGAGAGGGGTGAGCAGTAGGCCCCAAACACCCCAGGGTCCCACAGTACTTCCTCCACCACCTGTGGACTATGGCGTGTTCATGCAAGGCTGGTTCAGGCAATGCAGATCCAGGCACAGACTTAAGCGACACTGTAGGCTCAGTTGCAGGCACAGGTTAGAATTTTAAATAAGAGTAGTCTGTTTTGTTGAATGTATGATTTTTTATGTGTTGCTTATGTATTTTTAATATCTCAGGCTCAGGCTCCAGCTCCAGTTCCTCAGGACCATGGCCACGGTGTTCCGTCCATCATGAAGAGGTTTAAGAGAATGGCTCCACCTTCTTTTAAGGGGGAGAGTCATCCCCTCTTGGTAGAGAGCTGGATGAGGGAAGTGGAGAAGATCTTCCGGGCCATATGGTGTGCGGAAGAGGACAAAGTCAGCCTGGCTACTTACATGCTACAGGTACTTAAAGTATATGTACTTGTGTAAGATTAAGGTTTTATTTTAGATGATGCTTATGGGTTGTGTTTTGTAGGAGAGAGCCGATGTTTGGTGGGCCTCCGTACTATGTACCAGGTACGAGGATGGTGCCATTGAGGTGACTTGGGCCAAGTTCACAAGGCTATTTTGGGCCAAGTGCATCCCCGAGCACATCCAGGACAAGATGCAGCAGGAGTTTCTCTCTCTCACTCAAGGCTCCATGACTGTTTTGCAGTATGAGGCCAGTTTGCCGAGCTTTCCAAATATGCTCCTCATATAGTGGCTGACAAGCGCAGGAAGGCCAAGAAGTTTGTGATGGGGCTCAAGATATCACTTAGGTTGAGGCTCGTTGCTTTGACCACCGCACTCTAGACGAGGCTCTCAGCGTAGCATGCAAGCAGGAGAGTGAAATGGACCAGTACTTAGAGGAGAAGAGGGCAGCTCAGAAGAGGTCCGCGCCACCTTTCCAGAGGTAGAACAGGAAGAAGGTAGTGTACCAGTCACCCCAGCGTCCAGTAGCGACATTGAGTCAGCAGGCAGTTACACCACAGTCACCCAGCTTCAGACCCAGCGACAAGAAGATGTGTCCTCACTATGGAAGGGCACACTACGACCCGAGTGTTGGAAGCTAGCAGGGAAGTGTCTTAAGTGTGGCAGCACCGAGCATCAGATTAGAGACTGCCCCAGGCTTTAGCAGAGTGTTCAGAGAGGAGCTCCAACCCCAGCATCGACAGTAGTGACAACGCTAATGACAGGGAGACCAGGAAGACCTCGAGTCCAGCCCTAGTGTTCGCACTAGCTCGAGAGGATGCAGAGCAGGCCGAGAACGTCACGGAAGGTATGGTTCTAGTCATGGGTGTGCATGCTCGGGTGTTGTTTGATACGGGTGCTACACACTCATTTATTTCTGAGCGGTTTGCCAAGCAGTTAGCAGCAGAGTCTGGAGTGGAGGCACAGGAGTTAGAAGTCACTTTATCTGTGCACACACCGGCAGGTACGGTAGTGACCAGGAAGTGCATTCCATCTTTACCTGTGTGTATTGAGGATCGAGGCTTGTTTGGGTGTTTCTACTTGCTCAAGATGAAGGACTATGATGCCATACTTGGTCTGGATTGGCTTGAGGAGCATTATGCTTGGTGGATTGCAGAGGGAAGAAGATTATTCCGTATTCTTGGAGAGGATGAGTTCTCACATCCGTTGCCAAGGAACTTAGCGGGAAGGTTTGTGATCTCTACCATGAAGGTGATGAGGATGGTGAACAAGGGTTGTGACGCTTTTCTTGTCAGCGTGGTCTTAGTTCCAATGGCCGATCAGTCACCTACCCTTGAGGAGATTGAGGTTGTACAGGAGTTTTCCAGACGTGCTTCCTGATGATTTGTCTGGATTGCCACCAGCAAGGGAGATAGAGTTTACCATAGAGTTGCTTTCAGGCACCTCTCCTATCTCTAAGGCTCCGTATCGGATGGCACCTGCGGAGTTAGCTGAGCTGAGGAAGCAGTTGCAGGATTTGCTGGATAAGGGATTCATTCGCCCTAGTGTGTCACCATGGGGCGCACCTGTACTGTTCGTGAAGAAGAAAGATGGGTCCCTCAGGTTGTGCATCGACTACAGGAAGCTCAACCAGGTGACGGTGAAGAACTGGTATCCTTTGCCGCGGATTGATGATTTTTTCGATCAGCTGCAGAATGCATCAGTGTTTTCCAAGATAGATCTGCGGTCCGGCTACCATCAGTTGAGGATTAAGGGTGATGATGTGTCCAAGACTGCTTTCAGGACTCGTTATGGACACTATGAGTTTCTTGTGCTTCCATTTGTTTTGACTAACGCCCCTGCAACGTTCATGGATCTCATGAACATGGTGTTTAGACCATATTTGGATAGTTTTGTAGCAGTGTTCATTGACAATGTTTTAGTCTATTCTCCTGATGAGGCTACTCACCGTGAGCATCTGGGATTCTTCTGGAGGTTCTCTGAGAGCATAAGTTGTATGCTAAGTTCAGCAAGTGAGACTTCTGGATGCGCGAGGTTCACTTCCTTGGGCATGTTATCTCAGGCGCTGGTGTTGCTGTTGATCCGGCAAAGGTTCAGGCGATGTTAGAGTGGGAGACTCCAAGGACACCATTGGCGATCAGGAGTTTTCTTGGCTTAGCAGGCTATTACAGGCGATTCATTGAAGGCTTTGCCTCTATCGCAGCACCTTTGTCTAAGCTAACCAGAAAGGGTGTGAAGTATGTTTGGTCTGATGATTGCGTCAATAATACATCTGGTTGTTGCCCAGTTGACAAGCCCAGAGGGGGGGTGAATGGGACTTTAAAAATTTGTTCAATAAAAACCTGTTCACAAAAACGATTGCACAAACACACTTCGCAGATTGTTAGAGTTAGTACAAGAAGGATAGAAGAAGCAAGGCAATCACATAAAGGACATAGCGATATATCTTGGTTCGGACCTCCTTTCCACAGGAGTCCTACGTCTAGTCCCAAGCAATCTCTTGGGATTTCACTATCTAGGGTACTGTCCCTCTATGGACACTACACACCCTGGATGCCCCACCAGGTCTTCTTCACTTTCCCGGGCAAGAAGGCAGCCCACTTCTTTTTTAGGCTCAGAAGCAAACCTACTTCTTTTACAGGCTTAGAAGCTAACTACTAGTACCCACCTAGTGCGGTGCAACACTCAGCCATAGCTAGTTGATCTTCCTTCTCAAGAAGGGAACAACACAGAAATGTGTTCAAGAGAGGATGCCCCTAGATCAAGCTTATAGAACAGAACTTGATCTGAAGCAAGGACTGAGAGGATGAAAAGATCTACAGGGATGATCTCTCTTAGTGCTAAAGGCTCTCATAAAGATCTACACTAAACTCAGAGAGCTAAGAGCTAGACAGAAGAAGGAGTGAGACTTTGCTCTTTCAGATGCTCGCAGAAGAATCTTCAGAAGGAATGAGAGCGTTGTTTTTCTTCTCTGTATTCTCAGTTTGTTCTGGAGCTTCAGTTCTATATATACGTTTATTTCAAATTCGAACGTGAGAAGTCCGTTGTCTCTAAGCATTGTTTACGTTAGACTGCTTGACACTTGGAAGCTTCCAGTCAACAGTCCGTTATCCATTTGTGATTTGTGCACGCAAAGAGATAGGATCTCCTCAGATGTCCTTTGGCTTCAACATGGTCCAAATGTATGACGATATGTTGTCAGTGACCTGCACACATTTATGAGCTAAATAGTAGACAGCTAAGCTGTCTCTGGTTGTCAGTAAGCATTAGAAAGAATGTTTCATCAGAATAGTAATGTCATTTGCTGTTCTAAAAAAGATGTTTAAAAGAGTAAGCATGATAGAGGAAAGATATCATTTGAATGCATGCAGAGATACGTTCAGTCTTCATTAAATGCACAGATGTCAGAAAGATATGTGCGAAGACTTTGACTGTTCAATCAATGATGTTAAATATCAAGTCGTTATAAACATAAAATCGATGCATTCATGACATATGAAATCGTTGTATGAATAAATCATTGTGAAGCTATGAACAAGTCGATGTGCAAATCGTTGTGAAGTTATAAGGAAATTCATGTACAAATCATTGTTCTTACCAAGAAATCGATGTTCTTTCCAAAGAAACTGATGTGAGACCAAATC
Organism: Colocasia esculenta; assembly: GCA_014218235.1. Classification (NCBI taxonomy): domain Eukaryota; kingdom Viridiplantae; phylum Streptophyta; class Magnoliopsida; order Alismatales; family Araceae; genus Colocasia; species Colocasia esculenta. The sequence continues at coordinate 11,568,015 of CM024756.1, forward strand.
GTTGTTCCACACAAGAAATCGATGTAGCTATTAAGAAATCGTTGCGAATGAAGAAATCGATGTGAACAAATCGTTCTGGTCTCTTCACAAATCATTATGAGAGACTTAACGAATCGTTCTGAGAGCAAATCGTTATGGCTACAAAAGGAATCGTTCTGAGATCGATTTCTTAACAAATCGTTATGGCCACTTAAGAAATCGTTGTGAGATCGATTTCTTAACAAATCCTTAATCAAATTGTTATTGCCACAAAGCGAATCGTTCTGGCACTTGAAGTGAAATCGATGTATATGAAATTAGACATCGACTTTATCATTTTAGTGTGCCATAAAATAATCATAAATATTCATGAAATAATCTAATCATAAAGTTTGTTGGCACCAAAATATGAGGGTAATAAAAGAGTGGTTCAACAATCTCCCCCTTTTTGGTGATGACAAAATTTATGAGCATTTTCTCACAAAGATACTTAAGACAAGAAAATACAGAAAATTCACAGTGCATACTTACTCTCCCCCTTTGTCACTAACCAAAAAGGAAGGGTCTTACCATGCATATTCTCCCCCTTTGAGAGAATTTCTTACCAGAGAGGGGTTCAACAATAATTGTCGAAGATGAATAACTCCCCCTTAGGGAATGCTCTCCCTGAGTGTGAGACTCCCCCTAAGCATAAGGCTCCCCCTGACAGGGAGGGTCCTCTTGAGGATTCTTTACTTGTTTGTCGACATGTGTTTCTTGGTGTGTCGACCTGTTGATCTCTTGACTGATTGTTTGCCAAGTCTTCAGAATTATTGCTTGAATGTCGTTTTGTTGTTTTACTCATCAGGAGCAGATTGGCATTCTCTTCATCCTCTTATGTGCTTGATCTATCTGAGGGGTTATCCCTAGTAACAGTAAAGGGTTTCCTTTTGTGTTTCCTGTGTTTCTCCTCCTTTCTTTTCTTATTTTTCTCCTTGCTCTTGGCTAATATTTTCGGATGATTTCTTCTTCTTCATTGTCACTATCACTGCTCGTATAGTCATTAGCAGTGTCTTCATCTGCAGTGCTTTCCCTAGCCTTGAGTGCAATAATTGGCCTTCTTCTGAAAGAGCTTTCTCCTAATCTCTCCATGTTGATCTCATGAGCCATGAGAGATCCCATAAGCTTTTCTAATGACATTGTGGAGAGGTCATTGCTTCATCTATAGCTGTGACCTTAGGAGTCCACTCCTTTAGAAGAGATCTTAGAATCATTCTGACCATATCTCCTTGGCTGTATTTCTTTCCCAATCCTGCAAGTTCATTGATATCTCAGTAAAGTCAGTGTACATTTAAGATATCGACTCACCTTGCTCCATTTGGAACTTCTCATATTTTTTCACCAAGATATCAATCCTGGTTTCCTTGACCTTGTCTGTGCCTTCATAAGTGATTCTCAATTTTTCCCACATCTCCATAGTAGATTTGCAGGCTGATACTCTATTGAATTCCTTTTTGCTGAGGGCACAGCATAGAATGCTTTTAGCCTTACAGTTCAAGGAAATCTTTTTCCTGTCATCATCTGTCCACTGAGCCTTCTCATTTGTGACTAGGAGATCGCCTCTTCTACTATGGACCAGATTTGATATTCGAAACCTAGCAGGAAATACTCCATCCTGGTCTTCCAATAAGCATAATCTTCACCATCGAAGAGAGGGGGTCGGTTGACAGACTGACCTTCAATGTGGGCTGCCATGGATCTTTACTCTTCAGATCGTTGGATCTTCTTCTTTGTCGAAGAGACTCGCTCTGATACCACTTGTTGCCCAGTTGACAAGTCCAGAGGGGGGGTGAATGGGACTTTAAAAAAGTTGTTCAATAAAAACCTGTTCACAAAAATGATTGCACAAACACACTTCGCAGATTGTTAGAGTTAGTACAAGAAGGATAGAAGAAGCAAGGCAATCACACAAAGGACACAACGATATATCTTGGTTCGGACCTCCTTTCCACAGGAGTCCTACGTCCAGTCCCCAAGCAATCTCTTGGGATTTCACTATTTAGGGTACTGTCCCCCTATGGACACTACAACACCCTGGATGCCCCACCAGGTCTCTCTTCTCCTTCGGGCAAGAAGGCAGCCCACTTCTTTTATAGGCTCAGAAGCAAACCTACTTCTTTTACAGGCTTAGAAGCTAACCTACTAGTACCCACCCTAGTGCGGTGCAACACTCAGCCACAACTGGTTGATCTTCCTTCTCAAGAAGGGAACAACATAGAAATGTGTTCAAGAGAGGATGCCCCTAGATCAAGCTTATAGAACAGAACTTGATCTGAAGCAAGGACTGAGAGGATGAAAAGATCTACAAGGATGATCTCTCTCAGTGCTAAAGGCTCTCACAAAGATCTACACTGAACTCAGAGAGCTAAGAGCTAGACAGAAGAAGGAGTGAGACTTTGCTCTTTCAGATGCTCGCAGAAGAATCCTCAGAAGGAATGGGCGTTTTTTTTTTCTTCTCTATTCTCAGTTTGTTCTGGAGCTTCAGTCTTCTATATATACGTTTATTTAAAATTCGAACGTTGAGAAGTCCGTTGTCTCTAAGCATTTGTTTACGTTAGACTGCTTGACACTTGGAAGCTTCCAGTCAACAGTCTGTTATCCATTTGTGATTTGTGCACGCAAAGAGATAGGATCTCCTCAGATGTCCTTTGGCTTCAACATGGTCCAACGTTGTATGACGATATGTTGTCAGTGACCTGCACACATTTATGAGCTTAAACAGTAGATAGCTAAGTTGTCTCTGGTTGTCAGTCAGCGTTAGAAAGAATGTTTCATCAGAATAGTAATGCCATTTGCTGTTCTAAAAAAGGTGTTTAAAAGAGTAAGCATGATAGAGGAAAGATATGTTTTTGCATGCATGCAGAGATACGTTCAGTCTTCATTAAATGCACAGATGTCAGAAAGATATGTGCGATGACTTTGACTATTCAATCAATGCTGTTAAATATCAAGTCGTTATAAACATAAAATCGATGCATTCATGACATATGAAATCGTTGTATGAATAAATCGTTGTGAAGCTATGAACAAGTCGATGTGCAAATCGTTGTGAAGTTATAAGGAAATTCATGTACAATCGTATTCTTACAAAGAAATCGATGTTCTTTCCAAAGAAAGAAACTGATGTGAGACCAAATCGTTGTTCCCACATAAGAAATCAATGTAGCCCTTAAGAAATCGTTGCGAATGAAGAAATCGATGTGAACAAATCTTTCTGGTCTCTTCACAAATCGTTATGAGAGACTTAACGAGTCATTCTGAGAGCAAATCGTTATGGCTACAAAAGGAATCGTTCTGAGATCGATTTCTAACAAATCGTTATGGCCACTTAAGAAATCGTTGTGAGATTGATTTCTTAACAAATCCTTAATCAATCGTTATTGCCACAAAGCGAATCGTTCTGGCACTTGAAGTGAAATCGATGTATATGAAATTAGACATCTACTTTATCATTTTAGTGCGCCATAAAATAATCATAAATATTCATGAAATAATCTAATCATAAAGTTTGTTGGCACCAAAATATGAGGGTAATAAAAGAGTGGTTCAGCACTGGTAACTTACTTCAATAATTATATATCATTACTCGTTGATAATAATGACATTGTCTTCGTTTCTCACATTGGTTTGGAATTCCGTTATCGCCGCTCCACTGTTCTAGAATTCCTCTAGAATGTTGAGCAACTTGTTTTCCTTACACACTACTCTCTTGACAAGTTGGAACCTCTTTGTTGGACATTCCGTTCTGGAAGAATAGGAACCTTTTGTTAAGACCTCCGTAAAACTCCATACTCTGTGGATTCTCTCATGGAGACCGAGCTGGTTGTACCCTAACACCTATAACACCCTTAGGGATCAACATGATCCAAATAGTCTTAGAAATCTCTCTTACTTGAGATCACACTGGACCTTTGGACCTATTCATAACATGGCTAGTGGAGGCTAGTGAATTCTACCTGACTGCCAACACCAATCATGTGTGTTGTGCAAGCATTACTATCGCCTGTTTAACAGTCGCTTTATGTGCAATTGACCTATAGTTCTCATCTATACTCCACTCACTCATCTATTCACATTCTCTCTACTTTCTTGTCTATTCATCAAGTACTTTCATCTATTTCTTGGTACTCTCTATTGGTCATTGACTGATTATCTAAAGATAAATAATTGACTAATGCTTGACAATATAAAAAGTGTCCGGTCTGGTCTTGGGAGGTGCGCCCAAAAGTGCTAGTGCCCGCGGGAGTTAATTGACTAGAGTGTTTGGCATTACACTCAAGTGCTATCTATCTCGACTATCTAAATGACAATGAAAGTGCTATACTATACTCACTCGTTGTGTTATTGTTTAACATTGTGCTATTTATGCTATGGCCATCCTGCTCTATGTGCTATATTGAAACTTGTGCTATTTCAATCCATGCTATTGTTCTATCTCTTACTTTACTTGATGCTCTCTATATCATTAGTGACTCTGCTCTTTAATACATTAATCATGTAAAAATTGGGCATTGTCGCTCACCCTACGTTATTTATCCATGTGTTCTCCGGTGAGACCGAGGAGCACGAGTACACTCATGAGGATGGGGAGGACTAGGAGTGAACCAAGAGTACCTGTCACTTTAGTGCTATGTTAGATGTCGTAGTTTAGTCTTTTACTTTCATTCCATGCAATAAAGTCATTTGGGCCCTATGTTATGGCTCAGTATTAGTGGATGTAATAGACATTAGAGAATTATCAATGAATGGTATTTGATTTCGTGTTATTTAATTGTCCAATGGTTTGTGGTTATTCTACGCTCTGTACTAGCTTACTTGCAACTGCCTCACGTTCCGATATTTCGCGTCGGGACTTAACAGTTTTGTGGTATCAGAGCCTAGGATATCCTTTGTAGCACCCCGAAAATTTTAATTACATAAAAAATCAAATAAATGGAAATAAATAATTTCCATAATATCGTAGTATTTAAAACATACGTATCATTATCGTATGTGCTCAAACACATCGTAAAATTCTGTGATTCATGAATGTTTCACAAAGAAATATGTGCCAAGAAAAATCGGATTAACCAAGTTTAAAGTGTTTCACGACTCATTATCGTAATTCATGAATAAGTCGGAAAATCATTATCACATGTACTTGGATGAGTCAAAAAAATTAATAAAAATCATATATGGACTTCAATAATATCCTCTAATGACCCATCAAGATTTAGGTTAATAAAATTATTTGGGCTAGGTTTAAGAGTTATTGTGACCGATTATCCAAATTAGGAAACAAGTCGGAAAACCGTTAACACGGAATACGACACAATCAAAAATTAAATAAATGTATTGGAGAGACTTCCAACATTATATATTAATGACCCAATATCATAATTCGTCCAATAGGCCATATATGACCCAAAAATCAAATGAAGCAAGAAAATGCATAGAAATTCGTAGCTTAAATAAGTTAAAATTAGAAAGAGGCAATTTGAGTTGAATTGGGATGAGAACATACATTCTTAGAAACCCAAATTCGTGCTTAACTATGGGGGGAGGTTTCCTAAAGCCTCACACACTCTAATGGAGGAAGAAATCCTCAAATTAGGAAACTATTATGTAAAAACCGCAACTTGGCTTTCCTAGTTACAATATGACTCCTAAACAACTTGGTAGCTTAAATACTCTCCACCAAACCCTTGGGGACGAGTTTACATCATGTTGGGGTCGTGTGGAGGAGTTCTTGGCAGCTGGGGGAGCAGGAGATCCCCACACAAAGCCGTTCTTCTTCCCTGTTGTGTCTGCTGCGACCTGCACAGATAGTCATCTTGAAGTCGACCAAAGGTAGGTCAAACCATAACCAAACCTTGCAAGGCTTATACCCCTGGAAAGAGGGTCGAGTCTACTTCCTAACCCAACTGGAATGAACATTGTCATGTAGAGTACTGGGTGTAGCAAGTGTTCTCCTTCAAGTGGTCTGAACACAGGTTTTCAGGAAAAATGGGACTTCTTCAACCCAAAAGGTAGGTTTTCTCGGGCCAAACCTTAATAAATCCTTTTCCAATGTGTAGAGCATCAAGTTAAAGTTCGTTTCCCACTGATTTCATTGAATTCCAATGAGTACATCTTGAGTATAGGCGTTTTTCCAAAGTCGCGCATGTTTGAGACTGTTTACGTTCGTGTGATTTATCGCACATCTCGGGGTCATTTAAAATTATTTAAAAATCATATTTTGCATCTATTCCATGTTCCCTACAACTTTCATGTTGAGACTTTTGTCCGAAAAGGTCTAGTTTAGAAGAATAAGCGTTGCATGAATCGCACCCCTGTTTTCTGCATGTTTCCTGCATGTCATGGTTCTAGTCATCTCATGATGTCTGTTTAATGGCTTAAAAGTGATTAACCCATTTAAAAACTATAATTACATGAATAGTATTCTAATTATTCTCTTAATGACGTGATCATTCATAAACTTGTGATTCACTCTTGTTACTGTTCTAGCTTGATTAAAATGATAATTATTATCTTAAAATCTTGCAAACCCATGTGTAGTTAAATGCATTGTTCATTGCATGCCATCATGTTAAGTGTTTTCCACGAGTTTGAGACCGATGGATTGTGAATTGACACGCGTACATCACTACACACTTGCACTTCTAGGCAGCCCTTTCTTGGGGATTTGGAAGCTCTCTACCGGTCATTCCGAATCGGTAGACTAGTGACCTTTTCTCTAAGACCTCCTAAGTCTCCTCTGGCCATGGATTCCCAGATGGCCGACGAGAAGGTTGTACCATTGAAATACCCAGAAGTTAGCATGCACTTCCTTTCTCTTCGTATTCTCTTGAGTGTGATTTACAATCTAGACTAAAGCCATTAACGTAAAGATTGAACTAAATTATAAATCGTACCGTTATGCTACTGAATTTATCTCTTAACCATTGTTATCATGAAATCATTTTCAAATTACTTATTACTTGTTCTCATCATCATCATGAACATGACATTACACATGCTTACTTATTGAAACTCTCATTGGCCATTATTAATGATTGTGGGTATCTACATTTAAAATTTAAGTGAGATGCTGATCGGGCACGGCGAGTGTCCAAGGGCTCCAATCTAGCCCCAATGGTGGAGAGTCATAAATATACTATTAACCATGGGGTATAATGATTACTGGTGTTGCATCTGTGCTGGGAGTTGTGCGTGTCGTGTTGAATGATAGATACAATAACCACATACACGTGTCCCAGTGTACATTCTTGATGGATCTTTTCTTGGTGTACATTAGTGTCTACGTGCCTGATTAGTGTTACATGATCGTGCTCGTGCGTGCTTTCTTGCTTGCGTGATATGGTCATCCTGCATTTAATGTAATTAGTGATATCTTGCATTCTTGACATCAAGTGAAATCATGCGTGCTTGTACAAAGTGATCTATTGCTAGTTCTATCTTGTCATCTTGTTCAAAAATCTTGTTCTATCGTGATCACTCTATCTAGCTTGTCCATGTATCATGTTTTAATGAATTTTATTCGCACATGCATGTCATGACATTCATCGTGCTTACCTAGTTCTAAATTGCTAATCACTTATATCATTGCCCGCACAATGAGATATAAATCCTACTGGGCTAGTTTGCTCATCCCCTACTTTTACCCAATCTAGGTGACTATGAAGATCAAGAGGAAGACCAAGTCGAGGATGGAATGCATCCGAGTGATGAGCGTCCCAACTACGAGTCTAGTTATAGTAGTTTGCTTTGAGTGATAGATTCATGTAGTAGGAAGTGAGGTATTATGTACATTTGCATTTATTGAGTCTTAGTCCTGTAATAGTTTCCATTTGAAATACAATGAGTTGAGATTTGAATAAAAATTAGTTGTTTCAATATTTGGGCCCTATGATGATGTATGTTGTTATACATTTAGCGCGTGCTAGCTAGAGGCTTATTGCCGTCTGTTCATGTCTCGGGTTATCGAGTCGAATTAATTCCGAATTATTACTATCCGCTGCGTAATTCTCGGGACATGACATCCTTACTAGGATACTTTAAGTTTAGGATGTTCTAGGATGAACTACCATTGACACATGTCTAAGTCAACTATCATACCTATGTGAGAATTGGTAGAACAAGGGTTAAGATCTAAAATATATTCACACACGCACAAATTAAACTCCATATCAATGTTTTAACAATAAGTTACTTTTGTAGGAACTTAAGAAATTAAGGTGACTGCTGAACGTGCTCAGATGAGGGGCATGCAACAAACAATCCAAGAACTTACCCGTGCCCTCCAACAAGTTGCTCACGAGGAGGAAATCGTGGTGTAGGCGAGCTGCACCGTAACTTCAGGAGTTCGAACCCGCCAACATTCAGCAGTACCACTGATCCCGATGAAGCTGAGCACTGGCTTAAAGAGACGGAAAGAATTTTTCGTGTTATGCAATGCGCAGCTGGGGATAAGCTGCTGCTAGCAACTTTCCAACTGGAAAAAGATGCCCGCTGTTGGTGGGAGTCAGTGGAAGGGACCAAGGCAACTGGTCAATTCACCTAGACTAAATTTAAGGAAGCTTTCAAGTCCAAGTACTTCTCAAAATGTGTGCAAGAGAGGAAGGCCGCGGAGTTTGCTGCTCTTAAACAGAGGAGTCTATCTATGGCCGATTATGAAGCACGATTTTATAGATTGGCACGCTATGCTGAACACCTGGTGATACAGAGAGGATGAAGGCTAAGCACTTCCTCAACGGCCTTACGCCGCAATACATTACTCAACTGCCCCCTCTCGACATCCAAACCTATGCCGAGATGGTTAAAAGGCCCACTGTTAGAAGATGCTACAAACTTCACTGATCATATCAAGGGAAAGTTCGTAAAGAAGGAACTCACACCTGGTCTTTCAACTGCTAAGCCAATTATTGGAAAGAAGCATCCTTTCAACATCACGGAAGGATCAAGTCAAGAAAAGAAGCCCAGGGTATTTGTCCCCACTACTCTGGCAAAAGGCAACTGCAAACATTATGACAAGCCAGATCACACCGCCGATGAGTGCTGGAGGAAAGTTGGCGCATGTCTGCACTGTGGCAGCCGCGAGCACCGTATCTCAGAGTGCTCTCCATTGAAAGAGCATGAGAGGCGCACTAACGTGCTCAAGAAACAGGGAAGACTGCAAGCCCTGCGAGATGAAAAACCACTGAGGAAGGTGGCATGGTAAAGGTACACTACAAGTGTTCTCTCTATGAGCATTTGTTTTATTTGATATTGGCGCAACCCATTCATTGATATCACAAAACTTTGCTAGTACTCTGAATCTTAAACCTATATCTATGGGATCTGAATTCTCTATCACAACACCATTGGGAGAGAAAGAAAAATTGAACAAATACTTCCCATTAGTTGATGTAATGATCGAAGAACACAACTTAAGAGCCGACCTGGTATGTATGCCCATGGAAGGCTATGTCATGATTCTTGGCGCCGATTGGTTTTCACATATGGGGCAGTGTCGACTGAAAGAAGGGAAGTTACGTTAGTGAATTCATAAGTTATCATTCAATGGTACTAGACACAAGAGACAGATGTCTCTAGTCTCCGCCATACAGGCCCACAACATGATAAGGATAGGTTGATTTGCTTTCCTTATGGCTGTAGTAGTTGAGAAGAAGGGTCTAAGATAGAAGACATACACATAGTCCAGGCTACTCTGATGGTTCCCCAAGAGCTGCTAAGAATTCCCCCTGAGCGAGATGTAAACTTCTCTATTGACTTAATCCCTAGAGCAGCACCAGTGTCACGTTAACCGTACCGATGTCACCAGACGAATTAAAAGAACTGAAGGCACAACTGATGGAATTGTTAGAAAATGGGTTCATTAGACCAAGTATGTCACGCCCCGACGCGGAATATCGGAACGCGAGGCAGTTGCAAGAAAAGGGTATAGAGCGAATACTAGACATCAAACCATTTCAAAATGAATAATGATAAAGCAAATTCATTTCATTAATACTTTTCAATGCCTAGTTACAACCACTAATATCAGAGCCAATCTATGGGGCCCGATTACATTGGAATAAGCAAAAGACTAAACTTCAAACCTAACTACTACAACGTTAACATAGCAATAGGACACTAGGGTACTCATGACATCACTCCAGGTCATTCCCGTCCTCTTGAGTGTATGGTTCATCCTTGGTCTCACCTGAGAACACAACGACAAATAACGCAGGGTGAGCGAACATCGCCCAGTAGGACTTAAATCTCAGGCTCAAGCAGGCTTTAAGTAATTAATGCATCAAAGGCAGAGTAACTAATGATAGAGCGAGAGAGAGTGTCAAGTAAAATATAGCAGGACAGTACGTGAACGAAATAGCAAGACTTTCTAATTATAGACTTTCCAAGAATAGCACAAGTGTAGGGAATAGCACAATAATAGCAAGATAACACAATGTCATTAGCAAGATGGCCATAGTACAGATAGCACAATGAGTATAGCATAGCACACGAGTATAGCATAGCACTTTGTTGTCAATGGACAATGAGAGACATAGCACTTTTGATTGTCATATAGATACACTATGATAGCACTTTATGTCATTACATGAGAGAACATAGTACTTTTGATTGTCTATAGATAGTCATATAGATAGCACTTTATTGTCATTAGACAATGAGAGAACATAGCACTTTTGACTGTCATTTAGATAGTCACGATAGATAGCACTTGAGTGTAATGCCAAACACTCTGATCACTTAACTCCCATGGGACTAGCACTTTCGGGCGCACATCCCAGGACCAGATCGGGCCTTTATATTGCCAGGTATTAGTTATATTGTTATTTTTAGACAATCAGTCAATGGCCAATATAGAGTACCAAGAAGAGAGAGCACTAGATGAATAGACGAGATAGTAGAGTGAACGTGAATAGACGAGCGAGTAGAGTACAGATGAGAGCTAGTGGACATTGCACGTAACGCGTAGAGTAAACAGGCGATAGTAACAGTTGCACAACACGCGCACTTGGTGTTGGCAGTCAGGGAAACTCACGACCTTACCACTGGCCATGTTAAGCACAGGTCCAGAGGTCCGGCGTGATTCAAGACAAGAGTGATTTTCTAATAGCCGTTTGGATCATATTGATCCCTAATGGGTGTAATAGGTGTTAGGGTACAACCGCTCGTCGACCATGTGGGAATCCATGGACAGAGAGACTTACGGAGGCCTTGAACAAAGACTTACTAGTCCGCAGAAGGAGTTTCCGACGGAGAGTTCGTCCAGGTCAGAGAGAGTGTATAAGAAACAAGTGCTCGACGTTCTAGAGGAGTTCTAGAATAGTGGAGCGTCGATATCGGTATTCCCAAAACATCACGAGAAACGATAGAAATATAGGGTAATTTAATTACATAAATTACCAGATGTATTATGAAATAGTTCATGCCAAATTATGCCATAATTGGATGGTTCAAAGTGTGTGTATGTGTCATGAAATTGTAGATAGAAAGGATCATGTGCAGTATTTTAATCATACAAAATATTCAATTTATAACGTGTTATTTTCTGTGTGTATGACTGTTAAGCAAGAGTACAATCACTGTAGATAATCAAGCATTGTTGAGACAGGGGGTTATTGCAAAAGAACCCAGATCGCGACGTACCTGATGAGGGTCGCGACGGGTCAACTGAGATAGCGACAGGGTCTTACAGGTCGCGATAGGCTATCGTTCAGGCAGGCAGATCGCGACGGGATCACATGAGGATCGCGACGACCTAGTCAGAAGATCGCGACGACAGGTTCTGTCGCGATTAATCATGACAGAGCGCTCTGTCGCGACGGCCCTTGTGAATGCGGCCTATCGGGCCGTCGCGTTCACAGGGTCTGCGCCAGTCTGACAGGGAAAGGACATTACATTGGATTGCGGGCCAGAACTTACCCTATTTGACACAGGGTGATTCAGAAATCACAACTAATTGTATAGTAACGAAAAATCATGAAACTAGTTGCAAAACGACCTAGACATGCATGGGTACTTACAATAAATAGGAATTGGAAAACAATCAGGGTTTAGACATATTTTGAACATGGGTATTCATGATGAATATGAAACAGTACATAGTTGAGATCAACAATTAAATTCGCAAGATAGGATGAATCAAATTTAGGGCTTTTAGGGGCAAAAGATGCCTAACATGCATCAGTTCCTACAGTAAAAATCTTGTGGCATGGGGATGAGTATACAAGGAGATCAAGAATTAGAAGAGGGTGGGGTCATGTAAGTTGCAGAACTTGAAAAATCAAGAACGAAAGATATGCTCGATGGAAATTATGAAACCAAAGGGCTTTTGTTCCTGATAGACGAGACATCCTACAGAAAAAGTTTCATGGTTTATGCTCGTGAGAATGCCTACCTTTGATCGTTTTCCTCTTCTAGGGTTAAGACTTGAAGAACTCGGGAAGAACTTGAGAGATCCTTCCTCTCCACGAATTCTCTTCCTCTTGGCCTTTCCTCCTGGTCAGGAACCTCTTGGCACGAGCTAGGGCCGGCCATGAGGGTTTAAGAGAAGTATTTATTTCTCCCTATTCCTTTCCTAGTTTAAGTCTAATTCCTATTAAATTCAAATTTCTTATTTCCTCTCCTCTTTTAAGCAAGAGATCTCCTATTTGGGTTGGGAGAGAGAGGATTTCGTGGCCAACCCATTAGGGTAGGTTTAGGAATCCCATCCAACTTAAACTTCTATTTTTAATACATTAAATACATCTTTTCTATTTTAGTAATATTTTAGTTACGAATTTTGGGTACTTCTCTATTATTCCCCTTTTTAAAATCTCTATTTTTTGCCCACTAATTTCTAATGGGTCCATTAATAAAGCCCATTACTTATTTTCATTTGATGGGTTTTTATTTATTCTCTTTTTTTTTTTTCTAATTAAATAATATAAATTTTAAAATTTTCTTCCCATAAATTTAGGGTGCTACATCCTCCCCCTCTTAAAAGAATTTGGTCCCCAAATTCATGTGATCATTCAGGAGAAATGTCTTACCGAAAAGAGCGGGTAGTTCCGTCTGATGATTCCTTCCGGTTCCCAGGTTGCCTCTTCCACTCCACGATTATTCCATAGACTTTACCACATGGATGGGACGATTCCTGAGCTGTTGTACCTTCCGTTCCAGTATCTTGACTGGCTTCTCTTCGTACGTCACATCTTTGTTCAATATCAACTTCTCGTGGCGAATGATGTGCGTGGGGTTGTACACATATTTCCTAAGCATGGAAATATGGAACACATTGTGTACACATGACAAATCCGGTGGCAACGCCAGCCGGTATGCAACCTCACCAACCCTTTCGAGTACTTCAAAGGACCGATGAATCTAGGGCTGAGCTTTCCCTTTACACCGAATCTTTGGATGCCACGAGTAGGTGACACTTTTAGAAATACATGATCACCCACTTGGAATTCCAGATCTCGCCTTCTTTTGTCGGCGTAGCTCTTCTGTCTGGATTGGGAATCTTGAGCCGGTCTCTGATTACCTGAATGTCCTTTGTTGTCCGTTGCACCATGTCTAGGCCTAGCCATTGTTGTTCTCCAACTCATTCCAGCATGCAGGATCTACAGTTCCTGCCGTAGAGCGCTTCGAATGGTGCCATCTTAATGCTTGCCTGATAACTGTTGTTATAGGCAAACCTATAGTGGTAGGTGCTCATTCCAATAACCTTGAAAATCTATAGTGCAAGCTCTCAACATGTCTTCCACTATTTGGTTGGTTCTTTTAGTTTGCCCATCGGTTGTGGATGGAATGCGGTACTAAAGTTGAGTTTAGTACCCAGTGCACCTTGCAGTCCTTTCCAAAAATGAGATGTGAATCTCGGATCTCGATCCGAAACAAGATGATTGAATGCCATGTAGTCTTACAATCTCCTTGACGTATAAGCAGCTAGTACCTCTACTGACCACTTACTCTTTATAGGCAGAAAGTTGGCGGATTTGGTTAGTCGGTCCACAATGACCCATATGGCGTCGAGTCCACCACGAGTCTTGGGTAAACCCATGATGAAGTCCATCCAATGCTTTCCCATTTCCATTCCGGAATATCTAGCGGTCTGAGTACACCAGCAGGGCGCAGGTGTTCCGCTTTTACTTGTTGGCAAGTAAGGCAGTGAGCGGCATGTTCAGCTACCTCTCTTTTCATGTTCGGCCACCAAAACGTTCTTTTCATATCTTGATACATTTTGGTACCTCCTGGATGAATAGTATACTTTGTCTTGTGAGCTTCATCCATTAGTCTTCTCTTTAGTTCTTCATTGTCGGGACACATGTCCTTCCTTGAAAGACAAGCCTTCCGTCTTCAGTCATTGCAAAGTCCGGTCTTTCAGTTAGAGTTTCTTTGACGCGGACTAAGAATGGATCATCGTCTTGTTGAGCTTTGATCTCCTCTAGCAGATCAGATTGAATCTTGATATTGGCAACCAAGACTCGATCATCTCTATGTTCGATATTTAAGTCTAACCTTGCGAATTGTTCTAGTAGTTGCATCTCGCCAAGGACTAGACTTGAGACAAATGCCATTGGCTTCCTACTAAGAGCATCAGCCACGACATTTCCCTTGCCTGGGTGGTATTGGATGTGGAAGTCGAAATCTTTCAAGTATTCTAGCCATCTCCTTTGTCTCATGTTGAGTGTCTTCTGAGAGAATAAATACTTCAGACTTTGGTCTGAGTAGACAGTGAATTGCTCGCCATATAGATAGTGTCTCCAAATCTTCAAGGCGAAGACCACGACAGCCAGCTCGAGATTGTGTACAGGGTAGTTGACTTCATGTGTCTTCAGTTGTCTTGAAGAATAGCCGATGACCTTCTCCTTTTGCATGAGTACACATCCTAGCCCGATTCCTGAGGCATTGGTGTAGACAGAGAAACCTTCTCCCTCAATTGGCAGAGCGAGAACAGGTGTTGAGGTAAGACAGTCCTTGAGGGTTTGGAAACTTTTCTCACACTCTTTACTCCAGGAGTATGGATTCTCCTTTCGTGTCAGACGCGTGAGAGGAACAACGATCCTTGAGAATCCTTGATGAACCGCCTGTAGTAGCCAGCCAGTCCTAGGAAGCTTCTTATCTCGGTGACATTAGTTGGTCTCTCCCAGTTGAGTACAGCTTCGACTTTGGAGGGATCACAGAGATGCCGTCCTTTGAGATGACATGGCCCAAGAAGGATACTTCTTCGAGCCAGAATTCACACTTGCTAAGCTTTGCGTACAGCTGGTTGTCTCGCAAACTGTAGTGTGCTGTCTTTAGGTGTCTTCATGCTCTTCCTTGGTCTTGGAGTATATGAGGATGTCATCGATAAAGACGACCACGAACTTGTCGAGGTAATGGCCGATATATGCTGTTCATGAGTTGCATAAAGGCTGCAGGAGCATTGGTTAGACCAAAAGGCATAACGACGAATTCATAATGTCCATACCTGCTCCTGAAAGCCGTTTTGAAATATCGTCATCCTTGATCCTCATTTGGTGATAGCCAGATCGAAGATCGATCTTGGAGAAATATTGCGCTCCAGAAATTTGGTCGAATAGTTCATCGACCCTAGGCAATGGGTATTTGTTCTTGATGGTAAGATGATTGAGTTGTCGATAGTCCATGCACAGCCTCATCGATGCATCTTTCTTCTTTACGAATAGCACAGGTGCTCCCCATGGGGAAGTACTCGGTCTGATGAACCCCTTTTCTAATAGCTCCATCATTGTGCCTTCAATTCCTTCAGCTCAGCAGGCCCGGTATGTTGACGCGATACCGTGCGGCTCCAGGAATCAACTCAATGGCGAAGTTGACATCTCGTTCAGGGGAATCCCTGGCAGGTCTTCGGGGAATACATCTGGGTAGTCCTGTACTATATGTATGTCTTCTATCTTGGAACCCTTCTTTTCCACTACTACGGCTGCTAGGAAAGCAATACAGCCTTTCCTCATCATGTTGTGGGCTTTTATGGCAGAGACTAGAGACATCCGTCTCTTATGTCTAATTCGGAGAATGCCAGTTTAGGAAAGTCACTAAAGGTAACCTTCCCTTTCTTACAGTCGACACTTACCCCATATGCGGACAACCAGTCGGCTCCCAAAATACATCATAGCCTTCCATGGACATACACACCAGGTCGGCTTTTAGGTTATGGTCTTCGATCATTACATCGGCAGAGGGAAAGTATTTGTTCAATTTCTCCTTTTCCCCTAGTGGCGTTGTGACAGAGAACTCACAACCCATGATATAGGTTTAGCATTCACAGTATCAGCAAAGTTTTGAGATATAAATGAATGAGTGGCTCCAGTATCAAATAAAACGAATGCTGATAATGAGAAAACTTGAAGGGTACCTTCTACCACGCCACCCTCCATAGCAGGTTCCTCATCATGTAGGGCTTGCAGTCGGCCCTGTTTTCTTAGGCGCATTAGGGTGCCTTTCATTCTCTTTCAGTAGCGGGCACTCAGGGATATGGTGCTCGCGACTTCCGCAGCCAGACATGCACCGGCTTTCCTCCAACATTCATCAGCCGTGTGACCAGGCTTGTCACAGTGTTTGCAGTGGCTCTTTGTTGGAGTGTTGGGTACGAAAACCTTGGTTTTCCTTTCTTGGCTAGATCCCTCCGTGATGTTGAAGAGATGCTTCTTGCCGTTGATAGGCTTAGCAGATGACTGACCCAGGTCAATTCCTTCTTGACGAACTTCCCCTTTATACGGTCGGTGAAGTCCGTAGCATCTTCTAGCAGCTGAGCCCTCTTCACCATCTCGGCATAGGTTGGGATGTCGAACGGTGCGAGTTTAGTGATGTAGTGGGGCTTAAGGCCGTTTAGAAAGCGCTTAGCCTTCATCCTTTCAGTGTTCACCAGATGTACAACATAGGCATCCATCTAGAGAACTGGGCTTCATATTCGGCCACAGTCAAGCTCCGCTGTTTAAGAGCAGCGAATTCCGCAGCCTTCCTTTCTTGAACACGCTCGGAGAAGTATTTGGAGTTGAATGCTTCTTTAAACTCGTTCCGGTGAATTGCCCATTCTCTCTATAGCTTCCATTGACTCCCACCAGGCGCGGGAGTCCTTCTCCAGTTGGAACATGGAAAGTAGCAGCTTGTCCCTCACTGCACATTGCATGACACAGAAAATTCTTTCCGTCTCTTAGAGCCAGTGCTCAGCTTCATCCGGATCCATGGATCTACTAAACCTAGGTGGGTTCAGACTTCTGAAGTTGCGATGCAGGTCGCCTGCACCACGATTGCCACCTCCTTGAGTGGCTTGCACAATGGCGCGTGTCAGTTCTTGGATGGTTTGTTGCATGCCCCTCATTTGACCATGTTCGGTAGTCATCTTGATTGCTTGTTCCTACAAATAACTTACTGTTATGACACCGATGTGAAATTTAATTTGTGCGTGTGTGAGTTTATTTTTTTGGTAGTTACCGTTGGCTCTAACCACAACTCACATAGGTAGGATAATTGACTCTAGTGGAGGCAGGTTAACCTAGATAATCCTGTACTAAGAATAACCTAGGCTCTGATACCACAAAACTGTCATGCCCCGATGCGGAATATCGGAACGCGAGGCAGTTGCAAGAAAAGGGTATAGAGCGAATACTAGACATCAAACCATTTCAAAATGAATAATGATAAAGCAATTCATTTCATTAATACTTTTCAATGCCTAGTTACAACCACTAATATCAGAGCCAATCTATGGGGCCCGATTACATTGGAATAGAGCAAAAGACTAAACTTCAAACCTAACTACTATAATGCTAAACATAGCAATAGGACACTAGGGTACTCATGACATCACTCCAGGTCATTTCCGTCCTCTTGAGTGTATGTTTCATCCTCGGTCTCACCTGAGAACACAACGACAAATAACGCAGGGTGAGCGAACATCGCCCAGTAGGACTTAAATCTCAGGCTCAAGCAGGCTTTAAGTAATTAATGCATTAAAGGCAGAGTAACTGATGATAGAGCGAGAGAGAGTGTCAAGTAAAATATAGCAGGACAGTACGTGAACGAAATAGCAAGACTTTCCAATTATAGACTTTCCAAGAATAGCACAAGTGTCGGGAAAGCACAATAATAGCAAGATAGCACAATGTCAGTATAGCAAGATGGCTATAGTACAGATAGCACAACGAGTATAGCATAGCACAATGAGTATAGAATAGCACTTTGTTGTCAATGTCAACGAGAGAACATAGCACTTTTGATTGTCATATAGATAGTCACGATAGATAGCACTTTATTGTCATTGGACAACGAGAGAACATAACACTTTTGATTGTCATATAGATAGTCACGATAGATAGCACTTTATTGTCATTGGACAACGAGAGAACATAGCACTTTTGATTGTCATATAGATAGTCACGATATAGCACTTTATTGTCATTGGACAACGAGAGAACATAGCACTTTTGACTGTCATTTATATAGTCCGATAGATAGTAATTGAGTGTAATGCCAAACACTCTGATCATTTAACTCCCATGGGCACTAGCACTTTCGGGCGCACATCTCAAGACCAGATCGGGCCCTTTATATTGCCAGGCATTAGTTATATTATTTATCTTTAGACATCAGTCAATAGCCAATATAGGGTACCAAGAAGTAGATGAGAGCACTAGATGAATAGACGTGATAGTAGAGTGAACTGATAACGAGCGAGTAGAGTACGATGAGAGCTAGTGGCATTGCACGTAACGCGTCGAGTAAACATGCGATAGTAACAGTTGCACAACATGCGCACTTGGTGTTGGCAGTCAGGTGGAACTCATGACCTTACCACTGGCCATGTTAACACAGGTCCGAGGTCCGGCGTGATTCAAGACAAGAGTGATTTTCTAATAGCCGTTTGGATCATATTGATCCCTAATGGGTGTAATAGGTGTTAGGGTACAACCGGCTCATCGACCATGTGGGAATCCATGGACAGAGGAGAGTTACGGAGGCCTTAAACAAAGACTTACTAGTCTGGCAGAAGGAGTTTCCGACGGCGAGTTCGTCCAGGTCCAGAGAGAGTGTATATAGAAACAAGTGCTCGACGTTCTAGAGGAGTTCTAGAACAGTGGAGCGTCGATATCGTATTCCCAAAACATCGCGAGAAACGATAGACAAATATAGGGTAATTTAATTACATAAATTACCAGATGTATTATGAAATAGTTCATGCCAAATTATGCCACAGTTGGATGGTTCAAAGTGTGTGTATATGTCATAAATTGTAGATAGAAGGATCATGTGCATGTATTTTAATCATACAAAATATTCAATTTATAACATTTATTTCTGTTGTATGACTGTTAAGCAAGAGTACAATCACTGTAGATAATCAAGCATTGTGAGACAGGGGCTTATTGCAAAAGAACCAGATCACGACGTACCCTGATGAGGGTCGCGACGGGGTCAACTGAGATAGCGACAGGATCTGGTACATGTCGCGACAAGCTTATCGGTTCAGGCAGGCAGATCGCGACGGGATCACATGAGGATCGCGACGACCTAGTCAGAAGATCGCGACGACAAGTTCTGTCGTGATCATATCGCGACAGAGCACTCTGTCACGAAGGCCTTGTATCAGCCATCGCGTTCACAGGGTCTGCGCCCAGTCCGAACAGGGAAAGGACATTACATTGGATTGCGGGCCAAAACTTACCCTTTTTGACATTGGGTGATTCAAAATTCACAACTAATTGTATAGACACGAAAAATCATGAAACTAGTTGCAATACGACCTAGACATGTATGGGTACTTACAATAAATAGGAATTGGAAAAAAATCAGGGTTTAGACTTGTTTTGAACACGGGTATTCATGATGAACATGAAATAGTACATAGTTGAGATCTATGATTAAATTCGCAGATAGGATGAATCAAACTTAGGGCTTTTAGAGGCAAAAGATGCCTAACATGCATCAGTTCCTACAGTAAAAGTCTCGTGGCATGGGTTGAGTATACAAGGAGATCAAGAATTTAGAAAGGGTTCGGGGTCATGTAAGTTGCAGAACTTGAAAAATCAAGAACGAAAGATATGCTCGATGGAAAATTATGAAACCCAAGGGCTTTTGTTCCTGATAGATGAGACATCCTACAGAAAAGTTTCATGTTTATGCTCGTGAGAATGCCTACCTTTGATCATTTTCCTCTTCTAGGGTTAAGACTTGAAGAACTCGGGATGAACTTGAGAGATCCTTCCTCTCCACGAATTCTCCTCCTCTTGCCTTTTCTCCTGGTCATGAAACTCTTGGCATGAGCTAGGGCCGGCCATGAGGGTTTAATAGAGTATTTAAGTTCTCTCCCTATTCCCTTTCCTAGTTTAAGTCTAATTCCTATTAAATTCTGAATTTCCTATTTCCTCTCCTCTTTTTAAGCAAGATCTTCCTATTTGGGTTGGGAGAGAGAGGATTTCGTGGCCACCCATTAGGGTAGGTTTAGGAATCCCAATCCACTTAACTTCTATTTTAATGCATTAAATACCTCTTTTCTATTTTAGTAATATTTTAGTTATAAATTTTCGGTACTTCTCTATTATTCCCCTTTTGAAAATCTCTATTTCTTGCCCACTAATTTCTAATGGTCCATTTAATAAAGCCCATTACTTATTTTCATTTGATGGTTTTTCTTTAATTCTTTTTTTTTCTAATTAAAATAATAAATATTTAATTTTTTTTTTTTCCATAAATTTAGGGTTGCTACAATTACTTCCCCATGGAGAGCACCTGTTCTATTTGTTAAAAGGATGATGGATCTATGAGGTTGTGTATCGACTATCGCAACTTAACCAGCTGACCATCAAGAACAAGTACCCACTGCCACGAGTCGATGAACTCTTCGGCCAGATATCTGGAGCTCAACACTTCTCCAAAATTGATTTCAGATTTGGTTATCATCAAATGAGAATCAAGGACAACGATATCTACAAAATGGCTTTCAGGAGCAGGTATGGACACTATGAATTCATTGTTAAGCCTTTTTGTTTGACAGATGCTCCTGCAGCCTTCATGCAACTTATGAACAACATACAGTGGCCATATCTTGATAAGTTTGTTGTCGTCTTCATTGATGATATTCTCATATACTCCAAAACCAAAGAAGAACATGAAGAACATTTGAGGATAGCTCTTCAACTCTCACGAGACAACCAACTATGTGCAAAGCTGAGCAAGTGTGAGTTCTAGCTCGAAGAAGTGTCCTTCTTGGGCCATGTCATCTCTAAGGATGGCATCTCTATTGATCCCTCCAAAGTTGAATGTCACAGAAATCAAAAGCTTCTTAGGATTGGCTAGCTATTACAGGTGGTTCATAAATAACTTCTCCAAGATCGTCATTCCTCTCACTAGTCTTACACGAAAGGAGAATCCCTACTCTTAGAGTAAAGAGTGTGAGAAAAGTTTCCAAATCCTAAAAGACTGTCTGACCTCATCACATGTTCTTGCTCTTCCTATAGAGGGAGAAGGGTTCTCAGTCTATACCGATGCCTCGGGAATTGGCTTAGGCTGTGTACTGATGCAGAAAGAGACGGTCATCGCCTACTCTTCAAGACAATTAAAGACTCATGAAGTCAACTACCCCGTGTATGATCTAGAGTTGGATGTTGTGGTCTTCGCTCTAAAAATCTTGAGACACTATTTGTATGGTGAGTAATTCACAGTCTATTCAGATTATAAAAGCTTGAAGTATTTATTCTCTCAGAAAGAACTCAACATGAGGTAGAGGAGATGGCTAGAATATTTAAAGTACTTTGACTTCAACATCCAATACCATCCATGCAAGGAAAATGTTGTGGCCGATGCTCTTAGTAGAAAGTCGATGGCATCCTTATCTAGTCTAATTCTTGGCAAAATGCAACTACTAGAACAATTCGCAAGGTTAGACTTGAATATTGAACAAAGGGATGATCGAGTTTTGGTTTCCAATATCAAGATTCAATCTGACATGCTGGCAGAGATCAAAGCATAATAGGATAGTGATCCATTCTTGTTCCGCATTAAGGAAACTTAGTAGAAAAAATAGACTTTGCTATGACCAAGGATAGAAGGCTTGTATTCCAAGGAATAACATGTGTCCCAGATAAAGAATATCTGAAGAGGAAGTGAATGGATGAAGCTCATCAAACCAAGTATACTATCCATCCTGGGGGTACCAAGATGTATCAAGACATGAAAAGAACATTTTGGTGGCCCAACATGAAAAGAGAAGTAGTCGAGCATGCTGCTCATTATCTTACTTTCCAACAGGTAAAGGCTGAACATAGGCACCCTACTGGCATACTGAGACCTCTAGATATTCTAGAGTAGAAATGGGAATGTATTGGCACAGACTTCATCATGGGTTTACCCAAGACTCATTGTGGACTCGACGCCATATGGGTTATTGTTGACTGACTAACCAAGTCCACATGCTTTCTACCTATAAAAAGTAAGTGGTCTGTGGACGTGTTAGTCACTCTTTATATCAAAGAGATCGTGAGACTGCATGGAGTTCCATCCTCTATCATCTCAGATCGACATCCTAGATTCACCTCTCCTTTCTGGAAGGGACTGCAGACAGCACTTGATACTAAGCTCAATTTTAGTACCGCATTTCAGTCACAGACTAATGGATAGACTGAGAGAACCAATCAGATTGTAGAAGACATGTTAAGAGCCTGCACTATAGACTTCCAAAGCTATTGGAATGAACACTTATCCTTGATGAGTTCTCCTTTAACAACAGTTACCAGGTGAGTATTAAAATTGCACCATTCGAAGCACTCTATGGTAGAAACTGTAGATCCCCTGCATGTTGGAATGAAATTGGGTAACAGCAATGGTTAGGCCCAGACATGGTACAAAGTACAACTAGGGATTTACAAGTTATTCAGGATCGACTCAAGATTGCTCAGTCCAGACAAAAGAGCTATGCTGACAAGAGGAGGAGAGATCTAGAATTTCAAGTGGGAGATCATGTACTCTTGAAGGTATCTCCTACCCGAGGAATTCAAAGGTTTGGTGTTAAATAAAAGCTAAGTCCTACATTCATCAGTCCTTTCGAAGTGCTCGCAAGGGTTGGTGAAGTTGCTTATCGGCTGGCATTGTCCCCAAAACTAGCATTCGTACAGAATGTGTTCCACATCTCCATGCTCAGAAAATATGTGTACGATCCTACTCACATCATTCCCATGAGGACTTGGTGCTGAACAAGGACATGACTTACGAGGAAAAGCCAATCAAGATACTAGAACGAAAGGTGCAACAACTCATGAATCACCCCATTCATGTGGTTAAAGTCCTATGGAATAACCGTGGAGTAGAAGAAGCCACATGGGAGCCTGAGGGAATCATCAGGCGAAACTACCCTGACATTTTCGGTAAGACATTCTCTCCATTATGGTCATGTGAATTTGGGGACCAAATTCTTATAAGAGGGGGAGGATGTAGCAACCCGATATTTTTAAATAAATAAATAAAATAGAAATATTAAAGGAAAATGATTTAATTAAAACCCAATAAACAAAAAGGAAGTAATGGGCTTTGTAAAATAGATCATATAAAATTTATTGGGCCAAAATAGGAGTTTGGATTTTTGGAATAAGAGAATATACTAAAAAATTCGTAACCTAAATGTTACCAAAATTGAAAAGGGGAAGGAAATCAATTATATGGCTAGTATGCACTCAAATTGGACTCCTAAACTTACCCCATTGGCTAGGTACGAAATTGGAAACCCAACCTAACCTAATTAGAAAGAACAATGGTAGGAAGGTTGGAGAATGCAAGGACAATTAAGAGTTTAATAGTAACTAGAGTTGTGTTAGGACTTATCAAAGCTAGATGTATAATAACACCCCAAATCTTTCGTGACCGGCCCTAATGCTCTGTTAAGGAGTTCTTGGAAGAGAAGAGGAGACCACAGGAGGAGGGAACTGTGGGGAGATAGAAGCTTGAAGCTCTACACCTTGCTCTTTGCGTCCAGAAAATCATAGGAGTTTACATCAAGCAAAGGTAGGTATTCTCGGGTAAAGATGAACAAAAGTCATACCATCTTGTAGATCATCATGTCCAGTTTCTTTTTCACTTGAGTTGCCTAATTTCCATCAAGCATGCTACGAGTTATAAGCGTTTTCCCAATATCATGCCAGTCTAGAGTTTTTCATGTGATTATATTTTACATGCCTACTGAGACCAAATTGATTCGGTCCAAAGGCATAGTTCTCTTCTATTCATCGTCCCATACAACTTTCATGTTCACAACTTTGTCCCAAGAGCCCTAGATCCGGGGTTATAAGCCATGCATGTAAGATCGTTCCATGTTTTACTGTTCTCCGTCTGAATGTTGAAACACAACCGACACATACGTCGCATTTCTTTGACTGGTATCGTGACAGATGAGACCATCGCGATTACCTTAAAGGCGACCACCCATGTCGTCTTGTTTTAGTTAGGTTTTGATAGATACCATTGCATCAAACTATGTGCCCTCTTGTTTCAGAAGATGTCTGAACCGTGACCACCATGGTCGTTGCGTATATGTGAAGTTTCCCACTTTTGGGGATTTGCGTTATTTCAAAAAATAGAGTTTTGCATGAACGCATCAGACCTTACCGTCGGGATTCTGTACCGATTGCCTTGAACGCGTTGTGCCCGTACGTCACATTTCTGTGTCACCAAATCAATTCACCCTTGCTAGTTACCCTGAACGCGACAGCCAACGTCATCGCGTTTATCTCATGAATCGATCTTGTTAAACGCGACCATTAGACATGCCGCGATTTGACAGTGTGTTTCGAGTAGCTTGGTAGTTTTGTTTAATCTGAATATTTAAGCTTTTTAAGCATGATTATACCATATAACACTATGTGTCGAATAGTAAACAACCATGTTAATTAAATTTGCTATATTTCACTTGTTTCTTTAATTAAAAAACATTGTGCATGACTATCATATGTTCTCTTGATTTATTTCACATGCACACACCAAACGTTTATCTTTGCCATGAGACCATGCAGAAAATACATCAATAATACATCTGGTAACTTACTTTAATAATTGTATATCATTACCCCATGATAATAATGACATTGTTTTCGTTTCTCACATTGGTTTGGAATAACGTTACTGCCGCTCCACTGTTCTAGAATTCTTCTAGAACATCGAGCAACTTGTTTACTTACACACTACTCTCTTGACAAGTTGGAACCTCTCTGTTGGACATTCTGTTCTGGCAGACTAGGAACCTTTTGTTAAGCCCTCCGTAAGACTCCGTACTCTGTGGATTCCCTCATGGAGACTTAGTTGGTTGTACCCTAACACCTATAATACCCTTAGGGATTATCAAGATCCAAACATCCTTAGAAATTCTCTCTTACTTTGTAATCACGTCGGACCTCTGGACCTATTCATAACATGGCCAGTGGAAGGTTAGTGTATACTACTTGACTGCCAACACCAATCATGTGTGTTGTGCAACCGTTATTATCACCTATTTAATCGTTGCTTTATGTGCAATTAACCCATAGTTCTCATCTATACTATATTCACTCATCTATTCACATTCTCTCTACTTTCTTGTCTATTCATCAAGTACTCTTATCTATTTCTTGGTACTCACTATTGGCCATTTGACTAATTGTCTAAAGGTAACAATTGACTAATGCTTGGCAATATGAAAAGGCACGGTCTGGTCTTGGGAGGTGCACCATAAGTGCTTGTGCCCGTGAGAGTTAATTGACTGAAACCTCCTTCTCCGGTAGCCTTTCTCCTGGGCGTTTTGCCCTACAGTTGCCCTCTATGGGGCTTCCTCATCCCATCCACACCACGAATCTAGAGGTTTAGGGCGATTGGGCTTACTTTTTTCATGGCAACCTCCCAAGCTTTGGCTGCCGCCGCCAGGTCCTGCGTTGGCATTTGCTCCGCCGCCATCTCCACCTCTGGCATCTCCTCCATCGCCGGGGCTGCCTCCTCGTGTCACCGGAGTCGCCGCGTCACTGGCCGCTTGCTCCTCTCACCACCGTCGCCGCCGCCGCCTTCCATCGTCGTTGAGGGCGAGAGGGAAAGAGGGAGAGAGTGAGGGAGATCACAGGGAGAGAACGAGAGAACCGGAGAGGGAAGGAATCTCTGGAGCAAAGTCTCCAGAAGCTCAAAAGGTGATGTGAGCGCGAAAGAGGGAAAAAGGGGGGCCCTGGGTTTTTGAACTCTTAGTTTGTCTCGCAACTCTAGTCTGTATCGCAACACTTGGTTTGTGCCCTATCGAGCCACCGTGACCTTAAGGTGACGTCTGTAGTGGTCGCGACATCAATTGAACATGCAAACAGTGAATAAAAATTGAATTTTGTTGATCTAAATCATCAAATACAAGTCCTCATCATGCCTATGATCAATTAATCAGTTTTTCTCAAGCCCTACCTACCAACTAATACAATTCCTAATCCCTCTCAGACAAGTCCCAAGCCCTGTGCAGTCTCTGCCACGGTGCGATCTCCACGTGGTCGGATCCTCCTCATTGCTTGCAAGTACTCATGGCACACATCTTCATCATCTGTCACTTCTGCTGAGATTAGGCTTGCAGCACACCCCTCCCAGTGGATGATGGCGCTCCTCACATCCTATTCATCTTGTGCATCGTCCATCTTTCTTGCTTGGATAGGCGAGTAGTAGGAGAGGGTTGGTACAACTGTGCGTGTCGCGCCACGCTGAAGGTAGCATCGATCGGGGTTGTAGAGGACTAGTGCTTCATTGCCAATCAATCTTAAGTCTAGGCCGACGTGTTGAGGAAGGTGGATGATCTTGTTATGGAGGAAGGTTGGGCGCATCTCGAACTGCTCCACCTGTAGTGTGTTTAAGTACAACCTCCATTCTTTCAAGCCTTTGACCACGACGGTCTTGCACTATGCATGGGTAGTCATGTGTAGCGGAGCACCGACAAAGGCGAGGGGGTGATGGACCATGCTCATGCACTTAACGGAGGGGTCATCCGTCACCTTGAAGTTAATATGCATGCCCATCCAGCACTCAAGGGCGACCACGGAGCCAAAGAGGGGTCCGCCAGTGGCTGTAGAAGATAGCCCAACATATAAATAACTAAGGACGGCCTGGGAGATGGACATACCTTCCCACACATAGCTGATGATGCTTAGGTTGGCTATAGATAGAAGATGATCTTTTGTAGGGTAGAGAATGACACCGAATATGCAGATGGTGGAAGCCTTGGCGATTGATAGGTTGTTCCCAGTCTTTCTCTTTCACTGAGAAACTATCTATTGAGATAGGGGATCAGATGGATGTAGCCCAGGCTAGTCATTGTGCTTAGATCCCAGGTCCTGGTGGTGACCTCGCCAAGGATGGCCCAAGAGGCAACGGGGGCCATGGTATGAGAGATGAGGTGTTCTACCCCTTCTTGTCCTTTGGGAGCCCCAACAATAGCTCCAACGCCTCCAGTAGGATGGTGGCTTCAATGGAAGGAAAGATGAACGTGTGGGTTTGGGGATGCCGCAACTCCACAAGTGCGGTGATGCTGTCCCAGATATACACTATCTTGTGGTAATTCTTTGCCAACACTAGGACATTGTCAGCTTCTAGTCGCGCAGCAGTTAATAGATGCTACAGGGAGCGCCTTTATCATGGGCTCCAACCATGGAATCTTGGAGTAACGTCTTCCTCCCGGGAGATCTAGAAGAAAGAGAGGGTTGGTAGGAGAAGAGAAGAACTGAAGAAGAAGAAGAAAAGGAAAGAGAAAGTCTAGAAGAAGAGAGAGAAACTTACTTGAACATCTTGCCTAAACTTAGATGAGCGGGCACGGAGGAGAGGTGTTGGAGCTCTTCATGGGCCGTCCTTGCTGCCTTTGGACCGCCATGGAGGTTGGAGTTGGCTTAGAAGGAAGATAAAGGCCTCTTCATGGCTTGGAGAGGGAGAAAACCAAGAGAGAAGAAGAGAGAGAGGGTGGGCTACGAGTTTGGGGCCCTGCACCCCTATTAATAGAGCTCTAGGAAGGGCTAATCCCATCCAATTCCTCCATAGGTGTTAAAGTAACACTAGGTTTGGGTTTAGGAGTCCAATAGGTGTTAGGATTGACCTTAGGATAGGGATAAGGCTTGGTTTCAGGGTTTAGCGCACAGAACAGTGTCGTGACGCCCCGATCCAACGCATTCAGGTCGTGTCACTCTATAACGTCGCCACAGTGTCGCTGCCCCAGAGCTGTGGCATTAATACTTGTGTGTTTTTCTTATGTCTGTGCGTAGTTTGCTTGTGTTAATGTTGTGCTTGTACATATTTACTTCGCTTTCAGTCAATTATTGTTTTATCTATTTGTCAGAAAATAAAACAAAGAAATCAAAAAATCAGAAAAGCACAAAAACAATGGAGCCCCACAGGTAAGTGCAGGTATGAGCTCCTTATCCTTACTCCCTTGCATTACTATACGTTAGCCTACTTATTATATCGCTTCAAGGACTGGTTGGTTCTC
Source organism: Colocasia esculenta (assembly GCA_014218235.1). NCBI lineage: Eukaryota > Viridiplantae > Streptophyta > Magnoliopsida > Alismatales > Araceae > Colocasia > Colocasia esculenta. The sequence continues at coordinate 11,596,474 of CM024756.1, forward strand.
AATGTGCTCTGGGATCTGAGTTCCCCTTCGACAAAAACGGTGATGATCTAGGTACGCATTGTTAATCACTGGATAGGCTGTTAAGTTGGATGAGTCTAGGGATGATGGACTCTGTCTTGCACAGCAGTTGCAGGAAGACTCTCGACCCATTCTTGTCTGTTTTAGCAATATTATCCTTGATTTATTTTCTATTTTTTTCTTTTCTTTGCATTCAGTTTTATGTTTTCTTTTTCTTTAGCCAGCATGCATCATGTAGGACTTTGAGCTATCATGACTCATTCCCTGGCAAATAATGAGCTCTTGTTGAGTGCTCAACTGTTCTTCAAGTTCAGAACAAGAAATCCTATTCCAATCCGAATTAGAAGGTTGTTCTCCGAGTGAGTTACTCTTGCCAGTTTGCTAAGAATTTCCCTGTCTAGATTGTCTATCCAATTTTCATCCTTATTTCCTTTTGATCCATTTGGTTTGCGAACAGCTCCCAGGTTTTGAGTCAGAGTTATCTGCTTGGCATGCACATGTCCCTCCAAAATGAAACCTGTAGGCCAATCAGCTAGGGTACCTCTCAATCGAGAGGTTGATCGTCCTTTTCTTTCCCTTTCGTCCAGACTTGTATTTTCCTTGCATTCTGCTCGAGCTGCTAACTTGGGGCTTTCAAGAAAATTCTAATTGCTTGTTGGTTGAATCGGGTGTCTCTTTACCTTGGCCCCCATCTTTTTAGTCCACTCCATGTCATCTCCGCTTCATCGTCATTTCATGATACCTTCGCTACACTTCCGCTCCACTCTCTTGCAAAGTGGAAGCCAAGGAGGGGCAATCTATAGACACCCGATTCTGTCCCATAAGTCGAACCACATTTCTTGTTCTCTTAATGCGCCCAAGTTGGTTACTCACCTTGAGCCCATCTGTTAGACTGTTTTGAGCCATTAAAAGCCCAATTCACAGCTTCCCCCGTCTAATTACCATTTCAGAATCCTGTGCTTAATAATCGATTATTTTCCTAATAATTGATCAAAATTCAAGATAATTGGTTATCCTTAACGCGACGGATTGTGGCGTCGCTTGTGCTTAAATAATCGATTATTTTCCTGAATAATTGATCAAAATTCAAGAATAATCGGTTATCCTTAACGCGACGGATCGTGGCATCATGTTAGCCCAGGTCGCTACCCTCTTGGCCGTCGTGACAGCCCATGCATACCCCACCCACGTCACCCATGGTCGCGACAACCTTGGCCGTCGCAACAAGCCATGTCGTGTCCCTACGATCCGTTGCGACATGGTTAGCATGCGCTGGCCTCAACAACCACCTCCACTTTATCCTCCATTGGGCTTGTCATCATCCACAAGCAACTTCCTGAGCCCCCAGTCGCGGTTTGAGGTTCCATCCTACCTTGGGACCCTCCTAGGACTCTTCCCATGTGGATTTACATGACTTTTTATTATTTGCATGGGTCATTATAACTTATGGATGGGATTTTCTCTCTCCACTCTATATAATTGACCCTTCCCTTTTAGCAAAAGAGACGAGCCCATTTTTACCACAAAGTGCTGCCAAAATCCTTCCAGAACTTCCCCTTTGCTCGTGGCCTTCCCATTTTCACCCATTTCGTCATTATCCTCTTCATCAAGTCATGTCCCATTCTTCAAGTATGGAGCTTGGCGGCTGAGGAGGCAGCTTCCACACTCTTCTAAGGCTGCTGCACGACCAAGGGCATCACCCCACGGCCAAGGAGTCGCCCCTTTGTGGCTCTTTCTTCTTTCCTTCTTCTCATTTTTCTTCATGCATGTTATTATTTTTTTTCTTTTAGATAGGGGCATATCTCTTCCTTTTCCCACATTTTTATGCAACCCAAGGGGTTTAAAAACACCCCCCAGGTTCGTTCCCTCGATGTTTCATCCTTCTCATTTCATTTTGAATAGTTACTTCACTTAATATTGTCTAACAGGGTTTCTTTTGTTGTTTTCATTATTTTGGTAGGTACTAAGGCAAGGATAGGCGAGGGCTCTTGTTCTCTAGCCGGCTGAAGAGCAGGAAGAAGGCCCCCCCATTCATCTCCCGCACTGTAGAGAACGCGTCGGCCACCTACGTTGTGACAAGGAGAACACGCCCTATCGGGCGTCGCGATAGAGATCCTATCGTGACGGGGAGACCCATCACGACATCAGTAAGTGCCCGCTTCTCAGTCCATTTCCTAGCATGTTAGCCTTATTCTTTGTTCATATTTTAGGGCAACTTGTTAGGTGGCGATCACATCCTCATATAATGCTTTGAATATTAAAACATGTTGTGTGTTTCGAGGGGCACGTAACCCCGTGATTACAGTCCACACTGGCAAGAAAAGCATCACAACCCTTGCTCACCATCCTCATAGCTTTCATAAAGATCACATACTTTCCCGCTGATTCCTAGGCAAAGGATGTGAGAAATCATCCTCTCCCGGAATGCAGATAGTAATTCTCTTCCTCCTGCAATCGACCGAGGCATATTGCTCCTCAAGATAATCTAGACCAAGTATAGCATCATAGTTTTTCATCTTGAGCAATTAGAAGCACCCAAAAAAACCTTGGTCTTCAATGCACACCGGTAAGGAAGGAATGCAGTTCCTGGTCACTATAGTACCTACTGGGGTATGTACCGACAGGGGAACATCTAAATCTTCTGCCTCAACTCCAGACTTCTCTGCTAACTGCTTAGCAAACCGCTTAGAAAAAATGAGTGTGTAGAACTTGTATCAACAATACTCGAGCCTGCACACCCATAACTAAAATAGTACCTTCCGTGACATTCTCTACCTGATCTGCATCCTCACGTGCAAGTGCATACAATAGGGCTTGCGCTCGAGGCCTTCCCAGCTTCCTGGTCACTGGTGTCGCTGCTACTTGTTTGCTGCAGGGGCTGGAGCTTCTCTCGGTGCAAACTGCTGAAGTCTCGAATAGTATCTGATCTGGTGCTCGGTACTACCACACTTCAGGCATTTCCCTACTAGCTTCCAGCACCATGTGTCCTTCCACAATGAGGACACTCCTTCTTATTGCTGGGCTTAAAGCTGGACGTCTGGGGTACATCCACTGACTGGTTCGGAACTACTGCATGCTATGGCTCTTGTTGGTACACAGTTGCCCTCTTCTTGTCTTGCCTCTCGAACGGTGCCACTGACCTCTTCTGGGTCACCCTCTTCTCTTCTAGGTACTGGTCCAACTCACTCTTCTATGTGCAAGTTGCGCTGAGAGCCTCATCTAAAGTCTGGTGATCAAAGGCCACCAGTCTAGTCTTGAGTGATGGTCTGAGCCCCTTCACGAACTTCTTGCCCTTCCTACGCTCATTTTCCATGATGTGGGGAGCGTACTTGGAAAGCTCAGAAATCTAGCCTCGTACTCCAGAACAGTCATGGAACCTGGGTAAGAAAAGAAACTCCTGTTCCATCTCGTCCTGAATGTGCTCCTAGATGAACTTGGCCTTGAAGAATCTGGTGAACCCGGCCCAAGTCACCTCCAATGTCCCATCCTCGTATCTAGTATGGAGCTTAGAGGCCCACCAAACATCGGCTCTCTCTCGCACTAATGAACTAATAAGCACCAACTAAACCAAAAGCAACTGCATGCAAGAACACATACTGTAAGTTCCTATAGCATGTAGGTCGCCAAGCTCACTTTATCGTCTTCCGCACACCTGATGGCACAGAAGATCTTCTCTATCTACCTCAACCAGCTCTCCACTTGAAGGGGCTGGCTCTCCCCTTTAAAAGGAGGCAGATCCATCCTCTTCCTCTTAAATCGCTCCATGATGGACGGACCACAATGTCCAAACTCCAGAGGCACTGGAGCTGGAGCCTGTGCTTGAGACAAATTACAACACATGAGCAATCATTCAACCACAAAACAGTCTACTCCTACTTGACAATGCCAACCTGTGCCTGCAATTAGGCCTGTAATACTGCCTGAATTTGTGCTTGCGTCTGCATCGCCTAGACCATGCATTGCATGAACATGCCATAGTCCACTGGTGGCGGTGGTGGTAGCACAGTGGGCTCCAGGTGTGCTAGGGCCTGCTTGTCACCCCTCTCCTATCGCCTCTGTTCGTCCTCCCGAGCATAAGCACCACGCCTACCACGGTTCGCCATTATCTGCAAAATAATTATCTCAATTAAAATCTAAGTTCTTAGACCTAACCAGTTCCTTAATTATCTTTAGTTCATTATTAGATATTTTCCATATATATGGACTAATTCTATAAAGACTTTGAAATAGTGTGTAGGTGATGGCTTATTTATGTACACTCTCAACCTGTTGTTATGATACCAATCTCTGTAACGCCCCCCTTTATACAAGTACGATTACACCAATCCACATTGATATAAAGCGTGCCGTCACAGTGGGATATGTACCCAATACAACATAGTAGGTAAAGATGTACATAAATAACAAAGGAAAGTACAGTGAAAATGAAAATAACTTTTATTCCATCATTACCACACACATCCCATAGTCTATATAGAAGCCAAATAAACATACCAAGTCCACAAATAATCATGTCCATAAGTCCATATCACACTAACATCGTTTTACATACTATATAAATGAAGGGTACAAGCTATAAGAAAAACTTTGTAAGCCTCAGCTACTCCTCTCGCTCGGAGTCGCTCCTCGCTATCTCCTCCTCGATCTCTGGAATACCTGCCTCGCCTATATAGTTAAGCAAGGATGAGTCTTCACAAAAGACTTAGCAAGCAACCTATTGGTTACATCCAAACACTTACCACATTCATTCTACACGAGTACAAGTCATTAAGCAAATTATCACATGGTACATGCAACTATTAACAAGTGCTAAATGAACAAGCTTAAACATCGTAACTACACATGGATTTCATATGGCATATAGTGATTAACATAACTTATGAATATGACATAATTCCAAGTATTCTTACCATGAAACTAAACACGTTTTTTAGAGATACTAGCATGATACCTAACACATTCAATATGCTCATATGTCACAAATTCCCACCTTTGCTTGCTGTTTTAACATAAATGTACCTTAATCACATGGTTTTACATTCTTACACATTAGAGCACATGAATACATCACTTCCACATGATCACATTGCATATTCACACTTAATTCACTTCTTTACACATCTTTTGTCGTGACACATAGTCCGAACCATCATAAAGAAGGACACTATCACACACATATCACATACCCCTAACCTAGACCTACAGTGATGAATCTTGATAACTGCTCAGAACCAGGAGAAGCACTCTCCACCCTAACTAGTGGTACTTGTCCACCTCTAGAATTTCATCCTGATGCCCACAGAATATCATATACACATTGAGCCTTCCCATAGAGACTTTTCTACAGTACGACTCCACAACCTTCCATGATAGAAGTGTCAATATCGGCACATTAACCACTTAATCTCATTAATCACTTTATTCACATGTTTAACACATAATTTTCATGCAATTAGTGGTCTATTCACATGCTTGAGATACAAAAAAAAATTTAGGTTACAAAAGTAATCATTATAATTTAACAGTGTGAAAACATGCCTAACAGAGCCTAATCATGGTACAAATCATTAGAAAAATACTACCTTTAACTAATCATGCTTAACATGTCATTAATCACTTATACCTTGAAACAGTGGTTATGAATGTCAGAACATGCTCAAATTTTAATCACATGTCATATACATGGAACATATTAGATGTCTAATTTATCAGAATTTTCATGATAGTATATCTATTTTTAACATTTAAAATAGATTTTAGGCAATTTAACAAGGTAATTTACCAAAAACAAGTATGATAGGGAACTGATGATTCTGTCTGCCAGTCACGTGAGTGATAAAGTGTTCTCCCTCTGAGAGTCAGAGGGCTTTAGGTCTCTTTGCGCACCAATGACTTTGTTAAATGAAAGTGAATATCGGGTTAGGACCAATATCCCGCGCATTGCCTAAGCGCAACAACGTTAATTACTGTTGGATCGAGATGACACAAATGATGTCCTAGAGGGGGATGAATAGGACTTCTTAACCTGTAAAAATTTTATCTGAAATTAGACAACACTAAAGTAGACTTGTTAGTGTTAAGTGTAGTGTGTGATCAAGTGTAAATAGGAAGAAACAATCACACAATTGCATAATAAATTTTATCCTAGTTCGGCCCTTCCCACATGGAAGTCCTACGTCCAGTCCTCAAGCCAACCACTTGAGATTTCACTAACTGCCAAGAATACTTGGCCTTCTCTCACCCTTGAGAGGTATTACAATCTCACTTGCTCCCAAGCAAGTCTTCCCTCAACAGAACTACAAAGAATACATTAACAAGGTCTTCCCTTCACAAGAGGGGCACTACAGGAACAAACCTTCTGCGGATTACACAGACAGAATTTCAAAAACGCTTATGTGTTTACACTAAAGAGTGAGCAGACACAGGAAATTTAGAAAGGAATACAAATAGAAATTGCAGCACTAATCCTTTCAGAATCAAGGAGGGTGGACTAGAAGAATATCTAGTTACACAACTTCCACCCAACACAAACAAGACTACTGTGAAGAGGAGAGCTTAGAAATTTTCAGACTGTAGAGGCTCTCCATCTTGCAGCTCAGTAGAAGGCTTGTGAAGGATCTTTCTAGCATAAGGTAGGAGTGAGTTGAAAGAGTTGCTAGCTCGTTTCACACACTTGGTGACTTCTTTTGTTCAAACTTCGGCTTCTATATATGCTTCAGAGGATGTTTCTGTTTGAAACTATCCATTGAGAGATAGCCGTTTAAGGAGTGACCTTTGATCCTTTGGATGCAGATGAGATTTGATTATCCATTAGTTCTATTGCCCAGCTAGCAAGCCTAGAAGGGGGGGTGAATGGGATTTTTAAACTTTGATTATCTTAACCTGTCAACAAAATGTTCACAAAAAACCACTACATTTGACTGTTAGTGTTAGTAGTTAAGAACACGCCAAACACAAACAAACAATCACACTACACAAGGATTTTATCCTGGTTCGGACCTCCTCTCCACAGGAGTCCTACGTCCAGCCCCTGAGCAACAACTCAGGATTCCACTACCCAAGGTACAGTCCCCCTCAAGGTCACTACACATCCAGCCGCAGCTGGCCTTCTCTTCACAACCGAAAGGAATACAACACCCTGAACCTAGGTATTCCTTCAACCCGAAGGAATAAAATCACCTGTTACCTATAGGTCTTCTCTTCAACCCGAAGAGGAACAACACTGAAAAGTGTTAAAGAGAAGACAAGCCCCTAGACCAAGCTCATAGAACAATGCTTGATCTGAAGCAAGACTGAGAGAGAAAGATCTACAATGAAGGAATCTCTCAGTACACTAGAGCTCTCTCAAAGCTAAGCAATGGACACAGAGAGCTAAGAGCTACACCAGAGTTGGGAATGAAAAATGCTCTTCTATTGAGACTCTTTTTGCGTGAAAGATTGCCCTCTTCAAAAGTTGTTTGCTTAGAGTCTTCAGACTTGAATATATATCTTCTCTTTAGGAAGTAGTCGTTGATATGTCCATTGTCTCTATGCTCTGGTATATGTTAGACTGCATGGTATTGTAGAGCTTCCAGTCAACGGTCCTTTACATTCCATGCATGCAAAGAGAAGATCCTTCTCGATATCCTTTATCTTTCATTTTGTCCAACGTTGTAAATGGTGTGCTTTCAGAGACCTGCACACAATAAATGTTGAATGATAGACAGCTACGTGTCTCTTGTTGTCAGTCAACGTTAGAACGAATATACATCAAAATAGAAATGCCATTTTGCTTTCTAAAAAGATGTTTCCAATATAGCATAGGAATAGAAGATATCTGTGCATGCATCGTGTAGTGAAATGTTTAGTCATAATAAATGCATGGATATCGGAGAAAAGCGAGAGAAGACTTTGACATTCAAAATATTTGAAATATGTTTAAATATCAAGTCGTTATAGCTAATGAAAGCGTTGTAAGTACGACTTATGAAATCGTTGTGAATGAGTCGGTGTTTATATAAATCATTGCACATGTATAAGTAAATCGATGTGAACATAAATCGTTATACAATCATAACCAAATCGTTGTAGAGACAAATCGCTATGAAAGTATAAGCAAATCGTTAAGAACAAGTCATTATAACCAAATTGTTGTCTCACTTATCAAGTCGATGAGTGATCAAATCGTTGTTTTGCTTTATCGAATCGTTACACAGACCAAGTCGTTGTTGTGACTTATCGAATCATTACAGCAAGCAAATCGTTGTGTAACTTATCGAGTCGTTATAATGACCAAGTCGTTGTTGTACCTGTCGAATGTTATGAATACCAAATTGATGTGGAACTTATCTAATCGTTATGAAAGACAAATTGTTGTGAGACCAAGTCATTGTTCTCACTTACCAAATCGATGTGAAACCAAATTGTTGTGAGAGCAAATCGTTGTTCTCACTTATCAAATCGTTGTGAAGCAAATTGTTGTTCTCACTTATCAAATCGATGTGAAACCGAATCGTGTGGGAGCAAATCGTTGTTCTCACTTATCAAATCGTTATGAAACCAATGTGATTCTAATGAAATCGTTGTAGCATATAGAGAGTCGATGTGTACTTAGAGAAATTTCCTGCTCTGTATTTTAAATGCTACAAAGTAAGAAATACTTACATATTTTCTTGATTTCACCTGATTTACTTCCTGTGCCTAGGCTTCATGAAAACTTGTTAGATGACACTTTATTGAAGTTTTGTTAATCACCAAAATAGATATATATTCATAAAATTATATGGGGATGAACTGATCATCAATCTCCCGCTTTTTGGTGATGGCAAAACATAACACAAAAGCATAGATGATTTTAAATAAATCTAAGTGAAGTTTTTGAAATGAAGTTAGAAATGTATTTCAAAAACACAGATTTTTCTCCCCCTTTTTGTCATTAGCAAAAAGATACCATAAGAGACAAAGAAAGAGAGAAAAGATAAATAACGAGCAAAGAGAGATTTACATTAATCTTGAGGGGGTACAGGGAGATAGTGAGCATGAGACAAAAGAGAGTATGGCGGGTTATAATGGGCCAAGCCTGGCATTCCTGCTCTTCAAAGTGAGCTTGAAAGGCTCCAAACTCAATAGATAGGAAGGTCCCATGACAAGACCATCCTCTGGATGTGCAGTTTCCTCTGATCTGAAAGGAAGGGACCATATGCATGCTGGCCAAGAGACATTTTGAGGAGGCAAATGGTGCCAAACCTGGCATGCTGAAGGAACTGATCAATTGAAATAGGATAAGAGCTGCTTCTTCTTTAGTTCAAGTCTCATGTCAACATAAACCTTGTATCTCTCAACCCAAATAGCAAATGGATCGCGAACAAGGTGAATGGAGTTCATGTCCAGAAATCAACAGCTGAAACAGGAGGCTTGTTAATTCTGCCTGAGAAGCATTCAGATCTGCAAGCTGCTAGCAAAAAGAGGATAAAGACTGGCCCACTCAGCTGGAGATAACCTCTCACATTCTGACAAGAGAGGGGCAAGAACATCTGCATTTATGTGGCCCTGATGGTACTCTCTGAACAAGAACCGATTGAAACCGACAAGATTACCCTTGTGCACATGTATTCCCCCCCATGACTCTAGCAAAACGCTCGAAAATGATGGAGCCAACATCGGAGTCCATAATAAGAGAATGAAGAGGAGGGAGAAACACTAATCAGGCAACTGAAGTGTAGCAAAATCGACCTTGATGGCTTCGGTATGAGCATCATGGGAACCAAGATTAAGAATAGCTTGTTAGAATTGGCCAAGCTGAATTTCAGGTAAATTGTTGAGATATCGATAGTCATTGAACATTTGAAAATACCTGATCATCTTGATCTCCTTTTGAACAATGGAGCCCAGGTATCCTTGTGAAGAATTTGGAACCATTCTGAGAGAGTCAAGGAATGATCCTAGGGAGGGAACCTGGCTGACCTGGCATTCAGAAACTTATTGTACAAGATCTTGTGGCCCCGAGCCCATTGCTCTTCTGTTTTGGCCTCAGCCATGAAAAGATTTTGGATTTTTCAGATTTTGAAAGAGAAGTGAGAGGGAGAATGATATTTAGGTGGTCTGTGGAAGGACAAGGAGAGTGGCAAAGGTAGTTTTCTGAAGGAATTCTCTATACAGCGGTTTGTTTTTACTATCTACTGTAAGAGAAAACCAAAGGGGTGGATAGCAGGTTCAGAAGAAAGGGAGTGAGTGGAAGTTAGTCTCCTTTTCTTAGGGACAGGACTAGAAGAACCTGCCCTATGAACATGAGTACTAACCTTTAAAACTGAAGGAGGATAGCTACTTCAAATTCATCTTTGATGTCTCGAAGGAAAGGGCATCAATTTGAGGACACTCCGGAATAATAGTGATAAAAGAGGAGGAGTAGGAGGATGAAGGAAGGAGTGAGTGGTAGTGGGAGGAACATCAGTTGGTCCAAGGAGGAAGGACCAGAAGAGGAAGTCCCAATTGATGAGGAGGCTGGAGGAGCCTCAAAAGGAGGAGGTGGAGGAATGGGAGTGGAGAAACAGGAGATGAGGAGGACTGGGAAGGAAAGGGTGTAGGAGAGGAAATGGTTCTGGGTATGGTTGTTTGAAGGTGGGAGGTGATGTGGAGGATGATGGTGGAGAAGGAGGGGCTGGAGTTGGAAGAGGAGAAGAAGCAAGGGGCTCTGGAGCTACAGCTTGCTCTTTGCTCTGACAGGTACAACCTCAGATTCCACTGGCCCGGGTGGCCTAGACAAAACTTCAGCTGGCCCTGACTCCACAACCTCAGCTGACCCTGAAGCTGCCACCTCTTCAACAATTTTGGCCTGATGGCCCTTGGCTGCAGTAGAAGGAGCAGGAGGGGCATGAATGACCTTTGCCCTCACCAAGTCTGTAAGAGCAGCTACAGACTCCTTAATGCTTATAAGCTCACTTCGCACCCATCTAACTGCATTTCTGACCATGCCCATCTCCTTGGCTGAAGTACTCTGGCTTATAAAGATAGATGCAATATCGGATTGTACAGAGCATAAGATCTTTCCTTGTTTATCCATTCTGTCAATTAAAGGCTTCAGATTGATCTTCAATTGCTTTCTCTTCAGCCTCCTATGTGGCTTCTGGTTAAGAGGGGAATCTCAGAAGCTACTTCTTTCTCTTTGTTATTTGCCCTAGCAATGGGCTCCACATTATTAACATTTTCCTCTTCATCTGAGGCGCTTTCCACAATTCCTTCTTGAAACTGATTATCAATAGGACACTAGAAGTGTGCTCCCCCTAATCTGTTTCCAAATTGACTGAATGCTCCCCCTCAATAGGAGCATCCTCCATCAAGAGTCTTCATGGTGGCCGGCTGCCACAACTTTAGATTCAAGTCTTTGCTCTCCCTGACTAGGAGCATCTTCCATGGCAACATCTTTGTCATGGCTGGTGCCACTACTTCTGCTTCTTGATCGTAGGCAATTTCTGGCTCCCCCTGATTGCTGGGAATGGAGTCCAGTACATCCCTGAGTACTGAGGCTATACGGAATGAAGGAGGTACAGCCTCAACAACTTGCCCCACGGGCTTAATTTCCTCAGGAGGAATGTCCTCATTCTGCTATTAGTGACCACTGAGTCTTCAACTCTAATCTCTACTGCATTCCTTGGATATCTTCTATTGTTGTTTGTTCCTTTTGAACCACTGGAATTTCGACACTGATTTCATCCTGCTGCACTTGGACCACTGGCACTTCTAGCCTGGCAATCTCTTGCTCAACTTGAACTTCTGGTGCTACTGCTGCTGCCTCTTCTTGAACCTCTAGGACTTCACCAATAATGGCTTCACCCTCTGCTGCTGAGGTCTTGGTCCAAACACCACCAACAAGAGAGAACCCGCTTTTCTTAAGATTCCTCGACCGGATTGCTTGGCCCATCTTCTCTGAAACTACCCCATTCAAACTTACTCCAAAGTGCTGGAATATCTTGGATAGCAAGTGGGCATAGAGAAGAGATACATTTAACTTACTCTTTTATCCCAAACTTGAGCATTTGCAAATTTCATCCTTTCTATGATGACCTCTACCATATTTATACTCTGGTTCTGGATAGCCCAGAACATCAGGTCTAAATCTGCCTTGGTGCACGTAGAGAAGGTGGCACTCCTAGGAACCAATATCTAACAAACTATAAAGTGCAAAATACGATTGAATGCATTCAACTGGTTTATATCTATCTTCCCATCCTTCAGTCTAAACTCAGAACCACAATCCCCAAGCCTTTCGCCTGAATGTCAACAGTGTGTACTCCACTGTGACTAGAGGTGGACACACCAAACAATGACTCTAATAGGTCATACATGATTCGAATCTAGGTTCCTTTGACCATGGATGTCAAAGACTCATCCTCTTCAGACTTCAAGCAGACATAGAACGCCTTGACCAGGTCTGGATAACTCACCTCTGACAGAGTTTCCATCTTTGTCCATTTCATTCTTCTATGGCTGCTACGATGCTGTGCATTCTATTCTTCTTCAAATCTGCAATGTCCACTACTTTGTTTTGGCACAACTTGATCTTCACTGTTGTAAACCTTTCCTGCTGCTCGGCGGTGAGGAAAGCAGCTCTATAGCCCCTGACGGTGCCAGAAACTCCAAAAACGGCCATGGCTTTGAATGGGAAAAGGTTCTGGATGGTCGAAAGGAGGATTGGAGCAAAAGCCCTCAGAAGAGTTTTCGCGGGAAGGGATGGAAGCTCTAAATCGCACAAAGTCATGCCGGAGTCGATAGGGTCATCGTCTCAAGCAAGTTGAAAGAGATGAGAGTGGGAGGTGAATCGTTGTGACACAGATTTTGGGTTTTATCAGATAAAGATAAAGTGACTTTTGAGAGGATGGCGCCATAAATGCGGAAAACGACAAAAAGAGACAGGTTCGAGATGAATAAATACTTTTTCAATCAACGAACCGTCACCGAAATTTTTGATGCAAGCAAACTTTAAAGATTTCGCTTAATTTCAAGGGATAGAACAGATAGTTGATGTTTAAAATAAATATTATTCATTATTTACAGATAAATCTATCACAAATGACACATGCCTAATTCCTTCTAAGAGATTAAACTCTCTTCAGGTAAGGCTTTTGTGAAGATATTACTACTAGATTTTGAGTATCTATAAATGAAATGTCTATATTACCATTAGCTACATGATCTCAAATGAAATGGTATCTAACCTCAATATGCTTTGTCCTTGAGTGCTGCAGTGGGTTTGGGTGAGATTAATTGCACTGTGTTGTCGCACAACAAGGGAATTGTCTTGATATGTAGCCCATAATCCTCAAGTTGCTGCTTAATCCATAGGAGTTGTGTACAGCAGCTTCCAGCAGCCACGTACTCAGCTTCGGTTGTTGGCAGTGCTACTGAATTTTACTTCTTAAGGACCATGAAATTAGACATCTTGCAAGAATTGACAACAACCACTGGTGCTTTTTCTATCTATCTTGCATTCAGTGTAATCAACATCAGAATATCCTACCAAAATTATTTCACAAGATTTTGGATACCACAGACCTAGATCATGAGTTCTAGCTAAATATCTAAAACAGTTTGACACTAATTAAGTGAGACTCTCTAGGATCTTCGTGATACCTAGCACACATGCATACACTAAACAATATATCAGGTCTACTTGCTGTCAATAAAGTAATGAACCTATCATACCTCTGTAGAGCTTTTGGTCTACTTTCTTATCGTCTTTGTCACTGTCTAGCCTTGTAGATGTGCTCATTGGTGTTGACAGTGGCTTGGCGATTTCGAACCAAATTCTTTAGTACCTCTTTGGTGTACTTGGCTTGACAAATGTGGGAGCCTTCTTTTCCTTGCTTGATTTGCAATCCGAGGAAATAAATAAGTTCCCCCATCATGCTCATTTCAAATTCTCCATGCATAAGCTTTTCAAAGTACTTGCAAATAGATTCATCAGTAGAACCAAATATTATTCATCATATAGATTTGAACAAGTAACACATTTTAACTTTAGACTTAATGAATAATATGCTATCTACTTTTCCTCTAATAAATCCATGGTTTAACAAAAATGCACTTAATTGTTCATACCATGCTGGTGCTTGTTTCAAACCATATAAAGCCTTGTGCATTTAAATACATGATTTGGAAAATCGATATCATCAAAATCGGGAGGTTGTTCTTCATAAACTTCCTCCTTTATGTAACCATTTAGAAAAGCTGATTTTACATCCATTTGAAATAATTTTAAATCCAATGCTGATGCATAAGCAAGTAAAATCCTAATTGCCTCAAGTCTGGCTACTAGTGCACAGGTTCAACGAAATCTATGCCTTCCTCTTGAGAATAACCTTGAGCTACCAATCTGGCGTTGTTTCTAGTGATCACACCAGCTTCATCATTTTGTTCTTGAACACCCATTTGGTTCCAATCACATGATGATCTGATGGTCTTGGAACAAGGACCATACTTGGTTTCTCTTGAACTGATTAAGTTCATCTTGCATGGCTAATATCCAAGATTCATCAGATAGTGCTTCATTGACTGTCTTAGGCTCTATTTAAGATACAAAGGCTAAATAATCACATGGATCGTTACCTCTAGTTCTTACCCCAACCGATGGATCTCCAATAATGTTATCCAACGAATGATCTTTCTTGTTTCTCCATTCCTTTGGAAGATTATTATGTGATATATCTTCAAGGGTGGATCTTCCTTGCCCTCAATGGATGTATTCTTTAACTTCTTGGACACTTCACTGCATCATCAACATCACTGTCTACTTCCTTTCTCAAGAAGGGTTAGTTTCATCAAAAATACATGCACTGTTTGTTCAATTAATAAACTATGCTTATTAAATACTCTATATCCTTTAAGTTTAGAAGCATACCCCATAATATACCTTCATCAGATTTTGTGTCCAGCATACAATATCTCTTTTTCCATTGTTGTGAATAAAGCATGGACATCCAAATGTTCTGAAGTGACTGATCTTTGGCTTCTTCTGCTTTAAAGCTCGTATGCAGTCTTCTTCAGGATTGGCCAAATCATCACTCTGTTTATTATTATAGCATGCTGTGTTGATGGCTTCGGCCCAGAAATACCTTGGTAAATTATATTCTGACAACATAGTCCTTGCCATATCTAATAAGTTCTGTTCTTTCTCTCAGCAACTCCATTTTGCTGCAGTGTCCTTGGTGCTAAGAAGCTATGTTCTATTCCTTGATCATCACAGAACTTTGCAATCTTTCATTCTGAAATTCTCCTCCATGATCTGATCGAATATTGACAATGGTATACTTCCTATCTTTCTGAACTCTCTTACTGAAGCTGACAAAACTGTCAAATGTGTCATCCTTGTGCTCCAAAAAAGATACCCATGTAAATCTAGAGAAGTTATCCACTATGACGAATCCGAAGTTCTTTCCACCGAGACTTGTGGTCCTCATCGGCCCAAATAGATCCATATGCAGTAGTTCCAAAGGTTTTGAGGTTGATACCACAGTCTTTGACTTAAAAGATGATTTAGTGTGCTTTCCTTTTGCACACGGCTTACAGACGCCTTCCATCCTAGTGCTTACTTTGGGCAGACTTCCACTAAGTTTCTCTTGATTAGCTTTCTTATTTCCATCTAAGCTACAATGACCCAATCTTCTGTGCCAATGTTCCACTGAATGATTCTTGCTTGCGGCAAGGCACACATCCTAATCTTTTAATTCTTCCAAGTGGAGTACATAGAGATTGTTCTCTCTACAGGCTTCAAACACAGTTTTATCATCTTTTATATGTTTGCATCTTGATTGATGGCCTTTGTCGCACATCTGGTTGATGCAGATTAGATTATTCTTGAGTCCTTTTACGCATAGAACATCCTCTATGAGAGTCCTGCCTTGACTGCCAATGAGAGTCCTGCCTTGACTACCAATTGTTCCACATCCAATGATTGTCCCTTTTCCATTATCTCCATATGTTACTACTGCGCTTCTTCAGCTTCGAGATGGGAGAACAACTTTCTATTCCCTGTCATATGCCTTGAGCACCCGCGTCTAGGTACCACTTAGATGCTCAAAGGCTTCCGTGTAATGAAAACACTAAGCTTTAGGTACCCAAGTTCTTTTGGGTCCTGATTGTTAGTATCATCAATTTTCCTCTTAATTATCCATTTTTATGTTTAGTTGGACATGTTTTTTTTAATATGACCTAATTTGTTGCAGTGATTACAGCAAGATATTCTACTTACCTTTTCAGTTGGAGTGTATTTAAAGCTTGACTTGTATGCAGTGTCTTTTTGGCAACAAATTTGGGTGTTGGATAAATTTTAGGATGTACTACGGCTTCTTCATTATCAGGAGAGATGTATCCTAACCCATATTTCTTTTGTCTGATCTTCTAGCTCCTTTTAGTATTAATGTTGTTTTACCATTTGTACATTTTTCTAATGTACTGGACAGTTATTCATTTTCTTTTGTTAATGTATTGATTCTTGGTTTAATCTACTTATGATTTCCTGATTTTCATTTTTGCTATTTGTTCATTTTTACTTTTCAAGTCTCACACAATAAATCATTTCTTCTTTTTAGCTGAGAAATTTGTTTTTCCAGTTGTTCATTTTCAGATTTTAGATCTGAATAGTGTTTTCCAAGCAAGCATGATTTTTCTTACTGGTTTTTAGCAATTTACACACATCTTTGTATTTACTATATAGTTCGTTAAAAGCATCTTCTAAACTATCGGATTCAGATTCATGCATGAAGAAAACGATGAGTCAGATGATACCTTATCATCGATGTTAGCCATGAAGGCCAGGTTGGCCTTTTCTTCTTCATCTCCACTTGAGCTCGACTCACTGTCAGAGTCGCTGCTGTTGTCCCAAGCTGCTGCCATGGCTTTCTTCTTGTATCTTCTGAACTTCCTAAAACTGTCTTTCTTTCTAATCTCAGTTTTTTTAAGCTTCGGACATTCTGCCTTGATATGTCCGGGCTTCTTGCATTCATAACAAATGGGCTCAGCTTTCTTTGAGTCTTTTCCTTCGGCTCTCTTAAAATCTTTGTTTTTTCTTGAAGTATCTCCTTCCGGACTGGTACTTCTTTTTAGCAAGTATCCTTTGTAGTTCTGGAGAGGAGAGCTTCCTCATCTTCACTACTTCTTATGCTTTCATTATCATCTGAAGATTCTTCTGATGTAACTTCTTCTGCCTTGAGAGCGTTGGAATGTTTCTTTCTTCTTGACGACTCTCCCAACCTTTCTATGTTGATCTTGTGGGCCATGAGGGAGCCAATGAGTTTCTCCAGTGACATTTCTTTAGATCATTAGCCCTCTCTATTGCTGTCACTTTAGGAATCCACAAGCTGGTAAGGATCTTAAGATCTTTCTGACCATATCTCCCATTTCATGTCTTTCCAAGACCAACCAATCCATTTGTAATATCAGGAATCTGCTGTACATCTGTGTAATTGTTTCCCTGGCTGCATCTGGAATCTCTCGTACTGTGTCACCAGAATCAATTCTGGTTTCTTTCACTTTGTCCACCTTCATACGTGATCCTCCTTCTCCCACATCTCCATTGCGGATTTGCAGGCAGATATACGTTGAACTCTTTCTTGCTAAGAGTGCCACACATACGCTTTAGGCCATGCTGTGAGACCCCGAATTTTTTTTTTTTTATTCTCTTTATATATATATGTATGTATATGAATGGTGTGTTGGGTGTTCGGTTGTTGTGTGCTTAGCATGCGTAGTTCATTGTGCCTACTATAAGTTTTATCCTTCTCTTGAGCATGAGCATGTGCGTATATCTATATATATAATACTGCGTTATATGATAATTAGTGTAGAAGTGAACAATTATCTAATTAGAGGTGTATTACGAATACCAAGAATCTCTGACTTAGGATAATGGATAATACTATGCGTGTGCTATCTAAATATTGAAGAATATCCTATACTACCTATTTCATGGAATTTTGTATGAGAGTATATGAAGTACATATGTGTATGTACGTATGTATGTTATCTTATGCGTGTGACAATTGTATACCTAATTCTCATGCATAACACCTTGGTGTACTTATAAATGCATGTGTATGTTTAATTGTAAACATAGTTCATTGCATGGTTAGTTAATGCGTACATTGTACTTCGTACATTGCATGTACATAAAAAGTTCAAGCATGGTAGGTGTATTTAGTAGCTTATATTGGGATTCTATACTCCTCATGAATAACATGCATGTATTTTTATGATAATTAGGTGAGAATAGTCAATTGGCTAAATTATGCATATAGTACTTAAGCATGTTAGGTAAAGTTGTGCAAGTCAATCTAATTATCGGTTCGCATGTTGTATCCATCTATTTCAAGCATAATGTACACAAGTGTGCTACACCCGTGTGTGTATACTATATATATGCCAAATCAAGTGTGTATGCATAGGTAGATATCTACGTACATCTCATCTTAGTGTATTCATGTATGCTTGTGTATGCCTAGGTATAAATTCTATTGATTGCCCGGGTAGTAAATACTGTTATACTTTATACTTTGTATGCGTATGAAGATATTCATGTGCGTGTTGTTATCTTAAATGTACCTATGTATGTATGTGTAGGATAAGTAGTAATTATTGGATAATTACATGGTGTATACACTATACTACATAGATTCCATGTGCATGTATGAGTAGATTAAGCATGGTTCTACACGATTCTGAGTTCTGGCATAAGAGTGTATTGGCGTCAACATGGATGGACGCCCATGTTATGTCACGTCCAATCGACGGACGCCGACCCTATGTAGCTGTCCAGGGATGTGGACGTCAATATCCCTAATTTTCTGTGCTCTGTAGAGCGCAGAGAACTCTCATTGGGCTAGGCCTCTGATTGGGGAGATGTCTTCCCAACGTCTCTCTTGTCCCTTCAGCCCCTGCACGAGCCCCTCTTGCCCCCTTATTCTTTAAAACACCTCTCTTTGCTATCCTAGAGAGCTCTTGGCTCATTTTCTAAAAAGAAACCCTAGCTGAGAGAAGAGATGAAGGACTGACCTTGAGCTCAGATCCGGCGTTCTGAGGCTTGGATCCGGCGATCTTCTTCGACAAGAAGGAAGTCCAAGCATAGGAGAAGGCTTCCCCGGCGTTGGACTGCGGCTTGCAACCCCCTGGAACCCGGAGCAAAGGATTTCTGGAGGCTTCTTGGCAAGAGCCAAGAGAGCTTCATCGGCTATTTTGATCCGTTTAGAAGTTTTTCTTCAGGCAAGTAAACCCTAGGTCTTGAGCCTAGATATGTCCCCTAAGTCTTAGGAATTTTTGTGGATTTTAATTCGTGTCCTGGAGCCCCTATTCTGAATCTTTTTCCAAGCTCGGTCTGTGTTCTTACACAGACAGGAACTTGACGGCAAGAGACCTTGCCGTCAAGTGCATCTGTTAACGGCATGCGATAATGCCGTCACCCCTGTAAACGGCTAGACATTGACGCTGAGTTCGTCAGGACAGAACCGTTTACTGTTTTCTCTCCTCTAAATGACTATTTTCGATGGGTTCTCGCGATGAGGATATACTATAAACCTATACGTTATGTAAGATATCTATTGTGGTGTGTGGTGGGTTTTGAGCATGGTATGAGTAATGCAATTTAATTGTTTTGTGAAAATACATGTATGCTAAGATAATAACCTTCTTGATTCACTGTTTGGATGATTTAGAGAGGTTGGAAAGTGCTAAATGTTGTGAGCCATGTATGCATGCATCATCATCCCCCCTGCATTTCTATGATTTTTCCCATGTTTATATGATTTGTTAGGTTTATGTTTTGGAAAATAGAGAATATGTGTAGGACTATTAAATTCTCTAGTAAATCGTGCTTTGTGCCATAAATACGGGTAGAATGTCATGTAAATACAGGCATGTCAGGTCAGGGCTGAGGCATGTTAAATCAAATGCTTATGCTAGGTTTCCATGCTAATAGGGATTTCAAATAGCATGTAAAATAGATGTTCGATTTTCTGTAAATTCTATTTAGCTCAGAAAAAAAAAACTGAAATTTGAGGGTATGATCTTGAACCCGAAAATAGCATGTGGTTAAAATTTCAAGTCATTTGGACCAGTATATAAAGAGTTATGTGTTTTTCATGTGAAATGTAATAATCTACGTATGTTATCGTAATGTGATTAGTTATTGCTTAAACCTAACCTGATTAATGAAACTTCTGGAATGTTAATTATGGTCATCTGTAGTAGCATGGTCAGGAGAAAAACAGAGTCACATTGTGCATGAAAAATGAGGGAGATGTGAGTGTTATGTGTAAAATACGTGTTAAAACTCGGCATGAGTAAAGTGTAAAAGTTGTGCCTATGTGACACTGCTACCCTAGAGGCATCGGGAGCCGTATATAGAAAAGTCCCTATAGAAGGCTCCATGTGATATAAGTTTGTCCCAAGGCATTGGGAAAACCCCGGAGGTGGACAAGTACCACTAGATAGGGTGGAGAGGGCTTCTCCCGGTCTGCGCAGTTACCAAGATTCACCGCTGTATTGCCTAGGTGGTGAGTATGTGTATGAGTTGTGTCATGCGTTGTGTTATGATTGTGTTATGAGTTGTGTTGAGAGCTGTGCTAAGGAATGAGCATCAGCTATGAGATATTTGTTAGTGTCCTCTACTGGTGGTTAGGACTATGTGTCATGGCAAATTGTTTAAGCAATGAAACATGAACAAAGTGTGAAATATGTGAACATGGCACGTGGTAAGTGCAATCGATGTGATACACGATAAGTGAAAGTGGTAGAGTAAATGATGTGGAACGTGTAAATTGTGTAAGTGTGAACATGTGTACATGTCAAATGTGTAAAAGTGAACTATGTGAATGAGTAAGTGTGCAATCATGTGGGATAAACGTGTTAGATTGAGAACTTATGATATATGTCATGAAAGTGTTAAATGCATATCCAAACAGCAACCTAAATGTATGCAAAACGATGTTTCACTTGTGTAAGAATGAGTAGAATCCATATTAGGAACTTCCCTTTCAAACATATGATAATCTCACGTTAATTGCTATCATGTTGTGATTGAATTGTATATATAATGGCTCTCACGTGAATGAAATGGTAGTGAGCATGTAATAGGATTTTCACGTTTGCAAAAGGTTGATTATGAATATGGCAAATGCATGAAAAATATTTGGATTCCATGCTAGTTGAAGGCTCAATTAGTATAAAAGTTTTATACTTAAATGCTCATGGATTGCTAAATGGTTTCACCCTGTTTAACCTTCAAGTCATGCTACGAATGTGAACCATGTGCATGTGATTTTATTATGTTAAAACAGCAAGAAAATTGTATAAATAAATACAAAAAGGTCATGTAAAAAGCAAGTAGTCATCATTCTAGCTTGTTCTTTTCTTTACGCTCAATTGTATGCTCTAGTAGTAGAAATATCCATGGGTTAAAAGAATGTGTGGGCGAATCATGCTACATGTTAAGTGTAACTAATAAGTGCATATGTATGATGTAATGCTCATGATTTAGAATAGAATTATGGTAGACTAAAGCATGCTCCTGTGAAGATAATATGTCTTGCTAGTTGAGAGTACGGACCATGTGTACCTTCGTGATTTGATGATAGTGTGCATCTCTTTAATGTTAATGCCATATTGTGAGTGTGACATGTTTAAGTTTAAGACTTTGGTTTGCTTGCTGAGTCCTTGGACTCACTCTTGCATTGGCGTACAGGTTGACAGGTATCTTTTTCTAGAAGGAAGCTTGGTGAGGATCGTCATTAGAAGACTATTTTGTGGAGCTATTACTAGTTGTACTTTTCCTAGCACGAAAAGGATTATTGTATGGACAATATTTGGACATTGTAGTTATCTTTATTTTGTATTAGTGTGGACATTGTCTTTCTATCTCGCTATTTAGATTGTGGAATGTGTGCTGGTGACGGGTTAAGAGTTGTTTGTTATTTTATTCCGTTGTACTCTATTGCTATCCAGGTACATATCAACCTATCGACCAGTGTTGGGTACATGTCCCACTGTGACGACGCCCTTTTTACCGATGAGGATTGGTATAACGTACAGGTATGAAGAGGGTCGTTACACATGCAGTTGAGAGAGATCTTTTTCTTGTCATCTTCCGTCATTTGTCTTCCCATTTGTGACCAGAAGATCTCCTTCTTCAATAATGGACCAAATATGATAATCAAGTCCTTGTAGGAAGAACTCCATCTTGTTTTCCAGTAAGTATAGTCTTCACCATCGAACAATGGTGGCCTGTTGGACCGACTGACCTTCAAAGTGACTTTGGGCAGCCATTTGATCTTTTCTCTTCATCGTTGGATCTTCTTTGTCGAAGAGACTCGCTCTGATACCACTTGCTGCCAGCTAGCAAGCCCAGAGGGGGGGTGAATGGGATTTTTAAACTTTGATTATCTTAACCTGTCAACAAAAATGTTCACACAAAAACACTACGTTTGACTGTTAGTGTTAGTAGTAAAGAACATGCTAAACACAAACAAACAATCACACTACACAAGGATTTTATCCTGGTTCGGACCTCCTCTCCACAGGAGTCCTACGTCCAGCCCCTGAGCAACAACTCAGGATTCCACTACCAAGGGTACAGTCCCCTTCAAGGACACTTACAACATTGTGTGCAGAGGAGGATCTAACGTTGCTCAGGGGATATCGAGAAGGATCCTCAAGGGTACAGTCCCCTTCAAAGAGAAGATCCTTCTCGATATCCTTTATCTTTCATTTTGTCAACATTGTAAATGGTTGTGCTTGTCAGGGACCTGCACACAATAAATGCTGAATGATAGACAGCTATGCTGCTCTTGTTGTCAGTCAACGTTAGAACGAATATACATCAAAATAGAAATATCATTCTACTTTCTAAAAGATGTTTCCAATATAAGCATACGAATAGAAGATATCTGTGCATGCATCGTGCAGTGAAATGTTCAGTCATAATAAATGCATGGATATCGGAGAAAAGCGAGGGAAGACTTTGACATTCAAAATATTTGAAATATGTTTAAATATCAGTCGTTATAGCTCATGAAATTGTTGTAAGTATGACTTATGAAATTGTTGTGAATGAGTCGTTGTTTATATAAATCGTTACACACGTATAGTAAATCGTGTGAACATAAATCATTATACAATCATAACCAAATCGTTGTAGAGACAATCATTATGAAAGTATAAGCAAATTGTTATGAACAAGTCGTTATAACCAAATCTTGTCTCACTTATCGAGTCGATGAGTGATCAAATCGTTGTTTTGCTTATCGAATCATTACACAGACCAAGTCATTGTTGTGACTTATCGAATCGTTACATCAAGCAAATCGTTGTGTAACTTATTGAGTCGTTATAACGACCAAGTCGTTGTTGTAACTTGTCGAATCGTTATGAATACCAAATCGATGGGAACTTATCGAATCGTTATGAAAGACAAATCGTTGTGAGACCAAGTCGTTGTTCTCACTTACCAAATCGATGTGAAACCAAATCGTTGTGAGAGCAAATCATTGTTCTCACTTATCAAATCATTGTGAGAGTAAATCATTTTTCTCACTTATCAAATCGATGTGAAACTGAATCGTTGTGAGAGCAAATCGTTGTTCTCACTTATCAAATCATTATGAGAAACCAATATGATTCTAATGAAATCGTTGTAGCATATAGAGAGTCGATGTTTACTTAGAGAAATTTCCTGCTCTGTATTTTAAATGCTATAAAGTAAGAAATACTTACATATTTTCTTGATTTCGCCTGATTTACTTCCTGTGCCTAAGCTTTACTTGTTAGATGACACTTTATTGAAATTTTGTTAATCACCAAAATAGATATATAATAATAAAATTAAAATAGATAGTTCTTCAGCTTTTTAGCTTTCCAACGGCTTCAAACAATGCTGATAGCTTCGCAGCTTAAGAGTCAATTTTCAATAACGTTCTGTGAATGCTCCATGCTGAAAACGTGCCTAATAATGTTCTGCAACAAGGATAAGACAAAAGAAAGGATACCTCCATACTTTTAGAGGTAGGTGAGTTAGAGATATATGTAAAGTA
>CM024756.1:11620638-11867877 GCA_014218235.1 Colocasia esculenta
CTCCTAGCACAGCCGCTAGGACACAGCCACGAAGGTTTCACCTTCGATCAGTGAATGCAGGGAGGCAACCTGCCGCGTTCCCACCAGAAGGTCTAAGGGCACACCCTGCGCTGGGGAACACGTCGACATGCCAACCGTGGCCACGAAAATACCCGAGGTGGACAGGTCTTTGCGCGCCCGCCTAAGCCGTCGAGATTACCATGGCAACAGTTAGGGCCACTGCAACAGGACCCAGGTCACGTCGGGGAAGCAGGTCGCAACAAAGCTTTTATCGCGACAGCAAACCAGGTCGCGACGACCCTGTCGCGACAAGGCCGCACGTTGCGACAAGAACCTTGTCGCGATGGCAGTCGGGTCGTGACACCTTATCGTGACGGCCTCCTGGGCCGCGATAAGGTCACACCCGACCGGGTCGACACCTCCTCTAGTGTCGCGATGCACTCGACAGTCGTGACACCAGCAGGAAGGCCGACCACCGGGATGCCACATCCGGGGTCCCCCACACAACTACAAACACACAAACAAGGGGAGGGGATCAAGGAGAACGCAGTAAAAGCATGCATTCCACAATTTGAACCCCGACCCACCCAAACAAGCAAGGCTACAAGAATCCCTACTGAGAATGAAGAACCAACCCACAACGGGGCCTTCACGATGAGCTCGGCCGCCACCTCCTCGCCTCCACGGCGCCGCTCCCGCTCCGCATGAGCCGCCGCGCCACGAGCACCAAACGCCAGAGGGAGAAGAGAGGGGAGCCTTCTCCTCCTCGGAGAGGAGAAGGAAAAGGGGAGGAAAAGCCAAAAGGAGGGGAAGGGAGATCCAGCCAAGGCTTTTAGCCTGCGGCTCTCAAAATGCGACGGGTAGGGCGTCGCGTTACCAACCGTAACATGACGACTGCCCCACAGCGACCAGAACGCGCCCTACCTGGGCCACACGACAGCCCTATAGGCCCCCTGCCACGCTACCACTCTGACAGGCAGCAGCAGACGCCTATCAAAAGGCCAAAATAGCAAAATCCTTGTCGCGACCCATTGACCGGGCGTGACAAGAACGCGACGCAACCTCCGGTCACGACCTGGATGGCTGTCGCAACGAGCAGCACCGTCGTGACACTAACACGTCGCAACGCCGGACACGTTAGTGGCGAGCCATCCCACACGCAGCCAGAATGCCAGAAAGCCGAGATGTACAAACATCCAACAAAAAAAATAATTTCATCCTCGAAATCAAGGGCGAAACCCGGTCAGAGAAAACAACAGGTGCAAAGGGAACACTAACTCGCACTACGACTTCCCGGTTGTCACCAACACGGACCCTGCCACAAGGGAGTGCCTAACCAGACATCCAACGGCTCCCAGGGCACACAACAATGGCGCAGAGCACACAATCGGATGTCGACAACTCCACAGGAGCGGCGCACACCAAGCCGACCAGAAAACACTGAAACGGCCAGGCGGAACCACGTGACTGAGCCCTCAACAGACCACGCCGTTGAGAAAACCAGTCAGTAACTCACTTGTTGCCAATGACAAGACAGAGGTCCCAGCTACTAATGACAACTGAGGAAAATGCCAAGAGGTCATCTACAAGACTCCGCTGAATGGCTCCGCACAACTAGCAATTGCTAGCACCTACGGTAAGGCTAAACGAGAGCTTCATAAGGGTGAACCAAAGCCAAGCAAAAAAACACGCACATGGAGGAAAACCAATGCAAGCCAGGCAGTGTCCGCGGCACCACTAGATCTCAACTATATCATCCTCATGGTCCGACAAGGACACACAAAAACTGTGGAGCCACCGAAAGCTGAAATACTCACTCCACAGGCATACCACAGAGGCAAAACCCAAGAAGATGTATGAGGTTGCAAAAGCCAAGAAGCTCGAGATGTCGACAAATCGCACGAAAATGGTATGGCTCCATTTGAGGCGTTGTATGGAAGGCCTTGCAGATCTCCTTTATGTTGGGAGGAGACCGGTGATAGGAAGTTGATCGGTCCGGAGTTAGTTCAGGAGACTTCGGATAAGGTCCAGCTTATCAGGAAGAGGCTTGTTGCGGCGCAGGATAGGCAGAAGGGCTACGCCGACAACAGAAGGAGGATTTGGAGTTCGAGGTGGGTGAACATCTCTTCTTGAAGATATCACCTACTCGTGGTGTCGTCAGATTTGGCAGGCATAGTAAGTTGAGCCCTAGATCATTGGCCCGTATGAGATTTTCAGACGATGGGCAACGTGGCATATGAGCTAACTTTACCCCCAGCTTTAGCTAGTGTTCATCCCGTTTTCCACGTTCTATTCTCAGGAAGTATGTCTGAGATCCATCTCATGTGATTAGTCATGAGCCAGTGGAGATTCAGCCAGATTTGTCGTATGTGGAGCAACCAGTAGCTATTCTTGACCGAAAGGTTCAGCATCTCCAGACCAAGGGTATTGCGTCGGCGAAAGTTCTGTGGCGGAACTTCTCGCGAGAGGAGGCTACTTGGGAGCTTGAGGATGCGATGAAGAAGAAGTATCCCCGTTTGTTTGAGTAGTTTTGTTTAAACTTCGAGGACGAAGTTTCTTTAAGGGGGAGAGGGTGTAAGGCCCTCAAATTTGTTGTATTACTTTATTACATGTAAATAATTCATGTTGTGTATGCATAGATGTACATATCTCGTACGTATTAACTAGTTATACTATGTGTACATGTGTATAAATAGATGGTAAATAGTGTATGAATTGCATGGTGGTAGTGTGTACATGATATTATATATATGGATGTATATATGTAGAAGTTAAGCATAGTTTCTGCATGTTTTATGTTCTGGCCGAATGGACAAATTGGCGTCAACATGGAGGACGTCCATGAGCTTAGCGTCCACCTCGATGGACGAATACTAAGTCAACGGCCATGGATGTGGTCGTTAATATCTGACCTGCATGCGTTGCAGATCCCGAAATTCTGGGGGCAAGCAAGCCCAGCCATTGGGGAGATGTCCCCAACGGCGATCAGGCCATCCCATCACCACCGGGATATCCCAAACCCCTTCTCCTATAACCATACCCCTCTGCACCAGAAGAGCTCTTTGACTCTTTGAAGAGAGGAGAGAAACCCAGCTCTGTACTGAAGGAAACCTGAAGTTTGCATGCTTTATCCGGCAATTTGGAGCTCATCCAGCGACCTACAGCAACTGGGAAGCTAGTTGGAGCATAAGGAAGGCTTCTCCGACTCCAACCTACTGTGGAGATCGACCAAGAACCCGAAGGAGGTGTTTTGGAGGCTTCTTGGGACTGCCCAAGGAGAGATTCATCAACCTCTTTGATCCCTTTGAAGATTTATTTAGAGGCAAGTAACCTATACATTCGTATGTATGAGTATAGTAGGTTTTACCATTTTTACAAATTTTCCTCGTGTCCTAGATCCCCCAATTCTCTGTTCTGAAGCTCGGGTCTGTGTTTTGTTCAGACCTGAACTTGACTGCAAGACCCCTTGCCATTTAGATCTACAATTAATTAACGGCCAACGATGTTGCCGTTAAGCTCCATTAACGGCCAGACTGTGCGTTAAGTTCTTCAGGGTAGAACAGTGAGATGTTCTCCCTTGTATACGATTTATTTCCGAAGTGTTTTCGCATGAGGATATAATGTAATCGTATATGTTATGTAAAATAGAAATGTGATGTGTGTGAAAATTTTCTGTGCTTTTTGGTGAATGGCATGAATTGTTAAACTTAATGAAATACATGTTTGGAAAATGGATATGCATGTTCACCTACTGTCTACATGATCCCTGAGGAATGGATGCCCTAAATTTTTCTAAACCGTGTGTATGCGTATCAACATGCCCTGTAATTTTGAGAATTTTTCCATGATTGGGGGATTTACTATAATTTCTGTTTGGAAATAGAAGACATGCGTAGGATTTGTAAAGTTTACAGTAAATGTGTGTTGTGCAATAAATCTGGGGAAAATTCCTGTGATGATGCGTATGTTAGGTTCAGGGCTGTGAACTGTCAAACTAGATATTCATGTTATGTTCCATGATAAATTGAATATGAATGGCATGCAACTGAATGTTTTAATTTCTGTAAATGTAATATGACTCAGAAAAATCTGGAAATTTGTATGTGAGGTCATGAACTGCAATTAGTGTGTGGTTAAAATTTAATGATATTGGATAACTGTAAAGTGTATTATGAAATTCCATGTGAAAACCATGTGATAAATGCATGCTATCATGAATAAGATTTGATGTGTGTTTGCAACCTGATTAATGTGAGCTACTGAATGTTTGATTTTTGTCAACATTAGTATCATGATTAGGAAATAGAGCCATGTGTATAAGTGAGAAAATGTAAAGACATGTATAATATGTGTGTTAAATCAGAATGTGTAATGTGTAAGACTGTGCCATGTGTGACACTGCTTCCATAGAGGGCCGTGAAATCGTACCATGGAAAAGCCGCCATGGGAAGGTTCAGTGTGTTAAGATCCTAAGGGAATAGGATGAAATCCTGGAGGTGGACAAGTACCACTGGTTAGGGTGGAGACTTGTTCCAGGTCTGCGCAGTCCAAGAGTCGTCACTGTATTGCCTAGGTGACGTCTATGTGTATGTGTTATGTGATGTGTCCTTCTAATGGTGGTTTGGACTATGTGTCACGGCACTAAATGTGAAATGTGAATGTGACTATGTGTAAATTTTGTAGTGTGAATATGTGTAAATGTGCAATATGTAAAAAGAGAACTATGTGAATGAGTGATTGTGCAAACATGTGAAACCAATAAGTTAGATTGTGAAATTGTGATCCATGATATTAATGTGAAATTATGTTACAACAGAAACCTATTTGTTATAAGAATGTTTTATATGTGTAAAAATGCGTAGAATCCATGCTAGGAACAATTCTTGCTTATGTGTAAACGTTTTCATGTTTAAGTGCTATCACGTTGTAGTTTAATCGAGAATGTAGCTCTCATGTGATAGGATGTGAATTGCTAAATCCATGTCAAAACAGAAACCTTAAAGTGTATAAAATGATAATGCGCATGTGTAAGAATGTGTAGAAACCATGATAGAAATGTTTCTTTTATGCATGCAAGAATCCCATGTTTGGTTGCTTCCTTATGCCTCATTTGAAATGTAGCTTTCATGTGATTACATGAGTAGAAAGCATGTGATAGGATATTTATTTTGGAATGTCTTAAACCATGTACATGTGTTACAATTTGTAGAATTGTCATGATAGGTTGTCTTTATAAATGTTCAAGCATGCTATATGTTTTACTTTGCGAATGGGAATGAAACCTACTGTGATATATGCATGTATGAGGTGGTGGTGTTATTTGCTGAGTCTTTTAACTCATTCGTTGCTTCGGCGTACAGGTTTAGTTGGTGATACAACTTTGGAGGAGACCGTGGAGAGTGACTCCGAGCGTGGCGAGTAGCCTGGTGGAGTCGTCATCGTGACATTTTGCTTTCATTGTATGTAATTGAGGCATTGTAATGAAACTATTATGTAATTGTGGACAGCTATGTAATCTGTTTTTTTTAGCACTTATTTATGTGGACTTTAGTTATCTTTAAATTGTCATTTGAATCATGTATGTTAAATGTGGATGATGAAATGAAGACAAGTAGTTCTTTTGTTTCCGCTACTCTATTTATATTTATGAGCATCTCAATCGTATGTTATTGTTTGGGTAAATGTCCCACTGTGATGACGTTCATTATACCGACGTGGATTGGTATAATCGTACGGTATAAAGAGGTCGTCGCAGAGATTGGTATCAGAGAAACCGGTTGAGATTGCACATGAATATATATAAGTCATCATCCCCATTACATGCTAAGTCTACATAGGAATGTCCACATGTGTAGAAATCATTAATAATGAGTGGAAAATAGATAAGAAAATGGTTAGGAAATAAATTAACGTAGCTCTAATGGTGGCTGAAATTTATTGCAGCCATGGCTTCGAGGGGTAGGCGTGGCGGAGCGCCGGCCGTGAGGATGAGCCGAGACGTGAGGATCGGGCGGAGCAGCAGGCCCCAGCACCGCAGGGTCCTGTACTTCCCCCACCGCCGCCTGTGGATTATGGAGTGTTCATGCAAGGTTTGGTGCAGGCCATGCAGACGCAGGCCCACACCCATGCTGCACTCCATGCTCAGCTGGAGGCTCAGGTTAGCATGAATAATCACAAGTAGTCTGTTTTATTTAATTGTATGATGTTATGTGAATGCATATTATTTGTTGTTGGATGTAGCAGGCTCAAGTTCCAGCTCAAGACCATGGTGGACCTTCCATCATGGAAAGATTCAGAGGATGCTGCCACCCTCTTTTAAGGGGGAGAGCGATCCGTTACTAGCTGAGAGTTGGATGAGGGAGATTGAAAAGATCTTCCGAGCTATTAGGTGTGCGGATGAGAGGATAAGGTTACTTTAGCCACCTATATGCTTCAGGTATGTGTTAGTTTTGTATGTTTGTATGTTCTATTAAGTTAGATTTGTTTAGATGGTGCTTATGAACGGTGTACTGCAGGAAAGAGCTGATGTATGGTGGGCTTCATTACTACGTACACGGTTGAGGACGGCGCGGTTGATGTTGCTTGGGACGAGTTCGTGAGGCTCTTTCGGGCCAAGTTCGTCCCCGAGCATATTCAAGATCGGATGGAGCAGGAGTTCCTCTCTTTGACTCAAGGCTCCATGACCGTGCTAGAGTATGAGGCAAGGTTTGCAGAACTATCTAAGTATGCACCTTGTTGTGGCTGATGAGCGCAGAAAGGAAGAAGTTTGTGATGGGACTCAAACCATCACTGAGGACGAGGCTAGTGGCGTTCGACCATCGCACTTTGGACGAGGCCCTTAGCGCTGCCTGTAGGCAGGAGGGTGAGATGGAGCAATACCTTGAAGAGAAGAAGGCTTCGCAGAAGAGACCTGCAGCTACGTTCCAGCGGCAAGACAAGAAGAAAGCGGTGTACCAGACACAGCAGCGATCAGTAGCAGTCAGCAGTACTCAGGTACCTTCTGTACGTTCCCTGGTGTGAAGAAAAGAGTGTCCCATTGTGGGAAGACACATGGTGGTTCCGAATGTTGGATGGTTGCGGGAAAGTGCTTGAAGTGCGGAAGTAGCACCACAAGATCAAGGATTTCGAGACTTCAGCAGGGAGTCCAGCGCGGAGCGCCAGCCCCAGCAGCGGTAGCAGAGCAGCGCCAGCTACAGGAAGACCAGGAAGGCCTCGAGCCCCAGCTCGAGTGTTTGCTTTAGCGAGCGAGGACGCCGAGCAGGCGGAGCATGTCACCGAAGGTACGTTCTTATCTAGGTGTGCACGCTCGGGTTTTTTTTGACGGGTGTCACTCACTCGTTCATTTCCGAGCGGTTTGCTAGGCAGTTAGCCTAGAGTCAGGCATAGAGTCTGAGAATTAGAGGTCCCTTTGTCTGTGCACACCCCTGCGGGTACGGTATCGACTAGGAAGTGCATTCCGTCGTTACCTGTGTGCATTGAGGATAGAATCCTAGAAGGGTGTTTCTTCTTGCTAAGATGAAGGACTATGATGCTATTCTTGGTCTGGATTGGCTAGAGGAGCACTATGCGTTAGTAGATTGTCGTGGAAAGAGGATTGTTTTCCGCATTCCTGGTGAGGACGAGTTCTCTCATCCCTTGCCAAGGAACTTGGCGGGAAAGTTGGTCATCTCTGCCATGAAGGCGATGCGCATGGTAAACAAGGGTTGTGACGCTTTTCTTGCCAGCGTGGTGTAGTACCGAGGCTGGTGAGTCACCTACTCTTGCAGAGATCGAGGTAGTGCAGGATTTTCCAGACGTCTTTCCGATGATTTGTCTGGTTGCCACCGGATAGAGAGATAGAGTTCACCATAGAGTTGCTTCCGGGCACCTCTCCTATCTCGAAGGCTCCATATCGGATGGCACCTGCGGAGTTAGCTGAGTTGAGGAGGCAGTTGCAAGAGTTGCTAGATAAGGGATTTATTCGCCTAGTGTTTCCCCTTGGGGCGCACCTGTTATTCGTCAAGAAGAAAGAGG
Organism: Colocasia esculenta; assembly: GCA_014218235.1. NCBI lineage: Eukaryota > Viridiplantae > Streptophyta > Magnoliopsida > Alismatales > Araceae > Colocasia > Colocasia esculenta. The sequence continues at coordinate 11,628,652 of CM024756.1, forward strand.
GTCACTTAGGTTATGCATTGACTACAGAAAGCTGAACCAAGTGACTGTGAAGAACAGGTATCCCTTACCTCGTATTGATGATTTGTTTGACCAGTTGCGAGATGCATCAGTCTTTTCTAAGATTGATTTTGCGATCTGGTATCATCAGTTGAGGATTCGGAGTGAGGATGTGTCCAAGACGGCATTCAGATCCCGTTATGGACATTATGAGTTTTTGGTCCTTCCTTTCGGATTGACCAACGCCCCTGCAGCGTTCATGGATCTCATGAACAGGGTGTTTAGGCCGTATCTAGATAGCTTTGTTGTGTGTTTATTGATGATGTGCTGGTCTATTCTCCGGACGAGGCCACACACCGTCAGCATTTGAGGGTAGTATTAGAGGTTTCTCGTGAGCACAAGCTGTATGCTAAGTTCAGCAAGTGCGGTTTTCTGGTTGCACGAGGTTCATTTCCTCGGCATGTTATCTCCGGTGCTGGTGTTGCAGTTGATCCAACAAGGTTCAGGCAGTATGGATTGGGGACTCCCAAGAACCCCTTCGGAGATTTGTAGTTTTCTGGGTTTGGCTGGTTACTATCGGCGATTCATGAGGGCTTTTCATCCATCGCCATCCCATTGACTCAGCTCACCAGAAAGGGAGTGAAGTTTGTCTAGTCCGAGAAGTGTGAGAGTAGTTTTCAATTGTTGAAGACTAAGCTCACGTCAGCTCCGGTGTTAGTCTTGCCGAGCGGTGAAGAGGTTTTGCTATCTACACAGATGCGTCTCGGATTGGCTTAGGCTGTGTGCTAATGCAGCAAGGAAGGTGTGACAGCCCTCATTATACCGGTACGGTTATGCCAACCCACGTCGGTTAGAACAAGCGTCATCACAGTGGGACATTTTACCCAAAACGATACAAACAGCTGAGATACACGCGAATATACGAACAGAGTAGCGGAAGTAAAAAGAACTACTGTCTTCATTCTTCATCATCCACATTTAACATACATGAAATTGCAATAACATTAAAGAACTTAAAAGTTCACATAATTAAATTGCTGAAATTAAGTATACAATGTCCACACTATACAATTTTCTCATGATTTCTGTACAATGATCACTTTTACATACTAGGAAAGCAAAAAAGGGTACAGCTGCTCCAACAATCTAAACTCCGCGCCGGAGTCCGTCTCTACCGTATCTTCCACGAGAGTCTCGTCACCATCTATACCTATATGCCGAAGAAGAAGTGAGTCTTCAAGACTCAGCAAGCAACACTACTATAACATACACAGTTAAGTCATAGCAGTTCTACATGCACATTCACAAATTTCAACATCTGGCCTGCTATCATTTGAAAGTTGCAACTATCATGAAAGTTCTACAATTTAATACAGGATCATGCTTTCAGATTTCTAAGATAAACTTACCTATCACATGCTCTCTATTCAATTACTCGTTGAAATTTTGTCTTTAAAGAGCCAAGACATGAGAGCTACCAACATGAACACTGTGATATGAAGGGAAAACACAACTAGCTGGATTTTACATGTTCTCAAGCACATACATGGACATTTTCACCGCCTTAAGTTGCTGGTTTCACATGGTTAATGGCTATAAACCTACACATGAGATACAATGTTGTTTAAAACATACAATTTGAACAACCAATCAGCTATTTTGTACCCGTGCTCATCAATTATCCCTAACACGGATTCTAGGACATTTTCGCACATATAAACCATGATGATAACAACATGAAATTAATGATTTCACATGGTTTCAGATTTGTCTCACATGGATTTCAATGTCATATTCTCACATTTTTAGTTTCACATTTTCTTTACACAAGTTCCAATTCACATGGTTGCATTTTGACATAACATTTCACATGTTCACTTACACATTAACACATGAAACACATACACAGTACACATTACACATTAATTTTAGTGCCGTGACCCATAGTCAAAACACCAAAGAAGGACATATACACATCACATTACACATAGACGCCATCTAGGCATTCCAATGACGACTCTTGGACTGCGCAGACCGGGAGAACAAGTCTCCACCTAACCAGTGGTACTTGTCCACCTCCAGGATTTCCCCTAATGCCCTTAGGGTCACTTACACATTGAAATTTCTAAGGGGGACTTTTCCCTGATACAGTTCCACTGCCCTCTACGGAAGCAGTGTCACATTGGCACTGTTACACATTTACACATTTTTCCGATTTTACACATGGTTTTACACATATCACGTTTCATCCCATTCACTTTCTCACTCACATGCATATCTCTATTTTCCTGACATGGCACTATAGATTTAGGAGTTAACACACAGTAAATTCACCAATCAGGTTGGGTTAAACGATATCTAACACTTTACAGATGACATGCATAAATTTTTACATTTCACATGGAAAAAGTGCATAATCTTTATATACTGGTTCAATGGACCTGGAAATTTAACCACCGCTATTTTGGGTTCAAGATCATACATTCAATTTTTCAGATTTTTCTGAGCTAAATAGAATTTACAAAAAATCAAATACCTATTTAGCATGCCATTCATAATTTAAGTGACATGGAGTTTACACCATCATACATTTTTGCCACTTACTGTCTGAACAGAGACTAACTGATATATGCATGATCTGAAATATAGAATTACCCTAAATCATACAACCATAGATCGATCACAACAATTCTTTCTTGCATGCCTTTTTATTTACCGAACCGAAAGTAATAGCCATTTATGAGAGCATGGACAATTTATCAAATTTGAGTACACATATACTAATCCACTAACTTCATGATCTGAAAAAACTTAGGGGCACTGGACTAGTCCTAATCATAAAACATGGATTGGCAAGATTACCAACCAAATCATGCTTGAAATTTCATGGGATAATAATCTCAACATTCACCACCACACATCATAACTCATTCACACCACCACATTTACCAGTTACATAGTGTATAGGGGTACCATAATCCTCATCATGGAAAACCATCGAAAATAATCATATAGGAGGGCAGAACAGTTTACTGTTCTATCCAGATGAACTTGGCGGCGGTCTCTGGCCGCTAATTCAATGTCAGGCGGATAGTCGATGGACGCCAATCATGATCTCACCATCCAGGGACCTTGCCGTTAATGCAGGTCTGTGTAGAACACAGACAGCGCTCTCAAGATAGGTGAATCTGAGGGTCTAGGACACGGGGAAAATTCATAAAAATTGAAAAACCATCCTAGACTCATACGGGAACCTTATGGTAGGGTCACTTGCATCTAGAAAATGCTCCAATGGATCTAAATGCTCGGAGAAGCTCTCCTTGGGCCGCTCACAGAAGTGCAGAAATGTCCTCCAAGATATCCTTCCTCCCGGCTCTTGGATGATCTCCACAGCAAAGAAATGTCGGGGAGGCCTTCCTCGATGATCCCTCTAGCCTCCAGTTGCAGTAGAACGCCGGACAAAGCTTCAGAAGTTCGGATTTGGGCTGCGAAGATGGGGTTTTCTCACAGTCCGAAATGGGTTTTTTCTCCTCTGGTTTCTCTCTTGCAAAAGGGTGAAGAGAGGGGTTGGGGAGCAGATTCGGGTTTGGATATATGGGAGAGGCTTCTCTCCCACTCACAGGGGTGACAAGAGGCTCTCGGAGCCATGGGGACAGCTCCCAATGGGTGAGCTACCTTGTTTCTGGAATTTCTGGCTCTGCAACGCATGCAGGTCAGGGAAATCGGCGTCCACACGTTAGACGCCAGGATTAGTGTGGCGTCCATGGGTGGACGCTGAAACCTCCTCGACGTCTGGTATTGACGCCAATATTGCCTTCGGCCAGAACTCTAAAACATGCAGCAGAAAAACTAGCATGCCGGCTATATACATGCAATATGTATATGGTATTGTATCCTTACCATCACCATTCATAACATGCATTATTACATCTAGTATAAACACATGCACACGTAATTGTACTAATTAATAAGTACGTAAATATGTATATACATACACAAGCACAAATATACACATACAAATACAAATAATGCGACGGAAATTCGAGGGCTTACAGAAGGGTAGTGGCTTATGCTTCTCGTCAGTTGAAGGAGCATGAGAAAGAACTATCGACTCATGATTTGGAGCTCGCCAGTAGCAGTAGTGGTTCATGCACTAAAGATCTAGAGGCACTATCTTTATGATATAGATTTGAGTGTTTACCGACCACAAGAGCTTGAAGTATCTTTTCTCTCAAAGGAATTAAACCTGAGGCAGAGAAGATGGATTGAGTTCTTGAAGGACTATGACTTCGACCATCAGTATCACCCATGGGAAGGCGAATGTCGTAGCGGATGCTCTGAGCAGGAAGAGACCATCTCTCCAGCAGGATGGTAGATGTTGGAGGATGCAGCTTGCGCGCTGACTGAGTTAGAGCCATCGCTATGCCAGGCTTTTGTAGCTCAATTATCCCTTAGGTCCTCGGTTTTGGATGAGGTGATCGAACAACAGAAAGCCGACCCTAGACTCTTAGAGTTAGTGGGCAAGGCAGGCATTGCTCATGACGAAGAAGGTGTGATAGGTTTCATCACCGTGTTTGTGTCCCTGATTTGATAGATGTCTGTGAGCATGTGTTAGCGGAGGCTCATAGATCGCGATTCTCTATTCATCCGGGTAACACTAAAATGTACCAGGATTGAAGATGTCCTTTTGGTGGTCGGCATGAAGAGGGATGTAGCGGATTATGTATCTAGGTGTTTAGTGTGTCAGCAAGTGAAGGCCGAGCGACAGCGACCATCGGCCTTATGCAAAGGATGGAGATCCTAGTATGGAAGTGGGAAGCTGTCACGATGGAATTTGTTTCGGGTTTGCCTCGATCTAGAGGGGGCAATGACTCGATTTGGTAGTTGTAGATAGATTCTCGAAGACTGCGCATTCTTGCCTATGAAGAAGAAGCAAGCGGTTGGAGTTATCTAGATTATATGTAGTGTGTGGTTAGATTGCATGGTGTGCCGAAGTCGATCATTCGGATCGAGATCCGAGATTTACTTCGAGGTTGTGGAAAGGTCTTCAGGATGTTAGGTTTGGAGCTGAAGCTCAGTTCGGCGTTTCATCCCCAGACAGATGGACAGTCGAGAGGACTATCCAGACGCTCGAGGATATGTTGAGAGCGTGTGTACTGGATTGGAAGGATGATTGGGAGCATCATCTACCTCTAGTGGAGTTCGCATACAACAACAGATTTCATACGAGTATGGTATGGCTCCATTTGAGGCGTTGTATGGAAGGCCTTGCAGATCTCTTTATGTTGGGAGGAGACCGGTGATAGGCAGCTGATCGGTTCGGAGTTAGTTCAAGGAGACTTTGGATAAGGTCCAGCTTATCAGGAAGAGGCTTGTTGCGGCGCAGGATAGGCAGAAGAGCTACGCCGACAACAGAAGGAAGGATTTGGAGTTTGAGGTGGGTGAACCTATCTTCTGAAGATATCACCTACTCGTGGTGTCGTCAGATTTGGCAGGCATAGTAAGCTGAGCCCTAGATTCATTGGCCTATATGAGATTCTCAGACGATTGGGCAGCGTGGCATATGAGCTAGCTTAACCCCCAGCTTTAGCTAGTGTTCATCCCGTTTTCCACGTTTCTATGCTCAGGAAGTATGTCGAGATCCATCTCATGTGATTAGTCATGAGCCAGTGGAGATTCAGCCAGATTTGTCGTATGTGGAGCAACCAGTAGCTATTTTGACTGGAAGGTTCAGCATCTCCGGAACAAGGGTATTGCGCCGGTGAAAGTTTTATGGCGGAACTTCTCACAAGAGGAGGCTACTTGGGAGCTAGAGGATGCAATGAGAAGAAGTATCCACGTTTGTTTAAGTAGTTTTGTTTAAATTCGAGGACGAAGTTTCTTTAAGGGGGAGGAGAGGGTGTATGCCCTCAATTTTGTTGTATTACTTTATTACATGTAAATAATTCATGCTTGTGTATGCATAGATGTACATATCTACGTACATATTAACTAGTTATACTTATGTGTACATGTGTATAAATAGATGTAAATAGTATATGAATTGCGTGGTGGTAGTGTGTACATGATAGTATATATATGGCATGTATATATATGTATAAGTTATGCATGGTTTCTGCATGTTTAAGTTCTGGCCGAAGGGCCAAATTGGCGTCAACATGGATGGACGTCCATGATGAGTCAGCGTCCACCTCGATGGACGCTAATACTAAGTCAACGGCCATGGATGTGGCGTTAATATCTCTGACCTGCATGCGTTACAGACCCCGAAATTCCGGGGGCAAGCAAATCCAACCATTGGGGAGATGTCCCCAACGGCTATCAGGCCATCCCATCACCCTCCGGGATATCCAAAACCCCTTCTCCTATAAACCAAACCTATTCGGCACCAGAAGAGCTCTCTTGACTCTTTGAAGAGAGGAGAGAAACCCTAGCTCTGGACTGAAGGAAACCTGAAGTTTGCATGCTTTGATCTGGCAATTTGGAGCTCATCCGGCGACCTACAACAACTGGAAGCTAGCTGGAGCCTTGAGGAAGGCTTCTCCGACTCCAACCTGCTATGGAGATCGACCAAGAACTCGAAGGAGTGGTGTTTTGGAGGCTTCTTGGGACTGCCCAAGGAGAGCTTCATCAACCTCTGTGATCCCTTTGAAATTTATTTAGAGGCAAGTAAGCAATACATTTCGTCTATGTATGAGTCTAGTAGGGTTTTACCACTTTTACAGATTTTCCTCGTGTCCTAGATCCCCCAAATTCTTTTGTTCTTGGAGCTCGGGTCTGTGTTTGTTCAGACCTGAACTTGACGGCAAGACCCCTTGCCGTTAAGATCTTCAAATAACAGCCAACGATGTTGCCGTTAAGCTCCATTAATGGCCAGATGTGCCGTTAAGTTCTTCAGGGCAGAACAGTGAGCTGTTCTCCCTGTATACGATTTATTTTCCGAGTGTTTTCGCATGAGGATATAATGTAATCGTATATGTTATGTAAAATAGACAATGTCATGTGTGTGAATTTTTCTGTGCTTTTTGGTGAATGGCATGAATTGTTAAACTTAATGAAATACATGTTTGGGAAATGATTATGCATGTTCACCTACTGTATACATGATCCTTGAGGAATGGAATGCCCTAAAATTTTCTAAACCGTGTGCATGCATATCAGTCCATGCCTACAATTTGAGAATTTTTCCATGATTGTGGGATTACTGTAATTTATGTTTTGGAAATAGAAGACATGCGTAGGATTTGTAAAGTTTACAGTAAATTGTGTGTTGTACAATAAATCTGGGGAAAATTCAAGTGATGATGTGTATGTTAGGTTCAGGGCTGTGAACTGTCAAACTGGATATTCATGTTATGTTCCATGATAATTGAATTATGAATGGCATGCAGCTGAATGTTTTAATTTCTGTAAATGTAATATGACTCAGAAAATCTAAAATTTGTATGTGAGGTCATGAACCTGTAATTAGTGTGTGGTTAAAATTTCATTATAATTGGATAACTGTAACATGTATTATGAAATTCCCATGTGAAACTATGTCATAAATGCATGCTATCATGAATATGATTTGATGATGTGTTTGCCAACCTGATTAATGTGAGCTACTGAATGTTTGATTTTTGTCAACATTAGTATCATGATTAGGAAAACAGAGCCATGTGTATAAGTGAGAAAATGTAAAGGCATGTATAATATGTGTGTAAAATCAGAATGTGTAATGTGTAAGACTGTGCATGTGTGACACTGCTTCCATAGAGGGCCGTGGAACCGTACCATGGAAAAGTTCCCATGGGAAGGTTCAATGTGTTAAGATCCTAAGGGCATTAGGATGAAATCCTGGAGGTGGACAAGTACCACTGGTTAGGGTGGAGACTTGTTCTCCCGGTCTGCGCAGTCCAAGAGTCGTCACTGTATTGCCAGGTGACGTCTATGTGTATGTGTTATGTGATGTGTCCTTCTAATGGTGGTTTGGACTATGTGTCACGCCACTAAAGTGTGAAATGTGAATGTGACTATGTGTAAATTGTGTAGTGTGAATATGTGTAAATGTGCAATATGTAAAAAGAGAACTATGTGAATGAGTGATTGTGCAAACATGTGAAACCAATAAGTTAGATTGTGAAATTGTGATCCATGATACATTAATGTAAAATTATGTTACAACAACAACCTAGTTGTGTTTATAAGAATGTTTTATATGTGTAAAAATGCGTAGAATCCATGCTAGGAATAATTCTTGCTTATGTGTAAACGTTTTCATGTTTTAGTGCTATCACGTTGTAGTTTAATCGAGAATGTAGCTCTCATGTGATAGGATGTGAATTGCTAAATCCATGTCAAAACAACAACCTTAAAGTGTATAAAATGATAATGCGCATGTGTAAGAATGTGTAGAAACCATGATAGAAATGTTTCTTTTTATGCATGCAAGAATCCCATGTTTGGTTGCTTCCATGTTATTGCCTCATTTGAAATGTAGCTTTCACGTGATTACATGAGTTGAAAGCATGTGATAGGATATTTATTTTGGAATGTCTTAAACCATGTACAATGTGTTACAATTTTGTAGAGTTGTCATGATCGGTTGTCTATTATAAATGTTCAAGCATGTTATATGTTTTACTTTGCGAATTGGAATGAAAAACCTACTGTGATATATACAAGTATGAGGTTTGTGGTGTTATTTGCTGAGTCTTTTAGACTCATTCCTTGCTTCAGCGTACAGGTTTAGTAGGTGATACACCTTTGGAGGAGACCGTGGAGAGTGACTTCGAGTGTGGCGAGTAGCCTGGTGGAGTCGTCATCGTGACATTTTGCTTTCATTGTATGTAATTGAGGCATTGTAATGAAACTATTATGTAATTTTTGACAAGCTATGTAATCTGATTTTTTTAGCACTTTACTTACGTGGACTTTAGTCATCTTTAAATTGTCATTGAATCATGTATGTTAAATGTGGATGATGAAATGAAGACAAGTAGTTCTTTGTTTCCGCTACTCTGTATTTATATTTATGAGCATCTCAATAGTATGTTATTGTTTGGGTAAATGTCCCACTGTGATGACGTTCATTATACCGACGTGGATTGGTATAATTGTATCGGTATAAAGAGGGTCGTCGCAAGGACTCTCTGCAAGAGACCTACCAAAAGCCGCCCACAAGAAACCGCAAGCACAAAGGGTAGAACAGGGCACACCAGCCTCGAACCCTCAAGGCACAAAGACACAAAACATCGAAAAAGAAACACGCATCCAGGTGCAGTACACAACCGCACCAACGGCCTGGAACAACTCAAGGCCAATAGAAAAGGACTCTCCACCAGAGACCCACACAAGCAAAACATGCGGAGAACCAGTAGCTTCAAGAGCGCAACAATACATTGGCTCTTAGAAGCATGCCAACGCAGGGCACCACTCCTACCTCACAGGTAGAGAGGCCACACACCAAATAGCGACAAGCACCTCCATGCACAACTGAGGCACAAACGGAAAAACACACTTGGACGATGCTTGCACCAGCAAGCCAAATGACAGAAAACAGTGCCGCCTCATACTGAACACAAGGCATGCTGCCCTACATCATACAGTCAGGCGACAAGAAACCAACACAGCAAGAGACAGGACAATAGGTCACCACAACCTATCGCACTAGAAGGAAACCACGCGCATGAGGGGAGCAGCCTGCTCAACCTAAAATAGCACAAGGGAGGGACCTTCACCACAAAGGTCACCACGGTGCGCGACACGGCACCAAATGCCTTGCCACCACCACCATCTCGAGCAACCAACGGAAACTAGGGGAAGGAGACCCTCACAATGAGTCTCCTCCACACGCAAGGGACAACCACTAAACGAGACTGGCACTTCCATTGAAGCACAACCAGCCAGACACCCATGGCACTCGCCATACCACCATCTGGCAGAGCCCACAGGGCGCAAGAAACGAAGCCAACCTCCCGATCCTGGGGACACATGAAATCCCACCAGCGCAGTCAGGAAAAACCAAAAAAATGATCAGGAAAACAAACTGGCCAGCACCACGGCTAGACACACGGTCAGAGGCACCACACCTTGACCGACAGCACCCAAGCAGACTGCAACAAGGACAGTTCGACCGACTTCAACGACATATCATCTCCACTAAGAGAGCAGCAACCAGCAAAACACATAAGGCAGCTTTGGGAAGAACCTCCACCCAAAGCGCCAAGAGTCGTTCTGGGGACCATCACCAGAACGCAGCCTAAACAAACGGCCAACAGAGAGAACACAGTAGACAGTGGAAGCAACACAAACTGGTTCTAGAAGAACCTCCACCAGAACCACCAAGGCACCGTTCTGGGAAAACCCACCAGAACGCAACGGCCAACAAAACAGCAGCATACCTCAACCCTGAGGTAGCACAACAACCGGCAGAAACAAGCTCGAAATAGTCATGAGAGCTAACCTCACCAGGACAACAACCAACAGTTCTGGAAAAAATGCACCAGAACACAGGGCAACCATGCGATGCACCTCAACCTCGAGGGTAATGCAATGGTAACCAACCAGACAACAGAGGCCTCAAACCAAGGAGGCAACACAGAGGAAGACTTCAACGAGCACATAAGCAGTCCCAGCGGAAGGGGAACTCCCACTAGGACAACAACAAATAGTTCTGGGAAAACACCACCAGAACACAGCAGCCAAGTGATGCACCTCAACTAGAGGGAAATTCCGCAACAACAGAAACGAGCACAACAAAGTTCTGGGGAAAACCTCACCTCCACCAAAACCAACAGAGAAGAACTCCGGGAGCACCTCACCAGAGTTCACAACCAGTCAGCACCAGGCCGACAACAACCTCAAACAGGTGTCGCAACGCTCAACCAGCGGTGCAACATGGAACACAAAGCATCTAATTAGCTCGAGCAAGACGTCGACTGAGCAGAGCATAGCGCAAACAGCGCACAGGCACACAAGGCCAAACATACAGCCAACACAACACACACCCCAAGAAAAAGGGGGACATCCAACAAGGACACACCCCAACAACAAGGGGACATCCAACAAGGACACACCCCAACAACAAGGGGACATCCAACAAGGACACACCCGAACAACAAGGGGACAACCAACAAGGCAAGGACACCTTCTACCGGTTCTGTAGACCACAACCCTGCACCGGTGAAGGCCACACCACATGCAGGCTCTCTCAGCCTTCGCGACACACCCACACGGACGCGCAGGCCGACGACGAGCCCAACCGCAGCACGAGCGAACCAGAAACCATGCTAGAAGCATGCGCACCCAGCAATAGCAGCAACACTCTCTTGCAGCTTACACTCGTACCCTGCTGGAAAGCTAACCACCTGCAACAAAGACCAAATGCTCACCTAAAAGCAACTCCACATGGACGGGCCAGCAGCGCACGAGTACCTTTCTTTGGGACAGTCATAGTTATTAACTCATTACAAATCTCGTTGGACCCCTGGGCTCTGATACCACTGTAACGACCCGGCCTCCCGGACCCCCACTAGGGACCCCCGAAGGTCGCGCCGCCACCCACGGATCGAAGACTCGGAAGGGATATAATTTAGTCCAGTGAGATAAGCGATGAATTCAAATAACTATAACAAGAAAGTTCATACATTAATAAGGAAATTATGTACAACATGTCCCTAATAAAAGTACAGGTACAGAAAGAAAGGTGCAGTCCTTAAGGGGCATACCCCGAGGACTTGCAAAAAGGACAATCTCAACTCACGGTACAAGCGCTCACACTCACAACTCACACTGCTGGCAACACAAGGTGTAACAAACTGCCATCACCACCGTCCGAAAATGAACTCCTAAGACAGAGAGTCCCTACCTGAAGAGAGTAGGGGGGTGAGACTCGCGAACAAGGCTTAGTAGGGATTACTAGTCCCTTACCAGCCAGAGCAGCAGGAACTCCAAAAAAGTGGAAGCAAAACAACTCTACAAAGCAGAAAAGTGAGAAACACCTACTGTAGAGTACTACAAAGTAGCGGAAATAGAGTAAACGCCTCAACCACAACCCGGGTCAGGCCAAACACGATTCCCGCAGAACCAACGGAGTCAAACACATGCGGAAGCAACTAGAGCAATGCCCATTGGGTTTACATTTGATATGTTTATTTTTGATGATGAGGAATTTATGAACAACCAAATTGATGTGATGTGAGTGTGTGAATCATGCTAAAATTGACAAACTCAAGAAGTGCTAATTGAGTAAAAACATGTCTCATTAATCATTTATATGCTCATACTATCTCACTAATAATGTTCTTAAATGTAGGAGAGATTGCGTTCAAGACAATGTACCAAAACAAGATCAGAAAGATCAAGAATAGCACTAAAAGCAAGTGCCTGTCAACAGCCCCTGAGAAGCCTGTCGACAGCCCAGCACAGACAGAACAGATGGGTTCCTGGAAAGGTTCACCTGTTGACAGAACCAAGTCATATGTCGACAGATCAATACAGGAAACTGTCTCCGGGAAGCCCAGTCTTCTACCTTTTGCAAGTCTATCTGCATCTGTCGACAGATGCATATCTTGCCGTCGACAGACGAAAGAAAATCTCAATACGAGATCTCCATATGTTTCCGACTTAGGTGTTTCCTTTTACCACTACTCTCCATACTTGAACACCCATATAAAAGGAACTCTTTGGATTTATTTTCGTACAGAAGCAGCCACCATACAATACCCTAAGAAAATCCAAGAGAAAAAGTTTCTCTCTGCTACTCTGCTTCAACCTGCCGTCCAGGGAAAGGAAGATCCATCTTCCAAACGGAGGTGAAGCTAGTTCGTCTGTGATTCAAGCTTCTCCATCAACTTATACTTGTCTAGACGAAGTTTGAAGTTCATCTAGATGACATCTTGAAGAGTTCTACATCAGGATTTGATTCTTCAACTCAGAACTCTTCTATATCTCTGTTTCTCATACCTTGTGTGTGTGTTTGTGGATCAAGTGTCTCTTGTGCTTGATCTGAAGGGTTATGCGGAAATACACAATACGGTAATCTATAAGGGGGGGTTGAATAGATTACGGCAATTTAAAACTATTGATGGCTTCTTTTCGATGCTATCGCGATCTTAAAGAAATTTGATTGGAATTCGATTAAGTATGAAACCGCTTGAGTTGATCTAAATGAGAACAGGGAATCAAATGTGCGTATGAACACCGTGCCTACCAATCATCTATCGCAAAATGCGAACAAACCACAGAACACGATGATTTAAGGTGGTTCGGAGTACACAACTCGTGTATCCTACATCCACCGTCCACACACACACGCAGAAACGATGCTTATGAGCGAGTTCAACACAACAACTCAACCACACACACGTTGTCTGATGAAACACGATCAGAACAACCACAAATACGTGAATCAAGCACAAGGGATGCTCGAAACACAGCCACACACACACACGATGGAATGGAAATTATGAGATGGAGAAGAATTAGGAATTAGGGAACAAATCCGGTTGGAATTCTTCTCGTGGATCGTCCAAACGCTCTTCAAACTTCGATTGGATGTAGATTGATCGATGTAGAAGGTTGAATTGGCGACGATCCGGCTTCAGCTCCGCATAGATGGTGATTCCACGACGATCTGGGCGGAAAGTTGAAGCAGAGCAGCAATTTGGGGCTTTTCCTCTTGATCCCTTGGAGGCTCTGGATGGGAGGCTGCTCTCTGCGAATTTGGCTCCAAAAGGATGCTTATATAGTGTTAGGTAAAGGTGGGGGTCGTGGAGGAAGGAAAACCCAAGTGGGGGCCGGATTTGGAAACTCAAAAACTTATGTTTCCGTCGTCTGTCGACAGGTGCACTTGCATCTGTCGACAGGCGCACTCAGGCTGAGAACTGGGTTTCAGGAAATTGAGTTCTGAGTGTATCTATCGACAGGCAGTTTGCATCTGTCGACAGATGCACTCAGGAATAGAAAACCTGAGCTCTGTCCTGGGTTGACTGTGTGTATCTGTCGACAGGTACATTTCATCTGTCGACAGATGCACTCAGAGATGCAAACCTGAGTTTTGTCTTGGAATGACTGTGTGAATCTGTCGACAGGTACATTGCATCTGTCGACAGATACACCTCTTTGACAGATATTTGTGCTTTTTGCTCATTTCTTCAATGCCTCTTCAATGCTCCATGTTTCATGCTTGTGCACCTACATGCAAATACATTGTTAGTGATATACATTGTATGATTTAGCAATGTTTAACTCAATCACTTTCATGGTGTTTTTCATGTTAGTTTAGCACATCAATTTTGCATTAAATCAATGTTCAGGGATGTTAATGTGATCATCAAAAACATGATATATGGAAAACCCAACATGATCTACGTGGTTTGTGTTGTTCTAATCATGGTTTTACATCAGACAACGTGGGTGTGTGTGTTGTAGAGTGGACTCGCTAATAAGTAGTGGTTTCTGTGTGTGTGTGTAGACAGTGGACGTAGGATACACAAGCTGTGTACTCCGAACCACCTTAAATGATCGTGTCTGTGGTTTGAACATTACACGCTAGATGTTTGGTAGGCACGTTGATCTTTCACACGCTATATAAATTGCTACTCTATCTACTTACAATTAACACACATCTTAGTTTGATTTAAACTCTGTTTGAAATATCAAAAGTTTGTGTTTCCATCGAAAAGAAGGTCATAGTAAATTTAATTGATAGTAATCTATTCAACCCCCCTTCTAGATTACCATATTGAATAATTCTGCACATCTTTCAATTCGTATCAGAGCGAGGTTTCTCCGATTTACTGTATTATTTGGTTGATCTCACGATCAGGAGATTCTCGATCTCGTGGAATCTAACAAGGGGTATATGGCCGAGGGACATTCAGTGACCAGGCCACCCTTCTTTGATGGCACTGATTATCCTTACTGGAAAAATCATATGTAGGTGTTTCTGAGAGCTCAAAATTTTGAGCTATGGAAGATTGTTAGCAAAGGAGCCTACACCCTTCCTGAGGACGAAGATACCTAGACAAAGGACCAGATTGCGAAGGGAACTCTCAACTGGAGCGCCCTGAACATGATGCAGTGCGCAGTGCATCCCAAGGAGTATTCAAGAGTCTCCACATGCACCTCAGCGAAGGAGATGTGGGACAAGCTTGAACTCATATATGAAGGTACGTCTGAGGTAAGGGAAACCAAAGCCAGCATGTTAACATCTGAATATGAAATGTTTAAAATGAAACATGATGAAACCATATCAGATATGTTTGCTAGATTCATGTTAATAATCAATGGTCTGAAAGGTTTTAAGAAAGAATACTCAGAAAGTGACTTAGTTAGGAAGATACTTCGGTCTCTTCCATCCTCGTGGAACACTAAGGCCACTGTCGTTGAGGATTCTAAAGATCTTGCAAAAATGAAATTGGATGAATTAATTGGCTCCCTGATGACATATGAAATAAATGTGAAGAGAAAAGAAATTGAAGAAAACCCAAAAAATCAATTGCTTTAACAGCATCCAACAAAAATTCTTCAAGTTCCAAAAGGATGCTCAACAGGAAAGTGATGAAGATCAAACTTCTAGTGAGAGTGACAATGATGAAATGGCAATGCTCACTAGACAGTTCAAAAAATTCCTTAAATTCTAAAGGAAAGGCTCAAGTAACTCCAAATCCTTCCAGAAGAATGATTTTTCAAATAAATTTGAGTCCAACAAAAAATCTGACATTGTATGCCATGAGTGCAAGAAACAAGGGCATATGAGAGGAGAATGCCCAGAACTCAAGAAGAAATTGAAGAAAGAGAAATTCACCTTCAAGAAAGCCAAGGCAATGTTGGCGACTTAGAGTGATGAAGATGAAGATGAGGACGCACAAGCAACCTCTGGAGATGAATAAATTCAATGCTTAATGGCAAGAAGTGACGACTCCAATGAGGTAAACTCTTCCTTTGAATGCTATTCTGTTGATGAATGGGAAGAAGCATACACTATCTTATTTGAAAAATTCTGTGAATTTAAATCTAAAAACAAGGCATTGAAAAAGAAGTCAATTCTATTGTTCATAGCACAAATAATAATGAAAAAATTGCATCCTTAAATAAAGAAATGAGATGAGGAAAATCGATGAGGAAGTTCACAGTGAGGAAATGGATTGCTTGAAAATAAAATTGCAAGAAATTCAAAAGGAAAAGGAAAGTCTAACCAACTCTCTTGAATGTCTTCAAAATGAACATCAAAGAACTAAGAAAAAGCTGGAACAGACTGAAAAAGATCTAAAAGAAAAATCTGAAGATCTTACAAGGTTCGTTAAGGGAAAGTAGAATCTTGATGCAATTTTGGGATCAAATATCTTTGTTGCAAAACATGGAATTGGGTATCTACCTGCAAAACAAAAGAAAATGGGAGAGACATTGATAACTTCTTTTGTTGATCCTAGCCCAAGCACAAGCAACCAAGTCCCTCCAAAGAACAAGAAAAATCAAATCAAGGGTAAGCAACACCAACCCAAACAAAAGTCTTCAAGTGTTCAGAAGAACAAGCCACCTGTCGACAGGCTCAATGAAAGCTGTCGACAAGCATGGAAGACTGTTGCCAAGGGATAGTTATCCAGGCAATTTATGAGTAAAAAGAAAACAAATGTTCTGAGAAAAACCTCATCATGCAATATTTGCAAGAAAATTGCTCATAAAGAAATATCAATGCTGGAATAACTCAAACAAACAGAAATACAAGCAAATCTGGATTCCAAAGCATTTACTTTTTCGCATGAATGATACATTTGGACCCAAAGTAATTTGGGTACCAAAACCTCTAGTCTGATCCATACATGCTGGATGCCTAGCAGCACAAAATCAAAATAAATGGTACTTGGATAGTGGCTATTCGAGGCACATGACGGGCGATAAAGACAAATTTTGTTTGCTGGTTGAAAAAGATGGAGGTCAAGTTGTCTTTAGAGGTAACAATAAAGGCCAGATCATCGACACAGGTAAGGTTGGTAAGTATGCCTCTAACTCAATAAACAATGTTCTGTTGGTTGATGGTCTTAATCACAATCTGCTTAGTATAAGCCAACTGTGTGATAAAGGTCATAAAGTTGTGTTTAAATCAAACTCATGTCAAATTGTTGAAAAGGAAACAAGAAGTATTAAATTTTATGGAAAAAGGGTGAACAACATTTATTTGGTTGATTTAGATGATCCCGAAACAAGAATTGTGTCTTGTTGCAAATAAATAGGATGAGCTTACTTTGTGGCATCGTAGGCTTGGCCATGCAAGCTATAATGTCTTGCACAAGATTATGAAGCTAAAATTAGTAAGTGGACTTCCTGAAATTTCTTTCAACAAGAATGAAAGTTTCTGTGATGCATGTGCACAGGGAAAACAAACCCGGAAATCCTTCAAATCAAAAGCACTGGTAAGCACCTCTAAACCATATGAACTGCTGCACATGGACCTGTTTGGACCTACTAGAACTCTAAGTCTCAATGGAAAACGCTTTGATTTTGTCATTGTAGATGATTTCTCAAGGTTCACTTGGGTAAAATTCTTGGCACACAAAAATGAAGCACTGAAACTCTTTGAAGAATTCTTTAATAAAATTGAGCATGGGAATGTCAATAAGATATGCTCAATCCGCACTGATCATGGGGGAGAGTTTGATAACAACTCATGATTTTTGCAGGCACCATGGAATAGACCACATGTTCTCCTCTCCACGGACTCCGAAACAAAATGGAGTAGTGGAGAGAAAGAATTGAACATTGGTGGAAATGGCTCGCACCCTTCTGGTCGAAAGTCAACTTGCAAGGACCTTTTGGGCAGAAGCAGTGAACACCTCATGTTACATTCTCAACAGAGCCATGGTAAGACCGGTGATGAACAAAACTTTCTATGAATTGCTAAAAGATAAGAAACCCAGTATTGGGTACTTCAGGGCTTTTGGCTCAAAAGTGTTTATACATAACAATGATAAAGTTGATTTAGACAAGTTTGAAGCCAAAAGTGATCAAGGTATTTTCTTGGATACTCAGAACACTCTAGAGCATATAGGGTGTTTAACAATAAGAATAAAACGTGGAAGAAACTCCACATGTTGTCTTTGATGAGTATCATGCAAAAACTAACAATTCAGATTTTCACAGGACTCAAGATGAAGATGATGGAATAATACTTGAAGACCAACCTCAAGAAAAGGCAAAAATAGATTTTCAATCAGCACCAAGAACTAAAAGTGGATATTCTCGCAGGTACAATGAGGATGATGATGAATATTTTTCAAAAACCAAGATAAAGAACCTGAAGAAGATCCACAAGAGGAAGAGCCTCAAGATGAAACTCCTCAAGCACACCCTCCTCAAGAACAACCTCCACAAGATAACCTTCCTCAAGTCCAAGTTCAACCCGGTCTTCAACAATCACAAATGTGAGGTATTCTAAAGCTCATCCACTTGATAACGTAATAGGAAATATAAATGATAAAGTTCAAACTAGGTCTCAGGTAAGACAAATAGTTGAACAAGATCATTTAGCCTTTGTCTCTCAAGTGGAACCTAAAAATGTTGAAGAGGCCCTAAAAGAAAATTCATGGATTGATGCTATACATGAGGAACTTGGTCAGTTTCAAAGAAACAATGTCTGGAGTTTAGTTCCTAAAACCCCTGAGATTTCTGTCATAGGTACAAGATGGATATTTAAGAATAAACTAAATGAAGAGGGTAAAGTGATGAGAAATAAGGCTAGACTGGTAGCAAAAGGATACAATCAAGAATTTGGTATAGACTTTGAAGAGTCCTTTGCACCTGTAGCTAGACTTGAAGCAGTTAGAATCTTGTTGGCGTATGCATGCTGACACAAGTTCAAACTTTTCAAATGGATGCTAAAACTACCTTCCTGAATGGCTACATCAAAGAGGAAGTCTATGTTTCTCAACCACCTGGTTTTGAAAATTCTGAAATGCCTAACCATGTTTACAAGTTGCACAAAGCTCTTTACGGTTTGAAGTAGGCGCCTCGAGCTTGGTATGACAGGTTAAGCAACTTCTTGTTGAGTAAAAACTACACAAGAGGTAAGGTGGACCAAACACTCTTTACTAAGAAAGTTCGCAATCATATAATTGTCGTTCAAGTTTATGTGGATGACATCATCTTTGGTTCCACTAACCCCTCACTGTGTGAAGAATTTTCAAAACACATGCGAAGTGAATTGAGATGAGTTTAATGGGGGAGCTTCAATTTTTCCTTGGTTTGCAGGTTAAACAACATGAAGATGGCTTCTTCATCAACCAAGAAAAATATGTTAAGGAGCTTCTAAAAAGATTTCAGTTTGAACAAGCTAAGCATGCTTCAACACCAATGAGCACGAGCATAAAACTGTAAAATGATGAGAAAGGTAAACCAGTAGATCCAAAGCATTTCCGAGGTATGATTGGCTCACTCCTTTATCTTACTGCAAGTAGACCGGATATACAATTCAGTGATTGCCTTTGTGCTAGATATCAATCTAGTCCAAAAGAAAGCCATTTGGTTGCAGTTAAGCGAATATTCAGATATCTCTCAGGTACGCATGATTTTGATTTTGGTATCCAGCAGGAAGTAGCTTTGATTTGATATCATATTCTGATGCTGACTATGCTAGATGTAAAATGACAGAAAAAGCACTAGTGGATACTGCCAATTTCGTAGCGGTTGCATTGTTTCGTGGGCATCCAAGAAGCAACACTCGGTTGCACTCTCCACTGCAGAGGTAGAATATGTTGTTGTAGGGAGTTGTGCGGCTCAAGTGTTGTGGATCAAAAGTCAACTTTGTGACTACAACATTGACATTGGATGCACACCTATTCTATGTGACAACACTAGTGCCATCAACCTATCAAAGAACTCAGTCCAACACTCTAGGACAAAAACATAGAGATTAGACATCACTTCTTGAGAGATGAAGTAGCCAACAAATCCTTGGAGCTTAGCTTCATACCCACTGACTAGCAATTAGCTAATATTTTCACAAAACCATTGGCAGAGGATAGATTCACTACATTGAGAAGAGAATTGGGATTGTGCAAAATGCAATGAAACTCATATCCAATATTGGAGTACATGCTCTTTGTGTGTAATGACTATGAGGTATATCAAATGGTGAAATGTGGAAAAACAAGTCATGCTTGTTGGAAACTATCATTATGCGTGAGAAAACATTCTCCGCCACGTATCCATGGTTAATTTGCATATAAAGGTCACGTACTTAAAATGAGGTATATGGTTTCTCTACAATTTTCCCTTTTACTCTTGCAATCATTTGGATCTTTGTGATGGTATGCTCTCTTTTCATGAATTCTTGTGCAAATGCTTGTTATACATGGAAAAACTTGAATTGAATTGCTTGACTCTTGGGTATTCATATGCACACACCATGGGGGAGTGAGGTCAGGTTAGATGAGGGAATTATTGAGGGAAAATCTTTTGTTATATACTAAATCTCCCTTGCATGAAGTTCTATTCATATCTCTCATCTTAGCATTCAAGCTGAATTGTACAAGCTCCTGTCGACAGATTAAAACCTTCCTTTCGACAGCCAGGCCTCCACAGAACTCAAATTGTGAACCCTGTGTCCATCTATCGACAGGTTGAATTCCATCTGTCGACAGCCTGGCACAGTTTGGCATCTCCCCGAACTCCAGAACATCTGTCTGTGTTCATCTGTCGACAGACTACACCCCATCTGTCGACAGCACTGATCAGTCTGAACTGCACATATTTCAGCTGTGTATGTCTGTCGATAGGCTCAATCTGGCTGTCGACAGATACACATTCTTCAAGCAATTCCTCATTCCTATGAATATTTTGTATGAGCATGTTCATCCCCTTAATGTCAGGTGCAATTTGGGTATCTACCCATGTTTTAATCTTTAAAGCTATTATCTCTATCACAATGATTTTGACATACTTTTCATGTGTGAGTCTAGGTTACATCATTCGGAGAACATTGGACGAATCTAATGGGTCTAACCTAACTTACTTGAATAACTCCCTTGTGGAAAAACATTCTTCTCAAGTGACTTGATAAGTCCTATGGTTTTTGAACTTTATGTCTTGCAATGTGTGTTAACCATCAATACTCTTCAACCTTGATTTTCAACTTAAAAAAAAAAACAAAACAAAAAATAAATTGATAATGGAGAAAAGCTACATATTTCTATCCATAAAAATAAGTACAATAAATCATGGGAAAAAGATAGAGCAATGTTGTGTTGTGATGAGTAACCGGGGACATAAGCATCACAAATGCCTGTCTTCGTGTCAAAAATCTTAATATCTCTGTAAAATATTCTGAAGGGTACTTCCACTGAGTAACTGGGGGTACGGGCATTCATCATGTCTATCCTCATGTCAAAAGGTGTCAGTGATCCTAATTACCACTTTTTCAATTCATTTCCCACTCAAAACATTCAAAGATGAAATAGAGTGAAGCCTCCAAATGTTGATTAATCACGGGCTTGTTGATGTTTATGGTTACTTGCACTTGTAGACATCTTTTGCATAAACCATTTGATCATCACACACTAGGAACTATGTCTTTCTACAATGGTTTATATTCAACGGGGTTATCTTACTTACATCAGCTTTGGTATAATGTCATCTTTATGTTCCAACCTAAGTCTCCTAGAGAATTATGTTTTAAACCATTGAGATTTTTAATTGTCTTAATATTAGTGGATATGGTAGTTTTAAAATGTGTGTCTACCTATTTTACACCTTATGTACAGATTGGCCGCTCATTGCCCGAAAAATTTCTGTCCAAATCTCATTCTGGCACATTTCTGTGTGTGCCTGTCGACAGATGATAGGGCATCTGTCGACAGCCGGCGGCAAGGTCTCTTTGGAAGCCATTGGGCGCCTCTTCCGAAATGGATTTGTGAGTCCCTTTCCATTCAAACACTTCCCTAACTTCTTTAAAAGGGAACCCACGCTCCTTTCCTTCTAAATCCCTCCTCCTTCCTTCTCCACGAAACCCTTCTTCCTCCAGGGCGCCAGAGCAGAGTCTGCTCTCCTGGTATTTCCTTCTTCTCGTGTCTCCTTCTTCTTTTCAAGTTATTCTCCACTCCGACATCCTTCTTCCTGACGGCTCCCATGAGAAAGAAGCTTGCTTCCCGTTGCCGTCCTCATCTCCTCAAGCTAGCGAGGGTTCCAGGGCTCATACTGAGCGCCGAACAAAGCATCGGGATGATCGTTTGCCGGAGCTCGTCGTTCCTCCGAATCTGGAGTTTCTTCCTGTCCATGCACCTTCACCAAGCTTGTTCAACCCAGATACATCGACTTCGTGTCACTGGAAAACATGTTTCCAGGGTTGCAACCACTTTTGACACCCAGGGCTGGTCTCCCTTCTGCTATTCTCACAAGCGGTACTCTTCAGTGCTGTGACGGAGTTCTACATCAACCTCCGGGAAACTGCTCTCGGTGATCTTTATACCAAGGTGAAGGGAACTTCGTTTCAGATCATTCCTAATCTTCTTTTTTTTGCACTTCAACTTCCAAATACTGGCATTGACATAATGCAACATCACCCATTGCATCTGAATACTACCCACTCATCACTCTGCAGCCATATGATCATTACAGATCGTGTGCACATGAATGCCAACTCCTTCCCTCCTCTTCATCGTCTAATCCACCATATCTTTACCACAATCATTGTCCCAAGGGTGGTAGTTGGGAACTTGTGACTGCGTTCACAAATCCCTTTTTCACGCATTTCTTAAATGTGAACAAGTCAACCTACCACTCCTTATGGTGTCTCTCATCGGCTAGCCTTCACACTTCCAAGAGGTCTATGCCTTATGCATGCCCACTCACATCTCTTTCTTGATCCTTGATATTCATATTTCCAAGGAAGAGATGATTGTTCTCAAATCTCGCAGTGCCTTTAATCTTGCTGCTGCTCGGATGGGCTATAAGATGCTTGACGGGGTTGTTACAAGGGACCTCAAGGTAAGGGACAGGCAGATGATGAATGTAACGCCCCTCTTAGACCCAGTACAGTTACACCAACTCACATTGGATCTAGTAGAGGTATTACAGTGGAACGAATCCAACAATTTCAATACAGGTTGAAATATACACAAATAACTATTCAATTCCAATGATAATTAACAGAACTTGGAATTAAACACTTGCTATCAGCATTTATTCAAAAGCAAAACTAATGCATAAAAGACAACAATAGTCCAAAGTTTATTACAATCCAAAGATCAGTTGCATAAAGGAAATTACATAAGATTCTCACATACAAAATTCACTCAAAAACTCTCTATATCAAGCTAAGTCTCCACGTCCTCCCGCTCTGAGTCAGTCTGCACTAACTCCTCCGTATCCTGTGGCTCTCCTGAAATGTTAAGCAAGTATGAGTCTACAAGACCCAGCAAATCACATGGAAGACAGTTCAAGATATTAACATTTATTAGTTTTAAAACATGGTAGTACTTTAGCATTCCATTCATTGATATCATATACTTTTCTTAATATAGTTCTAAGTCCATTGACAATCATTCATTTCATAGTGATTCTAACTATTAAGGAAATAAAACTGTTTCTCATGTAGCATGGAATTACTTATTCATGGAATCTATTCGAAGTTATGTGACCTACAACAATTTTCGTGTATCAATTTCTCATTTATACATGCACTATTCTTTTACACAACTATTTTCATGTAACAATATTAAAACATTGACATGTAATAAGAAATCCTTTGAACAAGTCCACATGTAGGAATGTAAGCATATAACATGTAGCATGTAGCATGTAGAACAAATAGACATGTAACTTGTAGCATGTAACATGTAGCATGTAAAACAGGTGGACATGTAACTTGTAGCATGTAAAACAGGTGGACATGTAACTTGTAGCATGTAACATGTAGTCATTTTCATATAGTTGCCAAGACATAGCCCACACTAAATTAGAGATCAGTAGTCATTTATCATTCACTTATCACCTAGGCAATGCGGTGATGAAGTCATGGTATTTGCGCAAAACCGGGGAAAGTCCTTCCCACCTTGACCAGTAGAACAAGTCTACCTCCAGGATTTAATCCGTTGCCCACGGATTCATTTCTTTACATGTAGGTGAACCATTACCATAGGGGCATCTACGGTGTAGTTCCTTGTAGGAATCTCTAAGATAGCAATGTCTTATTGGCATCATTGATATAATGCATACACTAACATATATAATGGATAGTGACATTTCATTTCATACTAATTAACATGAGTCAATGCAATATTTCAAAGTACAACACTTTCAGTTCTGAAATCCTATTTACTGTACAACAGATTTCTATCATGATACTAATTTTCATTCTTGCATTTTCATTCATTTTTATTCAATTCTATGTGTAATATATGGTTCAGAAATTCATAACAGAACGTACACATGTCTGAAAATTCTGAAATTTTAACAGAAATTCGAAATCAGTAATCACAATACACATGCCAAATTTCATAATTTTCTGATTTCTGCAACATTTTTCATGAAATTAACTCTATTAAATCAACTAACTAACATGGTTTAATATTGAGAAAAGCTCACAATTTTCACATGAAACAGACACATCATATCTATTGCAGTAATCTAAACATCAATTAACATGCTTTCTTTTACATCAATTGCACTTATCTTATACAATTTAAACCTTCATTATTGTCATGTAACGATGCATGTTCATCAATTCGTATATATATATAAATATATAGAACCTGCACATTACAGAAATAGACAGTCCATAACATTATCATACTCAAATTTACATGGCTGAAACGCATACATTCATAATTATGCATTTAAAACCAATTCACTCGGATTTCTGAAAATATACAATTCTGTTAAACTTGACGTCAATGGTACGACGTTTACTATAGTCGACGTCCATATACGTTGTCGTTAAGTAATTACAGACGGCGGCACATAGCGCCGTTTACATATAGAAAGGACAGAAAATACATATATATTTTGGATGAACTAAACGGCAGTCGATATTGCCGTTTACATAATTTAGACGGCAATACCCCTGGACGTCTAGTTCTAAGACACAGAAAACACAGAAAACCTGCATGAAATAACGACGTTTCTAACCCTTCCCGTAGGTTGTTTACATGCTTTAAAAATACAGAAAAATGTTAAATACGTAGTATATCATATCCTAAACTAATCCCCCATGCAACTTGCCTCAATCCCTCCTAATGGAGTGTCGAATCCGAGCTCGAAGAAGCCCGTCTCGCCAGGGAGACAGTTCTTTCCTCCGTCTTCAAGCAATCCGAAACCCCTCCGATGAAGTTCCTCCGCCAGGATGAGCTTTTGGGCACGAAGTCTTATGATTCTCCTCGGTGTAGATGTCTTCAATCCGCACGAACAAGCACCAGATCGCTCTGCAAATCCCTTCCTCGGCCCTCTTTCTCTCTTCCAGAACCAAGGCAAAAACCCTCTTTCTTCCTGCGAGATCTGGTCTTATAAAGACCTCTCAAGCCAAGGCCAAACCCAACCCTGACCCTCGGATCTAAACGCCTCGGATCAGCTCATTAAAGCCTTCCCGAAACGGCCGTTTTCCTTGATCCGGAACGGAAAGCTCAAAAACAGGCAAGTCAACTTAACGTCAACATAGGTTGTCGTCTACCCCAATATAAACGTCCATCGTTGATGTCGTTTATAGTCTTGCCCATAATTAAATAATTCAGAAAAATATTAAACGTCAAACCTATCGTCGTTAACATTCCATAAACGGCATGCGATGTTGCCGCTTACAAGCTTTAACGTCAAATGATCTTGACGCCTAGTTCTACACAGAACAGCATTCAATTTATGCAGAAATAAACACACAATGAACAGAATAATTTCAAGGAAATTCTAGGGCACTACATCCTCTCTCCCTTAAAATAATCTTCGTCCTCGAAGATTGAGTTAAGTTACTCACCGAACAAGGACGGATAAAGCTTCTTCATTCTTTCTTCAAGCTCCCACGTTGCCTCTTCACGTGAGAAGTTCCTCCATAGAACCTTCACAAATGGAATGGACTTTGATCTTAATTCTTGCACCTTCCTGTCCAGAATCTCCACAGGTTGCTCAGCATAAGACAAATCTGGCTGCAACTGAATGGCTCATAACTGATCATATGGGCCGGATCTCTAACATACCGCCTCAACATGGAAACATGAAATACTGGATGCACCGCTGCTAAAGATGGTGGCAAAGCTAACTGGTATGCCACATTCCCGATCTTCTTCAGAATTTCAAAGGGTCCAATGAATCTCGGATTCAGCTTACCCCTCTTTCCGAATCTTACTACACCTCTGGTTGGCAAAACCTTAAGGAAAACATGGTCTCCAACCTCGAATGCCAAATCGTTTCTTTTCGCATCTACATAACTCTTTTGATGATCTTGAGCCGCTTTTATTTTCTGCACAATCATCTGAATCTTTGCTGAAGTTTCTTGCACTACCTCAGGTCCAACCAGATGTCGATCTCCCGACTCCTCCCAACACAATGGGGATCTACAGGGTCTTCCGTACAAAGCTTCAAAAGGTGCCATTCCTATGCTCGAATGGAAACTGTTATTATAAGCAAATTCCACAAGAGATAGATGGCGCTCCCAATCCCCTTTCCATTCTAAAACACAAGCTCGCAGCATATCTTCCAACGTCTGAATAGTCCTCTCGGACTGTCCATCCGTTTGCGGATGAAATGCCGAACTCAACTTCAACTGACTGCCAAAAGCCTGCTGCAAACTCTGCCAAAACCTGGAAGTGAATCTCGGATCACGATCTGAGATAATCGACTTCGGAATCCCATGCAGCTTCACAATATTATCAATATACAGTCTGGCCAAGCTCTCAACAGACTGCTTCTTCTTCATGGCAAGGAAATGAGCACTCTTCGAAAATCTATCAACGATCACCCAAATGGAATCATTTCCTCTAGCCGATCTAGGCAATCCGGATACAAAGTCCATGGTCACTTGCTCCCACTTCCACTGAGGGATATCTAGCCTCTGCATCAAACCTGAAGGTCGCTGACGCTCTGCCTTCACCTGCTGACAAATCAGACACTTCGCCACAACATCAGCCACATCTCGCTTCATGCCAGACCACCAGAAAGAACGCTTCAGATCCTTATACATCTTCCCACTGCCTGGATGAATAGAGAACTGGGATCTATGAGCCTCCTCCAAAATTTCCTTTCTCAGATCAACATTATTAGGGACACAAACCCTAAGATTCAAACGAATCACATCATCTTCGTCTCTGGTAATTCCGCTCCTTCCAACCAACCCCTGCAACACGGATCATCTTTCTGTAATGCAATGACCCGATCAAGAATAGAAGATCTCAAAGACAACTGTGCCATGAACAAGTTACACAATTGAGGTTCCAGGACAGCTAAAGAACTTGAAACGTCATCTAGCATCTTCCAGTCTTGCCTCATCATCTGTCTTTTCCTGCTCAACGCATCTGCCACTACATTGGCCTTCCCTGGATGGTAAGACAGATCAAAATCATAGTCTTTCATGAATTCTATCCACCTCCGCTGCCTCAGATTCAACTCCTTCTGCGAGAACATGTATTTGAGACTCTTGTGGTCTGAGAAGAGCTCAAATCTAACTCCATATAGATAGTGCCTCCAAATTTTCAAAGCATAGACCACAGCTGCTAACTCCAAGTCATGGGTCGGGTAGTTGCGCTCATGCTCCTTAAGTTGCCTAGAAGCATACGCCACAACTCGACCACCTTGCATCAGAACACAACCAAGCCCAATCTTCGAAGCATCTGTGTAGATAGAGAAAGAATCTACATCATTGGGCAAAACAAGCACTGGCGCTGAGGTCAAACGAGCCTTTAATTCCTGGAACGCCTTTTCACAAGCCTCTGACCACTCAAACTTGACTCCTTTCCTTGTCAACCTCGTCAAAGTCGCCGCAATAGATGAAAATCCTTCGATGAATCTCCTATAGTAGCCAGCCAAACCGAGAAAACTCCTGATGTCAGCTGAAGATCTCGGTGTTTCCCAATCAAGAACAGCTTCTACCTTAGCTGGATCTACAGACACGCCTTCTCCAGATATAACATGACCCAAGAAATGGACTTCTTTCATCCAGAAGTTGCACTTGCTGAATTTAGCATACAGCTTATGCTCCCTCAGGACACTCAACACAATCTTCAGATGCTCTCTATGAGTCTCTTCATCGGGTGAATAAATCAACACATCATCAATGAAGACTACCACAAAAGAATCCAGATACTGCCGAAAAACTCTATTCATCAAATCCATGAAAACTGCTGGAGCATTTGTCAAGCCAAAGGGTAAGACAAGAAACTCATAATGGCCATATCTTGTCCTAAAAGCCGTTTTAGCAGAATCTTCCGGCTTAATTCGGAGTTGATGATAGCCAGAACAAAGATCAATCTTAGAGAATACAGAAGCTCCTCGCAACTGATCAAACAAGTCATCAATACGAGGTAAAGGGTACTTGTTTTTAACAGTTACCTGGTTAAGCTTACGGTAATCTATGCACAACCTCATCGATCCATCCTTCTTCTTCACAAAAAGAACAGGTGCTCCCCAAGGCGAAACGCTCGGCCTGATGAAGCCCTTATCAAGTAATTCCTGCAGCTGCTTCCTCAATTCTGCCAATTCCGCTGGCGCCATGCGATAAGGTGCAATGGAAATAGGTGTTGTGCCGGGTACAAGCTCAATGCCAAACTCTAACTCCCTTGCAGGTGGCAAACCTAACAAATCTTCAGGAAAGACATCGCTGAAATCTTTAACCACCTCAATATTCTCGACAGAAAGAACCTTCTTCGAATCCTCGGTCACAACCACACTAGCCAGAAAACCAGGGCAACCCTTGCTTAACATCCGAGTTGCCTTCAAAGCTGAAATCACAAACTTACCCGACATGACCTTGGGCAAAGGGTGAACAAACTCCTCCTTTCCAGGAATCCGAAAAACAATGAGCTTCCGTCGACAATCCATCAAAGCATAATGCTCCTTCGAGCCAATCAAAGCCCAAGATAGCATCATAATCCTTCATCTTCAGCAAATAGAATCTACCAGGCAAAACTTGCTCCTCAATGCACACAAAAGCGACGAAAAATACTGCTCGGTCAAGATAGTTCCTGCTGGAGTATGCACAGACAAGGGAACCTCCAACTTTTCTGGAACTAGACCATTCTCCTTTATCAAGACCTTGGCAAATCTCTCGGAAACAAAACTATGCGTGGCACCGGTATCGAATAAGACTCTAGCATGCATTCCCATAATTAAAATTGTACCTTCAGTGACGTGCTATGCCAACTCTGCCTCGTCTCTCGCCAAGGCGAACACTCGAGCCGGAGCCCTCGGTCTCCCTGCTGCTCTCGGTGCCGGTCTCGCTGCTGCTGGTGCTGCTGCCGCTGCAGTCTGCTACGCCATCTTCGAACAGTCTCTGATCTTGTGGTTCTTATCACCACATCTCAAGCATCTCCCGGAAGTCACCCAACACACCTCGCCTCCATGACGATTCCCACACTGGGTACACACTAGCTTCTCTGCAATCATACCTCCGCCTGGAGTCGGTGCCGCTGCTCTCGTTGGAACCACTGCTCTCTGCTGAAAAACTGGGGTCTTCTTCTTCTTATCCTCGCTGGAAAGCTGATGCTGGCCTCTTCAAAGAAGCTCTCTTCTCTTCAAGGTAAACTTCCATCTCTGCCTCCTGCATGCAAGCTGCTGACAAAGCTTCCTCCATGGAACGATGTCCTAATGCCACCAGTCTCGTCCTCAGGGAGGCTTCAACCCCATAATAAATTTCTTTACCTTCCTCCGCTCATCTGCCACAATGTGAGGCGCATACTTGGATAGCTCCGCAAATCTTGCCTCATACTCAAGTACACTCATTGACCCCTGGGTCAACGTCAAAAACTCCTGCTCCATGCGGTCCTGCACGTGCTCTGGAATATACTTTGCCTTGAACAAACGGACGAATTCAGTCCATGCAACCTCCATAGCACCATCTTCAAACTGTGTGCGTAGTACAGAGGACCACCACACATCGGCACGCTCCTGAAATAGAAAGTAAGTACATCTAAGATATATTCCAACCAATACCCATAAACTCCTTAAAATCTATTTACCTGCAGCATATAAGTAGCTAAGGACACTCTCTCCTCTTCCGCACAACGAAGGGCACGAAAGATCTTCTCCGTCTCTCTAAGCCAACTCTCCGCAAGAATGGGATCACTCTCTCCCTTAAAGAAAGGCGGTGTCATCCTCCTGAATCTTTCCATCATTGGCACTCCTCCAAAAACTGCATCCTGAGCAGGTGCCCGAGCCTACAATCCAAAACATCTCTTAGATAACAACTCTTCCAGTTAACACCTTGAATAATTCTTGTAGCTACCGACCTGAACCTGCGCCTGCAATGCCGCTGTAGTCTGAGCCTGAGTCTGCATCGCATGCACCAATCCTTGCATCAATGCTCCGTAGTCTACAGGTGGTGGTGGGGGTGGTAAAGGTACACCCGCCTGGTCCTGAGCCTGCTGAGCTGGAGCTTGCTGATCACCTGCTGACTCATCACCTCGAGCCGGGCCTGCTCCTCTACGTCCACGAGTCGCCATAGACTGCAAAATAAGCATCCTATTTAATAACCTATCATTCTACACAATTGGACTAATTCTTTTGAATACAATACTGATATTCTATTTATGTACATGTTCAACCTGGATCTCTCTGATACCAATCTCTGTAACGCCCCTCTTAGACCCAGTACAGTTACACCAACTCACATTGGATCTAGTAGAGGTATTACAGTGGAACGAATCCAACAATTTTCAATACAGGTTGAAATATACACAAATAACTATTCAATTCCAATGATAATTAACAGAACTTGGAATTAAACACTTGCTATCAGCATTTATTCAAAAGCAAAACTAATGCATAAAAGACAACAATAGTCCAAAGTTTATTACAATCCAAAGATCAGTTGCATAAAGGAAATTACATAAGATTCTCACATACAAAATTCACTCAAAAACTCTCTATATCAAGCTAAGTCTCCACGTCCTCCCGCTCTGAGTCAGTTGCACTAACTCCTCCGTATCCTGTGGCTCTCCTGAAATGTTAAGCAAGTATGAGTCTACAAGACCCAGCAAATCACATGGAAGACAGTTCAAGATATTAACATTTATTAGTTTTAAAACATGGTAGTACTTTAGCATTCCATTCATTGATATCATATACTTTTCTTAATATAGTTCTAAGTCCATTGACAATCATTCATTTCATAGTGATTCTAACTATTAAGGAAATAAAACTGTTTCTCATGTAGCATGGAATTACTTATTCATGCAATCTATTCGAAGTTATGTGACGTACAACAATTTTCGTGTATCAATTTCTCATTTATACATGCACTATTCTTTTACACAACTATTTTCATGTAACAATATTAAAACATTGACATGTAATAAGAAATCCTTTGAACAAGTCCACATGTAGGAATGTAAGCATATAACATGTAGTATGTAGCATGTAGAACAAATAGACATGTAACTTGTAGCATGTAACATGTAGCATGTAAAACAGGTGGACATGTAACTTGTAGCATGTAAAACAGGTGGACATGTAACTTGTAGCATGTAACATGTAGTCATTTTCATATAGTTGCCAAGACATAGCCCACACTAAATTAGAGATCAGTAGTCATTTATCATTCACTTATCACCTAGGCAATGCGGTGATGAAGTCATGGTATTTGCGCAAAACCGGGGAAAGTCCTTCCCACCTTGACCAGTAGAACAAGTCTACCTCCAGGATTTTAATCCGTTGCCCACGGATTCATTTCTTTACATGTAGGTGAACCATTACCATAGGGGCATCTACGGTGTAGTTCCTTGTAGGAATCTCTAAGATAGCAATGTCTTATTGGCATCCTTGATATAATGCATACACTAACATATATAATGGATAGTGACATTTCATTTCATACTAATTAACATGAGTCAATGCAATATTTCGAAGTACAACACTTTCAGTTCTGAAATCCTATTTACTGTACAACAGATTTCTATCATGATACTAATTTTCATTCTTGCATTTTCATTCATTTTTTATTCAATTCTATGTGTAATATATGGTTCAGAAATTCATAACAGAACGTACACATGTCTGAAAATTCTGAAAATTTAACAGAAATTCGAAATCAGTAATCACAATACACATGCCAAATTTCATAATTTTCGGATTTCTGCAACCATTTTTCATGAAATTAACTCAATTAAATCAACTAACTAACATGGTTTAATATTGAGAAAAGCTCACAATTTTCACATGAAACAGACACATCATATCTATTGCAGTAATCTAGACATCAATTAACATGCTTTCTTTTACATCAATTGCACTTATCTTATACAATTTAAACCTTCATTATTGTCATGTAACGATGCATGTTCATCAATTCGTATATATATATAAATATATAGAACCTGCACATTACAGAAATAGACAGTCCATAACATTATCATACTCAAATTTTACATGGCTAAAACGCATACATTCATAATTCATGCATTTAAAACCAATTCACTCGGATTTCTGAAAATATACAATTCTGTTAAACTTGACGTCAATGGTACGACGTTTACTATAGTCGACGTCCATATACGTTGTCGTTAAGTAATTACAGACGGCGGCACATAGCGCCGTTTACATATAGAAAGGACAGAAAATACATATATATTTTGGATGAACTAAACGGCAGTCGATATTGCCGTTTACATAATTTAGACGGCAATACCCCTGGACGTCTAGTTCTAAGACACAGAAAACACAGAAAACCTGCATGAAATAACGACATTTCTAACCCTTCCCGTAGGTTGTTTACATGCTTTAAAAATACTGAAAAATGTTAAATACGTAGTATATCATATCCTAAACTAATCCCCCATGCAACTTGCCTCAATCCCTCCTAATGGAGTGTCGAATCCAAGCTCGAAGAAGCCCGTCTCGCCAGGGAGACAGTTCTTTCCTCCATCTTCAAGCAATCCGGAACCCCCTCCGATGAAGTTCCTCCGCCAGGATGAGCTTTTGGGCACGAAGTCTTATGATTCTCCTCGGTGTAGATGTCTTCAATCCGCACGAACAAGCACCAGATCGCTCTGCAAATCCCTTCCTCGGCCCTCTTTCTCTCTTCAGAACCAAGGCAGAAACCCTCTTTCTTCCTGCGAGATCTGGTCTTATAAAGACCTCTCAAGCCAAGGCCAAACCCACCCTGACCCTCGGATCTAAACGCCTCGGATCAGCTCATTAAAGCCTTCCCGAAACGGCCGTTTTCCTTGATCCGGAACGGATAGCTCAAAAACAGGCAAGTCAACTTAACGTCAACATAGGTTGTCGTCTACCCCAATATAAACGTCCATCGTTGATGTCGTTTATAGTCTTGCCCATAATTAAATAATTCAGAAAAATATTAAACGTCAAAACCTATCGTCGTTAACATTCCATAAACGACATGCGATGTTGCCGCTTACAAGCTTTAACGTCAAATGATCTTGACACCTAGTTCTACACAGAACAGCATTCAATTTATGCAGAAATAAACACACAATGAACAGAATAATTTCAAGGAAATTCTAGGGCACTACAATGAAGATGAATTTAATGAAGATGATGCTGGTGACGACTCACAGTCTGAGCCAATAGATGCTCCGAGAGCTGAAGATGAAGATGCTGCTGATGAACAAGCGCCTGCTGAGCTCTTTCTTCGAGATTTCATCACTGCTCAACTGGCACAAATGCAGCCTCGAATGACCATTGGCTTCGGCCATCTCAATGCTCGATTGGATAATGTTGATAGCAACTTGGATGCAATGGCTGACACCCAAGTCCAGTTACAGATACGGCTTACCAGGCTCTCCACAGAGCTTCATGGTCTCCGTCAGGACCCTGCACCATCGGGGAATGACGATGTCTAGAGAGTCTAGGCATTCGTTATGTGGTTTTTACTTTGCTTTGGTCAGGGTCTTGTCACTATTCTCGTCATTTGCTATCACACTAATGTTGTTTCCTTCCCTTGCACTTCTTTTGTCATGTTCCCACTCCATTTTGTAACTGTGTGTACTGAATGCCACTTTAATGAAATACACAGTTCTATGCTTGTGTACTTTTCATGTGTGCATGTCGTGCCATTCTGCTTATGTCTTTTTGGATGTTGCCAAAGGGGGGAGAACATCAAACAAATCAATCATGCATCAATTGAAAATTTTGTCATCATAAAAAACGGGGAGAATGTTGGGTTTACATTTCATATGTTTGTTTTTGATGATGAGGAATTTATGAACAACCAAATTGATGTGATGTGAGTGTGTGAATCATGCTAAAATTGACAAACTCAAGAAGTGCTAATCGAGTAAAAACATGTCTTTATTAATCATTTATATGCTGATACTATATCACTAATAATGTTCTTAAATGTAGGAGAGATTGCATGCAAGACAATGTACCAAAACAACATCAGAAAGATCAAGAATAACACAAAAAGCAAGTGCATGTCGACAGCCCCAGAGAAGCCTGTTGACAGCCCAGCACAGACAGAACAGATGGGTTCCTGGAAAGGTTCACCTGTCGACAGAACCAAGTCATCTGTCGACAGATCAACATAAGAAACTGTCTCCCGGGAAGCCCAGTCTTCTGTGTAACACCCCGGAAATTTTAATTAGATAAAAATTCAAATAAATGGAAATAAATAATTTCCATAATATCAAAGTATTTAAAACATACAAATCATTATCGTATGTACTAAAACACATCGGAAAAATCAGTAAAAATTATAAATCAACCCCACACAATATTCCTAAATGTTCCACAAAGAAATTTGTGCCAAGAAAATTCAGATTAGCCAAGTTTAAAGTGTTTCGTGACTTATTATCGTAATTCATTATCACACGTACTTGGATGAGTCAGAAAATTAAATAAAAATCATATACGGACTTCAAATAATATCCTCTAATGACCCATCAAGAAATTTGGGTCAATAAAAATTATTTGGGATAGGTTTAAGAGTTATTATGATCGATTATCCAAAATAGGAAACAAGTCGAAAAATCGTTAACGCGGAAATACGACGCAATCATAAATTAAATAAAAATGTTGGAAAGACTTCTAACATTATATATTAATGACACAATATCATAATTGGGCCAATGGACCACATATGACCCAAAAATCAAATGAAGCTAGAAAATGCATGGAAATTCGTAACTCTAAATAGGCTGAAATTAGAAAGAGGCAATTTGAGTTGAATTGGGATGCAATCATGCATTCTTGGCAACCCAAATTCGTGCCTAACTATGGTGGGAGGTTTCCTAAAGCCTCACACACTCAAAGGGAAGAAGAAATCCTAAAAAATAGGAAACTAACATGTCAAAACCGCAACTTGGCTTTCCTAGTCATAATAGGACTCCTAAACACCATGGTTGCTTAAATACTCTTCACCAAACCTTAGGGACAAGTTTTAGAACTTCCTAGGGTCGTGTGGAGGAGCTCTTGGTGGTTGAGGAGCTGTGGAACGACCACAAGAAGCTCATCTTCTTCCCCTTCTCGTCTGCTACAACCTGCACAAATTGTCCACTTGAGATCGACCAAAGGTGAGTCAAACCATAACCAAACCTTGCAAGGCCTATACCCCTGTAAATAGGGTCAAGTCTACGTTCTAACCCAAGTGGGATGCCCAAATTCCATGCAGTATACATGGAGCAGTAAGTGTTCTCCTCCAAGTGGTCTGAACTCGGGTTTTCTGGAAAAATGAGACTTCTTCAACCCAGAAGGTAGGTTTTATCAGGACAAACCTTAACATATTCTATACCAATGTGTAGAGCATCAAGTTACCTTTCATTTCCCACTGGTTTCATCGAATTTCATATAGTAGATTTTGAACTATATGCGTTTTCCCAAAGTCACGCATTGTCCGGGTTTTTTCCGTTCCTTATTTGTTCCATGCGATTTGAGACCGAATTAGAGAAAACCCGCAACATGAATGTTTTCCTACTAGTTGTCCTCGTCATTTCTTGTGTTGAATATTTTGTCTAAATGTCATTAGTTAGAGAGTTATAAGCATGGCAAGAGGGTTGCTGTTTGAAACTTCGTTTTCAGATTTGCACTTGGTTTTACGTTTGTGTTTGACGTGATTAAAGCCTGTCGAAACCACCCTTTTTTTTCTAATTTCGATTTACTGTAAGAACCCTAGCAAGTCTAGGTTGGTTTAAGACTAGTTTCGTTATTTTTCATGCATTGTGCAATTTGTTCTCTATTTGTGAAGCACCCTGTGTCAATATAAGGCAGTTTTGGAGCGCAATCCAATGCCCTATCCTTTCCCTGTTGTACTCTGGAACGGACCCTGTGAACGCGACGGCCCGATAGGCCGCATTCACAAGGCCTTCGCGACAGAGCGCACTGTCGCGATCTGATCGCGACAGGACATGTCGTCGCGATCTGCTACAGAACCTGTCGCGTTCCCTTCATACACTTGTCGCGATCTGCCTGCTTGTTCTGTCATGCCTGTCGCGACCTGTACAAGGTACTGTCGCGTTCTGTTCCCGACCCGGCGCGACCCTTACCAGGATCCGACGCGAATTCAGTATTTCGCATGAAGCCCCAACTATTTTGTTTGTAAACTTTACCGTTATACCCAAGGTCTGTTTAATATGATTTTAAAGTGTAAATTGTATGTCTTGGGTCTGATCATTGCATGGTCTATTTAATGGCTTAAAAGTGTTTAACCCATTTAAAAAGCCTTAAATACATTAATATTATTCTAAATTCTTTCTTAATGATATGATCATTCATGAAACTTGTGATTGACTCTTGTTACCATTCTAGCTTGATTAAATGATGATTATTATCTTTAAATCTTGCAAACCCATGTATAGTTAAATACATTGTCATTCGCATGTCATCATGTTAAATGTTTTTCCACGAGTTTGAGACCGATGGATTGAGAATTGAGACGTGTATGTCACTACACACTTGCACATCTAGGCAGCCCTTTCTTGGGGATTTGGAAACTCTCTACCGGTCGTTCCGAATCGGTAGACTAGTGACCTTTTCTATAAGGCCTCCGTAAATCTTCTCTGACTATGGATTCCCACATGGCCGACGAGTTGGTTGTACCATTGAAGTTCCTTGGAGATAGCGTGCACTTCCTCTCTCATCTTGTTCTCGTGAGTGTGATTTACAATATAGATTAAAACCATTAATGTAATGATTGAATTAAAGTATAAATCGTGCCGTTATGCTGCCAAATTTATCTCTTGACCATTGTTCTCATGAAATCATGTTCAATTTACTTGTTACATGCTCTCATCATCATCATGAACATGACATTACACATGCTTACTTATTGAAACTCTCATTGGCCATTATTAATGACTGTGGGTATCTACATTTAAAAATTAAGTGAGATGCTCACAGGGCATGGCCTGTGTCCGAGGGCTCCAGTCTAGCCCCAGTGACGGCGAGTCATAAATATACTGTTAACCATGGGGTATAATGATTACTGGCGTTGAATCTGCGCTGGGAGTCGTGCGTGTCGTGTTGAATGATAGATACAATAACCACATACACGTGTCCTGGTGTACATTCTTAATGGATCTTTTCTTGGTGTACATTAGTGTCTACGTGCCTGATTAGTGTTACATGATCATGCTCGTGCGTGCATGCTTGCTTGTGTGATATGGCCATCCTGCTTTTAATGCAATTAGTGATATCTTGCGTTCTTCACATCAAGTGAAATCTTCCGTGCTTGTACAAAGTGATCTATTGCTAGTTCTATCTTGTCATCCTGTTCAAAAATCTTGTTCTATCGTGAGCACTCTATCTACCTTGTCCATGTATCATGTTTTCATGAGTTTTATTCGCACGTGCATCTCATGACATTCATCGTGCTTAACTAGTTCTAAAATGTTAATCACTTATATCATTGTCCGCACATTGTGATATAAATCCTATTGGGCTAGTTGCTCATCCCCTACTTTTATCCAATCTAGGTGACTATGAAGTCCAAGAGGAAGAGCAAGTCGAGGATGGGAATGTGTTCGAGTGATGAGCGTTCCAACTATGTGTCTAGCTATAGTTAGTTTGCTTTGAGCGTTAGATTCATGTTGTAGGAAGTGAGGAATAAAATGTAGTTTTCCTTTTTATTGAGTCTTAGTCCTGTATTAGTTTCTATTTGGAATACAATGAGTTGAGATTTGAATACAAGATTAGTTGAGTTAAATATTTGGGCCCCATGATGATGTATGTTGTTATACATTTAGTGCGTGCTAGCTAGAGGCTTATTTGCCGACTGTTCACGTCTCGAGATATCGACTCGAATTATTATTCTGAATTATTAATTAATATTCACTGTGAAATTCTCGGGATGTGACAGTTTTGTGGTATCAGAGCCTAGGAACACCAAATAGGATGTATGTCTCAGGAATAGGAGATACCTATGGAACCTAGGTCATGGAAATTAAATACAGTACCTGGTGAGAATTGGTAGAGACTAGGAATATGTTATCAAGAATTAAACACTCCTACCTTTTGACTCTGATAATGTATCTAGAGACATTAATTGGTTTCCATTCTTTTCTTAGGAACCGTCATAACTCTTGCACTCAACTGCAATGGCTCGCAACCAATGGCAAGCTATGCAAGAAACAGTAGCTGGATTGACTCAGGCCCTGCAAAATGTGGTTCAGGCTGGAAATCAGGCTGCTGCAGTTAGAAATAGAGCCGATGATTTGCACCGCAATTTTAGGAGTTTGAACCCTCCTCGTTTCTCTAGATCCCCTAATCCGGACGAAGCAGAGAACTGGCAGGAGGAGATAGAAAGGATCTTCCAAGTCATGCAATGCACTAACAGGGAGAAGGTGGTACTGGCCACTTTCCAATTCACCAAGGATGCTCGAGCATGGTGGAAGGCCACATCGGCCCACCTGCCAAATGTTGGCGAACTGGAGTGGGCCGGATTCCTGGACATATTCCAGGGAAAGTATTTCTCTGAGAGAGTCAAGGAGAAGAAGGCAGCGAAGTTTGCCGCACTAAAACAGAAAGGGATGTCCATGGCTGAGTATGAGGCTCAGTTCGCGCGTCTTACTGTGTATGCCCCACACTTGGTGGGAACTGAAAGACTTAACGCAAATCGGTTCATGGATGGGCTCAGGCCCATGTTCATTGAAAGGCTTGGACCACACAACATTCAAACTTACACTGAGATGGTCCAAAGAGCTCAGCTGGTAGAAGACACTATGGCTAAGGTGGAAGGCATGAGGGGGAAAGACATCTCAAAGCCGACCTTTATAAAAGGGGAGCAGTCGATACAACTGGAACTTTCCCCAACAACAACAATAGTAACTACAACAACAAAAGGCCAACCACGGGGAAGGACTATAGCATGGAGAAAAAGATCAAAGTAGAAGAAACAATGATGGTTGAATATTGTAACTTTTGCAACAAGCCTGGACACAGAGTAGAAGAGTGCTGGAAGAAGGCAAGAGCTTGCCTGCGATGCGGGAGTCGCGACCACCGTCTCCCCAACTGTCCCATGCTAAAAGAACAAGCTGGAAGAAACCAAGGAGTGGTAAAACGTCAAGGACGTGTGAATGCAATAACGCAAGTGGAGCTCCCGGAAGGAGGTATGATTGTTAAAACCCTAGACCGATCTTAAGATACTTTTCTTATTAGTACATATCTAAGCGGGGGGAGATCATTAAGGAGAAATTTAGAAATGAATAATCTAGAAATTATACCGTAGTTCATCTGGAGGAATAAGACGGAGTTATAACAACCGTGGAAGGAAAATAGGAGTGGAAGAAACCAAATGAATAGTACGGGTGGCCATAGGTGTAGATGTTGGACTAGTATCTACGATTTGGAAACAAGTTATATAACGTAAATCCGAAACGAGCTCAATGATCATAACTATCAAAAGCCAATTAATGATCTATGAATATGGGGACAAAATTCTCTTAAGTGGGGGAGGGTGTAATACCCCGGAATTTTTTTTTTTTTAATGAAATCGGTCCTCAGGGGCTTACAGTGCACCCTGGGCCGGAAAATATATAAAGAACATAATGAAGATACAAGAGGACCAACAGTCCTTACATGAGGCGAATATGATGTAGGCCTGCTTTGTCAAGAAGGATTGGGCCTTTACATATGAAAGGGACACATCCGGATCCCAAAACACCTGGTTAACCTTAGAAAAGGCACCATAGTTGGCTAAGGAGTCCGCCACCTAATTAGATTCACGGTAGACATGATGAACCAGATAGTTCCTCCTTTGGATGAGAACCTGAGCAATACGCCACCATCTATAGGCATACCAAGAAGGACACTTCCCCGCTTTAAGGGAGTGAACCAGCGCCATGGAGTTTGAGTGAACAATAGAAATCTGGAATCCAAAGTGTTCAGCAAGGCGGATACCATCTGCAAGAGCTCTGATTTCAGCGGTCATGCTATTCCCATAACCATAGTAATAAGCAAAAGCCACCAAAACATTTCCATGTCTGTCCCGGATGCAACCTCCACCACCACTATCACCCGGATTACCTTTGCTAGTGCCATCCACACTTAAACAATAGTGAGTGATAGGAGGAATCCACCGAATGAGTTTGAGTTGCTTACATGAAACTTCCGGGTGAAAACCATACCAATGGAGAATCTATAATTCTTCATATGATGGAGCATCTGTAAAAGTCTGTCTAGCAAGAGAGTGGTCAACAATTGCTTTGATGTTATAAATGATAGTCCCAACAGAAAACTTTTTAGAGTCATATCTAACGCCACATCTCCCCTTCCAGATTTCCCAAAGCATAATAAGAAGGTAATGCAAGGAGACGAAACCAAAAGGATTATTTAAATTTATAGCAGTGATAAAGCTCCATATTCTAACCGTGATGTTGCTGTGGAGATGCACCTTAGGGCTAGTCAGAGGGAGGAGCCAGTTCCACAGGGAAGTAGCAAGATCTCAATTAATGAACAAATGGTCCATGTCTTCAGTTTCTGGGAGATTGCAGCAGGAACAACAAGAGGCCAATTGGATTCCAGATTCAATGATTCTTTGGTCAACAAGAACAGCCCTGTTGATGACCTTCCAACAAAAAATAGAACCTCTCCTATGTAAGCGAGTATGCCAGATTTTTTTGAGTGGAATTCTAGGAACACCAACTTGTCTGACCAAGTTATTGGAAGATTTAACAGAGAACTGGCCATCCTGAGAAGGCCCCCAAACACAAAGATCACTATCATTGTTGAGAGAAACACCATGGAGGGTATCAGGTGGGAGAAGGGACCTGATAGGATGATGAATGTTAGCAATAACTTCCTGAAGAGTAACCCTATTTCCTTCATAAGGAGCATTGAGAGTATCAGCAAGGGGTCTATCTCCCAGCCAAAGATCAGTTAAGAAACCAATAGATTGGCCATTCCCATGAACCCATCTCGTATTATCCTGGACAATTTTCTGAGCGGCAGCCCACATTTTGGAAGAGAACCCTGGAATGACCTTACACTCACTTTTACCACTCGGAATAAAGCGGTTTCTAGCATACTCTGCCCAGAGGGAAGAACCATTGTGAATGTTCCAAACTAATTTAACCAGCAAAGCGAGTTGGACCTCTTTGAGATTACGGATTCCCAACCCTCCTTCAGCAATGGGCCGCTGAATAATGGACCAAGCAACCCAATGGCGTCTGACCATACCATCTGTACCATTCCAAAAAAAAGCCGCACAACATTTTTCAATGTAATTGATAACAGTATTGGGAATGGTTGAGGAAGATGCCAGGTAAACCGGGATGGACGCCAGCACTAAATTAATAAGCGTTACTCTCCCTGCTTGAGATATGAATCTGGGTTTCCAGGAAGCCATTTTTCCATTGAATTTTTGATGTAAAGGAGCATAATCTGAAACAAGTACTCTACCAGGGCGCAATGGAGTACCAAGGTAAATAAGAGGCCCTGTCTGCCTGCTAAAGCCAGTGACCACTTTGAACCTATTGGTCACCTGAGTTGGCGCCTTGTCTGATATGAAGAAACTGCTTTTTGCAGAATTTATGCACTGCCCCGAGGAGGTGGAGTACCTATGAAGAAAATCCATCAACCTTTTCACATTATTTTTTCCCCCATTGATAAAGACAATGGTATCATCAGCATATAAAAGGTGAGATATCACCTGGCTACATCTAAGACCCGCATAAGGATTTAGGTAGCCTGTTTGAACTAGACTTTTAATGCCTCTGCTAAGAGCTTCTTCGATTATGATAAAGAGGGCAGGGGCGAGAGGATCACCTTGCCTAAGACCCCTTGAGGAGTGAAAATAGCCTACCTAGGAGCCGTTAAATAATATGGAAAACCAACTGTTGCTAATGAGCATTCCAATAATTGAAATAAACCTGTTAGAAAAACCAAATTTCCTAAGGACCGCAAAAAGGAAATCCCACTCCACACTATCATAGGCTTTCCGGATGTTCAGTTTAAATAGAACATTGTGGCCCCTGACTTTCCTGCCAATATCTTTCACTAGTTGTCTAGCAAGTGAAATGTTATCTATGATGGACCTGCCTTTAACAAAGGCACCTTGCTCTTCTGAGATTATTTGGGGTAGGATGTTGACCAGCCTTACATAGAAAATTTTGGACACAACTTTGTAGCAGAAGTTGCACAGACTGATCGGCCTAAAATCACCATAGGAGGACGGGCTATCAGTCTTTGGGATCAAAGCGATCAAGGAGGAAGTAACCCCTCTGGGCAAGGGGAACCCATTGAAGAAGCCAATCACCGCATTGGTAACCTCCTCATTGATAATATCGCAATAGGAAGTGTGAAAGTGGCCAGTGAACCCATCAGGACCTGGGGCACTGTTGGCGTTAAGGCTCCAGACAGCCTCTTTAATCTCATATTTGGTAGGCACAGCCGTGAGGCAGAAGTTTTGGTCCTCAGTAACAATATTTGGAATGACCTGGAGAATAGATTCATCAATGGAATGGGTAGAAGTATGGAGTAGATTGTCAAAGAATGAAACTGCCTCTTGCTTTATGACCTCCTGGTCCTCACACCAAGCGCATGCCACCTTCAGCCTGTGAATGTAGCTCCGCCTTCTGTTACCTTTAACTACATCATGATAAGAAGTTGAGTTTTTATCACCATTATCAAGACACTGCATTCTTGCTTTTTGAAACCAAAACAGATCCACAATATTCATAGAATTTCTCAGCTTTGCATTAGCTAACCCCAAGGTCGCTCTATTACCTGGAGAAGGATCTGAATCGAAAGCCTGTTGAGCGGCTATGGCCAGCTCCTCATCTCGGGTGAGATTGTCATCAATGTTGCCAAAAACATGTTTATTCCAATTACGCAGAGCAATTTTAACCGCCTTAAGCTTCAGATGGAGGACCATAAATGGATTATAATGCCATTCGGTCGGGCACTCCCAGGCAGATCTAACAGTTTGCTTGAAAGAGTCATTAGAACACCACATAGAATGAAATGTGAATCTGGCCAGAGGACGGGTTAATAGCATGAAAAGACAAGAGAAGTGGGGCATGATCCGAAGGGCCTCTGGGAAGATGACGAAGTTGAAGAGTAGGAAAGACATCACCACAGGGAGAGTTACATAAGAACCTGTCCAACCTGGCCCGAACAGACGAAAGCCCAGTGCAATTATTAGACCAGGTAAAGCAAGATCCGATGAACCCCATATCCGTTAAAGAGGCATCAGAAATGAAAATAAATAAAAATTCAACACAAGACATGACCAGGACAACTAGTAGGAAAACTTTCAT
This sequence comes from Colocasia esculenta, assembly GCA_014218235.1. NCBI lineage: Eukaryota > Viridiplantae > Streptophyta > Magnoliopsida > Alismatales > Araceae > Colocasia > Colocasia esculenta. The sequence goes on from CM024756.1 coordinate 11,672,475, forward strand.
GTTGGGGTTTGCTCTAATTCGGTCTCAAATCGCATACAACAATTAAAGAATGGGAAAAACCCTGACAGTGCGCGACTTTGGGAAAACACTTATAGTTCAAAATCTACTCAATGAAATTCGATGAAACTAGTGGGAAATGAAAGTTAACTTGATGCTCTACACATTGGTATAGGATATGTTAAGGTTTGGCCCAAGAAATCCTACCTTCTGGGTTGAAGAAGTCTCATTTTTCCATAAAACCCGAGTTCAGACCACCCCGGAAATTTTAATTACATAAAAATTCAAATAAATGGAAATAAATAATTTCCATAATATCAAAGTATTTAAAACATACGAATCATTATCGTATGTACTAAAACACATCATAAAAATCAGTAAAAATTATAAATCAACCCCACACATTATTCCTAAATGTTCCACAAAGAAATTTGTGCCAAGAAAATTCAGAATAGCTAAGTTTAAAGTGTTTCGCGACTTATTATCGTAATTCATTATCACACATACTTGGATGAGTCAGAAAATTAAATAAAATTATATACGGACTTCAAATAATATCCTCTAATGACCCATCAAGAAATTTGGGTCAATAAAAATTATTTGGGATAGGTTTAAGAGTTATTGTGATCGATTATCCAAAATAGGAAACAAGTCGGAAAATCATTAACGCGGAAATACGACGCAATCATAAATTAAATAAAAATGTTGGAAAGAGTTCTAACATTATATATTAATGACACAATATCATAATTGGGCCAATGGACCACATATGACCCAAAAATCAAATGAAGCTAGAAAATGCATGGAAATTCGTAACTCTAAATAGGCTGAAATTAGAAAGAGGCAATTTGAGTTGAATTGGGATGCAATCATGCATTCTTGGCAACCCAAATTCATGCCTAACTATGGTGGGAGGTTTCCTAAAGCCTCACACACTCAAAGGGAGGAAGAAATCCTTAAAAATAGGAAACTAACATGTCAAAACCACAACTTGGCTTTCCTAGTCATAATAGGACTCCTAAACATCATGGTTGCTTAAATACTCTTCACCAAACCTTAGAGACGAGTTTTAGAACTTGCTAGGGTCGTGTGGAGGAGCTCTTGGTTGCTGAGGAGCTGTGGAACGACCACAAGAAGCTCATCTTCTTCCCCTTCTCGTCTGCTGCAACCTGCACAAACCGTCCACTTGAGATCGACCAAAGGTGAGTCAAACCATAACCAAACATTGCAAGGCCTATACCCCTGGAAAGAGGGTCAAGTCTACGTTCTAACCCAAGTGAAATGCCCAAATTCCATACCGTATACATGGAGCAGTAAGCGTTCTCCTCCAAGTGGTCTGAACTCGGGTTTTCTTGAAAAATGAGACTTCTTCAACCCAGAAGGTAGGATTTCTTGGGCCAAACCTTAACATATACTATACCAATGTGTAGAGAATCAAGTTGACTTTCATTTCCCACTGGTTTCATCGAATTTCATTGAGTAGATTTTGAACTATAAGCGTTTTCCCAAAGTCGCGCACTGTCAAGGTTCTTCCCATTCTTTAATTGTTGCATGCGATTTGAGACCGAATTCGAGCAAACCCCCAACATGAATGTTTTCCTACTAGTTGTCCTGGTCATGTCTTGTGTTGAACATTTTATCTAAATATCATTAGTTAGAGAGTTATAAGCGTGGTAAGAGGGTTGCTGTTTGAAACTTCGTTTTCAGATTTGCACTTGGTTTTACATTTGTGTTTGATGTGATTAAAACCTATCGAAACCATCCTTGTTTTCTAATTCATATTTATTGTAAGAACCCTAGCAAGTCTAGGTTGGTTTAAAACTAGTTTCGTTATTTTTCATGCATTGTGCAATTTGTTCTCTATTTTTGAAGCATCCTGTTTCAATATAAGGCAGTTCTGGACCGCAATCCAATGCCCTGTCCTTTCCCTATTGTACTCTGGAACGGACCCTGTGAACGCGACAACCCGATACGCCGCGTTCACAAGGCCGTCGCGACAGAGCGCAATGTCACGATCTGATCGCGACAGGACATGTCGTCACGATATGCTCCAGAACCTGTCGCGTTCCCTTTATACCCTTGTCCCGATTTGCCTGCTTGTTCTGTCATGCCTGTCGCGACCTGTACAAGGTACTGACGCGTTCTGTTCCTGACCCGTCGCGACCCTTACTAGGATCCGACGCGACCTCAGTATTTCGCATGAAGCCCCAACTATTTTGTTTGTAAACTTTACCGTTATACCCAAGGTCTGTTTAATATGATTTTAAAGTGTAAATTGTATGTCTTAGGTCTGATCATTGCATGATGTCTATTTAATGGCTTAAAAGTGTTCAACCCATTTAAAAAGTCTTAAATACATGAATATTATTCTAAATTCTTTCTTAATGATATGATCATTAATGAAACTTGTGATTGACTCTTGTTACCATTCTAGCTTGATTAAATGATGATTATTATCTTTAAATCTTGCAAACCCATGTATAGTTAAATACATTGTCATTCGCATGTCATCATGTTAAATGTTTTTCCATGAGTTTGAGACCGATGGATTGAGAATTGAGACGTGTATGTCACTACACACTTGCACATCTAGGCAGCCCTTTCTTGGGGATTTGGAAACTCTCTACCGGTCATTTCGAATCGGTAGACTAGTGACCTTTCCTCTAAGGCCTCCGTAAATCTCCTCTGACCATGGATTCCCACATGGCCGACGAGTTGGTTGTAACATTAAAGTTCCTTGGAGATAGCGTGCACTTCCTCTCTCATCTTGTTCTCGTGAGTGTGATTTACAATATAGACTAAAGACATTAATGTAAAGATTGAATTAAAGTATAAATCATGCCGTTATGCTGCCGAATTTATCTCTTGACCATTGTTCTCATGAAAACATGTTCAATTTACTTGTTACATGCTCTCATCATCATCATGAATGTGACATTACACATGCTTACTTATTGAAACTCTCATTGGCCATTATTAATGACTGTGGGTATCTACATTTAAAAATTAAGTGAGATGCTGACAGGGCACAACGTGTGTCCAAGGGCTCCAGTCTAGCCCCAATGACGGCGAGTCATAAATATACTGTTAACCATGGGTATAATGATTACTGGCGTTGCATCTGCGCTGGGAGTCGTGCGTGTCGCGTTGAATGATAGATACAATAACCACATACGTGTCGTGGTGTACATTCTTGATGGATCTTTTCTTGGTGTACATTAGTGTCTACGTGCCTGATTAGTGTTACATGATCGTGCTCGTGCGTGCTTGCTTGCTTGCGTGACATGGCCATCCGGCACTTAATGCAATTAGTGATATCTTGCGTTCTTGACATCAAGTGAAATCTTGCGTGCTTGTACAAAGTGATCTATTGCTAGTTCTATCTTGTCATCCTGTTCAAAATCTTGTTCTATCGTGAGCACTCTATCTACCTTGTACATGTATCATGTTTTCATGAGTTTTATTCGCACATGCATATCATGACATTCATCATGCTTACCTAGTTCTAAAATGTTAATCACTTATATCATTGCCCGCACATTGAGATATAAATCCTACAGGGCTAGTTGCTCATCCCCTACTTTTATCCAATCTAGGTGACTATGAAGTCCAAGAGGAAGAGCAAGTCGAGGATGGGAATGCGTCCGAGTGATGAGCGTTCCAACTATGTGTCTAGCTATAGATAGTTTACTTTGAGCGTTAGATTCATGTAGTAGGAAGTGAGGAATAAAATGTACTTTTCCTTTTATTGAGTCTTAGTCCTGTATTAGTTTCTATTTAGAATACAACGAGTTGAGATTTGAATACAAGATTAGTTGAGTTCAATATTTGGGCCCTATGATGATGTATGTTGTTATACATTTAGTGCGTGCTAGCTAGAGGCTTATTTGCCGACTGTTCACGTCTCGGGATATCGACTCGAATTATTATTTCGAATTACTAATTAATATCCACTGCGAAATTCTCGGGACGTGACATTCTGCCTTTTGCAAGTCTGTCTGCATCGGCGATAGATGCATATCTTGCTGTCGATAGTCGAAGAGAAAATCTCAAAACGAGATCTCCATATGTTTCCGACTTGGATGTTTCCTTTTACCACGACTCTCCATGCTTGAACACCCATATAAAAGGAACTCTTTGGAGTTATTTTCGTACAAAAGCAGCCACCATACAATACCCTAAGGAAATCCAAGAGAAAAAGTTTCTCTCTGCTGCTCTGCTTCAACCTGCCATCCAGGGAAAGGAAGATCCATCTTCCAAATGGAGGTGAAGCCAGTTCGTCTGTGATTCAAGCTTCCCCATCAACTTATACTTGTCAAGACAAAGTTTGAAGTTCATCTAGACGACATCTTGAAGAGTTCTACATCAGGATTTGATTCTTCAACTCAGAACTCTTCTATATCTCTATTTCTCATACCTTGTGTGTGTGTTGTGGATCAAGTGTCTCTTGTGCTTGATCTACGTGGTTTGTGTTGTTCTGATCATAGTTTTACATCAGACAATGTGGGTGTGTGTGCTGTAGAGTGGACTCGCTAATAAGCATGGGTTTCTGCTTATGTGTGTGGACGGTGGACGTAGGATACACAAGTTGTGTACTCCAAACCACCTTAAATCATCGTGTCTGTGGTTTGAACGTTTCACGCTAGATGTTTGGTAGGCACGTTGATCTTTCACATGCTAGATAAATTGCTACTCTATCTACTTACAATTAACACACATCTTAGTTTGATTTAAACTCTGTTTGAAATATCTAAAGTCTGTGTTTCCATCTAAAAGAAGGTCATATTAAATTTAATTGATAGTAATCTATTCAACCCCCCTTCTAGATTACCATATTGAATAATTCCGCACATCTTTCAATGCCACGACCCGCAAGCAGGGTTGGGCCAGAGCAACACAATGCGAAAGCAAACCCTCGGCATACACCCACTGAGAAAAAAGAAGCTTACGGAACACCGGAGCGACTACGTGAGACCAGAGTCTCACGACACAAGCACCCAACATCCCAGACCTCCACGAGGCCGGGAAGGAACAACCAGGTGTCACCATGAGAGACACCAAACAACCATGTGAGAAGCAACGTCTCACCACAGGCACGGCCACCTCAAACCTCCACAAGGTTGAGGGTCCACAAGCAGAACCAACCTGCACCTCGGACACTCCATGAGGTCAAGGTACTACACCAACCGGTGCCACCATGAATGACACCAAGGAACGGGTTGCCGAAACAGCAGTTGGGTGTCTACACAAGACACCCCGAGAGAACCCGCAAAATGGAAACCACTACACACGGCCCACAAGGCCAACCGACAAAGCCCAAGGAAGCGAGACACGGCTAGGCTACAACCACCGTGTAAACTAGGGCAGCGAGAACACAAGCTCGGAAACAACGTGTGAAGCAATTTCATAGCAAGAACAACCAAGCCACCGCCATAAGTGCCTTAGTCCAAGTCTCCCCTCCCGTCGGAGTGAGACGTGTGGACTAAGCAACCTCAACCACAACACAACCACCACAGTCCGGCCGAACTGCGGCCCCACGCCTGACCTCCCTACGTGGCTGCGGAACCAACACAGAGCGAGACAGTAAGAAGGACTAGCTAGTTTGCACCGAACGAGCACCACACAACCTCGGCGTCCCAGACCCAGCTAATAGAGCTCTAGAAACGCCTCACGCCGCTGCCCCACCGTTTTCCCTTCTGCTTGAAGTTCGAGACTTGAGCACACCCGCCGCTCGGAGAAACGCCCTCTGACACAGGCGTGCGGGGCTAGTGGTCTCAGGAAATGGTAACAACCTGTTTCACGGACAAGCCCTCAAGTGCCCAGCACCGGGAGAAAAAGAACTGGCGTGGCAACCACCACAGAAACTGCATAGCTAGCTTGTAACTAAGACAAGCCTAGCTGGCACAGGCACGCACGGCACCCCTTCCAGGAACAACCTCTAGAAGGGCCGTCGGCCAACGCCGGCACACACGGCACGGCCCGAGAAACTGGAACACCACAGACAGAATGGAAACCACCGCTCTTCTAATAATCGATTAACAGACAGACAATCGATTATTAGACAGACGCGAGCCTCCTAGCACAGCCGCTAGGACACGGCCATGAAGGTGTCACCTTCGATCAGTGAACGCAGGGACACAACCTGCCGCGTACCCACCAGAAGGTCCTAAGGGCACACCCTTCCCTGGGGCACACACCGACATGCCAACCGTGGAAACGCAAACACTCGAGGTGGACTAGGTCTTGTCGCGCCCTCCTAAGCTGTCGCGATACCATCGCGACAGTTAGAGCCACCGCGACAGGACCCAGGTCACGTCGGGGAAGCAGGTCGCGACAAAGCTCTTGTCGCGACAGCAAACCAGGTCGCGATGACCCTGTCACGATAAGGCCGCGCGTCGCGAGAAGAACTTGTCGCGATGGGCAGCCGAGTCACGACACCTTATGACGACGGCCTCCTGGGCTGCGATAAAGTCGCGCCCGACCGGGTCGACGCCTCCTCTGGTGTTGCAATGCACTTGGAAGTCGTGACACCAGCAGGAAGGCCGACCACCGGGATGCCACATCCCAGGGTCCCCCACACAACTACAAACACACAAACATGGGGAGGGGATCATGGAGAAAGCAGTAAAAGCATGCATTCCACAATTTGAACCCCCGACCCACCTAAACAAGCAAGGGTACAAGAATCCCCACTGAGAACGAAGAACCAACCCACAATGGGGCCTTCATGACGAGCTCGGCCGCCACCTCCTCGCCTCCACGACGCCGTTCCCGCTCCACACGAGCCGCCGCCGCCACCGAGCACCAAACGCTGGAGGGGTAAGAGAGGGGATCCTTCTCCTCCTCGGAGAGGAGAAGGAAAAGGGGAGGAAAAGCCAAAAGGAGGGGAAGGGAGAGCCGGCCAAGGCTTTTAGCCTGCAGCTCTCAAAATGCGACGGGGCGGGGTGTTGCGTTACGAACTATAACACGACGGCCGCCCCCACCACGACCAGAACGTGCCCTACCTTGGCTCCGCGACAGCCTGACAGGTCTCCCTGCCACACCTGCCATACTGACAGGCGGAAGATGCCTATCAGAAGACCAAAAGAGCAAAACCCTTGTCGCGACCAGTTGACTGGGCGCGACAAGAATGCGACGCGACCACCGGTCACGACCTGGATGGCTGTCGCGACGAGCAGCACTGTCGCGACACTAATGCATCGCTAACGCCGGACGCGTTAATGGCCAGCCATCCTACATGCAACCGAAAAGCTGGAAAGCCCGAGATGTTACATCTTGTCTGATCCATCTATGCAGGAATGCCTAGCAGCCCAAAATCAAAACAAATGGTACTTGGATAGTGGCTGTTCGAGGCACATGACGGGCGACAAAGAAAAATTCTGTCTGCTAGTGGAGAAAGATGGAGGCCATGTTGTCTTTGGAGGTAACAATAATGGCCAAATCATTAGCACAGGTAAGATAGGTAAGAATCCCTCTAACTCAATAGACAACGTGTTGTTGGTTGATGGTTTTAATCGCAATTTGCTTAGTATAAGCCAACTGTGTGATAAAGGCCATAGAGTAATCTTTGAATCAAATGCATGCAAAATTGTTGATAAAGAAACAGGAAGTCTCAAGTTTTCTGGAAAAAGGGTGAATAACATCTATTTAGTTGATTTAGATGAACCAGAAAACAAAAATTTGTGTCTTGTTGCCAGTAAATAGGATGAGTTGACTTGGGTCAAATTCTAGGATGAGTTGACTTGGTCATTGTGGATGATTTTTCTAGGTTCACTTAGGTCAAATTAATAGCTCACAAAAATGAAGCACTAAAAGTTTTTGAAGAGTTCTTTAATAAGGTTGAGCATAGGAGCACAAACAAAGTATGCTCAATCCACAGTGATCATGGGGGAGAGTTTGACAATAACTCTTTTTATGTTTTTTGCAAGAACCAAGGGATAGATCACAAGTTTTCCTCCCCAAGGACATCAGAACAAAATGGAGTAGTGGAAAGAAAAAACAGGACCTTGGTGGAAATGGCTCGCACTCTTCTGGTTGAAAGCCAACTCACAAGAAGCTTTTTGGCAGAAGCAGTGAATACCTCATGTTATATTCTTAATAGAGCCATGGTAAGACCTGTGATGAAGAAAACTCCCTATGAACTCTTAAAAGGTAAGAAACCCAGTATTGGGTATTTCAGGATCTTTGGCTCCAAGGTTTTCATTCATAACAATGATAAAGTTGATTTAGATAAATTTGAAGCCAAATGTGATCCAGCTATTTTTCTAGGATACTCAGAACACTCTAGAGCATATAGAGTGTTTAACAATAAGAATAAAACTATGGAAGAAACTCCACACGTTATTTCTGATGAGTATCATGCAAAGGATAATAGTTCAAATTTTCGCAGGTATGATGATGAAGATGAAGAAATAATACTTGGGAAACAAGATGAGAAAACTGAAGAAAATCCTCATGTAGAAACAAAAACTAACAATGCATATTTTCGCAGGTACGATGATGATGATGAGAGAGTAATTTTCAGAAAACAAGTTGATGAAACTGAAGAGACTCCTCAGGAAGAAAATCCTCAAGAAGAGACTCCTCAAGAAGAAAATCCTCAGGAACACCCTCCTCAAGAACAAATTCCACAAGATCAACTTCCTCAAGATCAAGACCAACCAGGTCCTTCAACAATAAGGAATGTCAGGTACTCAAAAGATCACCCACTTGAAAATGTAATTGGAAATGTAAATGATAAAGTTCAAACTAGGTCTAAGGTTAGACATATTGTTGAACAAGGTCATTTAGCTTTTGTCTCTCAAGTGGAACCGAAAAATGTTGAAGAGACACTAAAAGAAAATTCTTGGATAGATGCTATGCATGAGGAACTTGGTCAATTTGAAAGAAATAAAGTGTGGAGTTTAGTTCCTAGAACCCCTAAAATTTTTGTCATTGGGTCAAGGTGGGTATTTAGGAATAAGCTAAATGAAGAGGGTAAAGTGGTGAGAAACAAAGCTAGACTGGTAGCAAAATGATATAATCAAGAATTTGGAATAGATTTTGAAGAATCCTTTGCAGTTAGAATTTTGTTGGCATATGCATGCTCAAATAATTCAGACTTTTTCAAATGGATGTTAAACTGCTTTCTGAATGGCTACATCAAGAAGAAGTCTATGTTTCTCAACCACCTAGATTTGAGGATAATGATAGGCCTAACCATGTCTATAAGTTGCACAAAGCTCTTTATGGTTTGAAACAGGCACCCCGAGCTTGGTATGACAGGTTAAGCAATTTCTTGGTGAGTAAAAACTACTCAAGAGGTAAAGTGGACCAAACTCTCTTTACTAAATGTGTTCCCAATCATATCATTGTTGTTCAAGTCTATGTGGACGACATTATTCTTAGTTCTACTAACCCTTCACTGTGTGAAGAATTTTCAAAACACTTGCACAGTGAATTTGAGATGAGTTTAATGGGGGAGCTTCAATTTTTTCTTGACTTGCAGGTAAAGCAATATGAAGATGGTTTCTTCATCAATCAAGAAAAATATGTCAAGGAGCTACTGAAAAGATTTCAGTTCGAACAAGCCAAGCCTGCCTCAACACCAATGAGCACAAGCATTAAATTGGAAAATGATGAGAAAGACAAAATGGTAGATGTAAAGCAATTCAGAGGTATGATTGGCTTACTCCTCTACCTTACTGCAAGTAGACCAGATATTCAATTTAGCATTTTCCTTTGTGCTAGATATCAATCTAGTCCAAAGGAAAGCCATTTGGTTGCAGTGAAAAGGATTTTTAGATATCTCTCAAGTACGTATGATTTAGGTCTCTGGTATCCAGCAGGTAGCACCTTTGAATTGATCTCATACTCTGATGCTGATTATGCTGGGTGTAAAATTGATAGAAAAAGCACTAGTGGGTATTGTCAATTCCTTGGTGGTTGTATGATTTCGTGGGCATCCAAGAAGCAACACTCGGTTGCACTCTCCACTGCAGAGGTAGAATATGTTGCTACAGGGAATTGTGCGGCTTAGGTGTTGTGGATTAAAAGTCAGTTGTGTGACTACAACATTGACATTGGATGCACACCTACTTTATGTGACAATACTAGTGCTATCAATCATTCCAAAAACCCAATTCAACAGTCAAGGACAAAACACAGAGAGATTAGGCATCACTTTTTGAGAGATGAGGTCGCCAATAAGAACCTTGTACTTGACTTTATTCCCACTGAAAAACAACTGGCCGATATCTTTACAAAACCACTGTCTGAGGATAGGTTCACAACATTGAGAAGAGAATTGGGCTTGTGCAAAATGCAATGAGACCAATGCCTAATTATGAGGTAAATGGTCTTTGTGTATAGTGACTATGAGGTATATCAAATGGTGACATGTGGAAGAACAAGTCATGCTTGTTTGGAAACTATCATTATGTGTGAGTAAAGATACTCCGCCATGTATCCATAGTCTTCATATACATGAAGGTCATTAACTTCATCATAAGGTCTTTAGTTTCCTTTAATTTTGACACATGCATTTACTGAGAAGGATGATATTTTTGGTGCTTACATGCTTATGGATATTGCTTTGTGTGCAAAGGTTTGATATGTGTCTCATTGATTGATTTGCTTGAATGATGAGTCATCACATGCACACACCATGGGGGAGTAAAGTAAGGCTAGGTGAATGAAATTGGTGAGGGATACTTCTTAAATTCCATGAGTCTTTATCCCTCATTCATATGTTGCAAATCTCTCACAATTCAAAGCCTTGAAACTGTCATTCATAGTACCTGTCGACAACTAGCATCTTAGCTATTGACACCCAAACCTTCCCAGAAACTCCATCTTATTGGAATTCAGTACATGTCGACAGGAAACTCCTTGCTGTCGACAGATACATCTTATATGTCAATTCTTCATCTCTTCTAATCTTTTCGTCATGAGTATGTTCACAATCCTTGTACTAGGGAATAATTTGGACTTAATGTTCATTACCATCTATCATACTCACAGTTTCCAAGACATTGATTCAATCACAATGATTTTGACATAATATTTTGTGTTGATTCTAAGTTGTGTCATCTAGACAACATTGAGCAAATCCAATGGACTTCACTTAACTCATTTGAATAACTCCCTTGTGGATTATCATGTCTCTCAAATGGTTTGATAAGTAAGACGGTTATTGAACTTAATGTTCTACATTGGCCATTGACCTTAAATAACTATTGACCTTGATTACTGAATAAATAAAAAAAGGGAGAAAAGGTACCTATTTCTAGACTTAAAAAAAAATGATGATGAAATTGGATAAAAGGCAGAGCAATGATGATCTTTACTGAGTAACCGGGGACATGGGCATCACAAATGTCTGTCTTCGCGTCAAAAGTTATTTCATTACCTCTGCATACTGATATGATGGTCACTCACACTGAGTAACTGGAGGTAAGGGCATCACAAATGTCTACCTTCACGTCAAAAGGTGCAAGTGATCCTAATTATCACTTTTTCCATTTTAACTATATACAAGAAAATCCAACAATGCTAGAAATAGAGTGAAGCCTCCATGTCTTTAACTCAAGGGAAATTTCGTATTTATTGTTAATTGTTCATAAGGACATTATTTTCTTGTACCAACTGAAAACCACCCACTAAGAAATATGATTTTCTTCAATGGTTTTATTCAACAAGGCTATCTTAGCTTCATATGCATTTGAACAAAGTTTCTAAATGCCCTAACTTAAGACTCCCGAAGTATTATATCTTAACCATTGTAGAATTTTTGTATATGTCTTCATACTAGTGGCTATGATACTTTGTAATGAGTATACAACCTTTTATCAACCCTAAACTCACAACTGCATGCACATTTCCATCAAAATTCCTCAAAAATACAGTTCTGGCACAAAACTGCTTAGCAGTTGTCGACAGCTGCCTTCCTGGCTGTCGACAGCCGGTGGTCTGGGCGGTTCAGAAGCCCAACCGGCACGACCTTTGGCCGGATTTTTTGGGCCCCTTTCCTTTCAAACTTATGATGATCATAAGTTACAACGATTTCATAAGTGTTGCGTCGATTTCAATAGTCATAACGATTTCCTTACCTCTATCGCTTTCATATTCATAAGGATTTGGTAAGTGATCGCATCGATTTTGATCTCAGAACGATTCGCTAAGTGATCGCATCGATTTCAATCTCAGAACGATTCGCTAAGTGATCAAATCGATTTCGATCTCATAACGATTCACTAAGTGATCATATCGATTTCAATCTCAGAACGATTCGCTAAGTGATCGTATCAATTTCGATCTCAGAATGATTCGCTAAGTGACCGCATCGATTTCGATCTCAGAACGATTCGCTAAGTATGTACAACGATTTGATTCTCACAACGATTTGATAAGTGAGAACAACGATTTGCTCTCACATCGATTTTGTTTCACATCGATTTGATAAATGAGAACAACGATTTGCCCACATAATGATTTTGTTTCACATCAATTTGATAAGTGAGAACAACGATTTGCTCTCACATCGATTTGATAAGTGAGAACAAAGATTTGCTCTCACAACGATTCGGTTTCGCATCGATTTGGTAAGTGAGAACAACGACTTGGTCTCACAACGATTTGTCTCTCATAATGATTCGATAAGTTCCACATCAATTTGGTATTTACATCGATTCGACAAGTTATAACAATGACTTGGTCATTATAACGACTTGATAAGTTACACAACGATTTGCTTGCTATAGCGATTCGATAAGTTACAACAACGACTTGGTCTGTGTAACAATTTGATAAAACAAAACAACGATTTGGTTATAATGATTTGCTTGTAGTGATTCGTTCTCGAACGATTCACTCATACAACGATTTCATAAGTGATTCTCACAATGATTTCATGAAGTATAACGTCTTGATATTCAAATATCTTGACAAGTCAAAGTCATCCCGCGTATTTCTCTTTTATCCATGCATTAAATATAACCGTACATTTCTCTGCAGGATGCATGTCTGGGTATCTTCTATTCTTATGCTTCTGCATGTAATATCTTTTGGAAAGACAGAATGGAATTTCTATTTTAATGTATTCTCACTCTAACATTGACTGACAACAAGAGACAGCTTAGCTGTCTATGCTTTAGCATTTAATGTGTGCAGGTCTCTGACAGCACGACTATATATAACGTTGGATAAAGTAGAAGCTGGAGGATATCAAGAATGGCTTTCTTCTTACGTGCATGGAACGTAAAGGACCATTGAATGAAAAGAAGAACCATGCAGCATAACATTCTCTGAACATAGAGACAACGGATACTTCAACGACTACTTCTCAAAAGAAGATATATATTAAAGACTGATGCTCCAAAGAAAAAAGTCCAAATAGAGAATGATAGAGAATACTCTACAATTCTTGAAGCCTTCAAGTTTAGTTTTCAGCAAGCATCTGAAGTGCGAAGCCTCACTCACCATTGTTCAAGCTCTTGTGTCTAGTGTAGAACCTTGAGAGAGCTTTCGTGTACTGAGTGTTCTTTGTTTTAGATCTTTTCCTCTCAGTCATCGCTTCAGATCAAGCATTGTGCTATTAGCTTGGTCTAGGGGTGTATCATCCCTTGAACACATTTTTGTGTTTATTCCCTTCGTGTTGAAGGAAGACCTGTGGATTCCTGGGTGGTAGTTTTCCCTCCGTGTTGAAGGAAGACCTGGAGGGTTCCAGGGTTGTGTATTCCTCTTCGGGTTATGAAGAGAAGACCAGCTGCGGCTGGGTGTGTAAGCGTCCTTGAGGGGGACTATACCCTTGGGTAGTGAATCCTGAGTTGTTGCTCAAGGACTAGACATAGGACTCCTGTGGAGAGGAGGTCCAAACCAGGACAAAATCTTGTGTAGTGTGATTGCTTGCTTTGTGTTTGTTGTTTTCTTTTCACTAACACTAACAATCATCGAAGTGTCTGTTGTGTGAACGTTTTTATGGACAGGTTTAGATAATCAGCTTTTAGAATCCCATTCACCCCCCCTCTGGCCTTGCTAGCTGGGCAACAAGTGGTATCAGAGCTAGTCTCTTCGACAAAGAAGAAGATCCAATGATCTGAAGAGAAAAGATCAAATTGCAGCCCAAGGTCACTTCGAAGGTCAGTCAGTAAACATGCCACCGTTGTTCGATGGTGAAGACTGCACATATTGGAAAACAAGGATGGAGTTTTTTCTACAAGGACTTGACTATCAGATCTGGTCGATTGTTGAAGAATGAGATCTTCTAGTCACGAATGAAAAAGATAAATGGACGGAAGATGACAAGAAGAAGATTTCCTTAAACTACAAGGCCAAAAGCATCCTGTGTTGTGCTCTTAGCAAGAAAGAGTTCAATGCATATCAACTTGCAAATCCTCTATGGAAATGTGGGAAAAGTTAAGGATCACTTATGAAGGTACTGAAAAGGTAAAAGAAACTAGAATAGATATCTGTAACACAGTATGAGAGATTTTAGATGCAGCCTAGTGAAACAATTACACAGATGTATAATAGGTTCACCGATATCACAAATGGATTGGCTGGTCTTGGTAAGACGTATCAAATGGGAGATATGGTAAGAAAAATCCTAAGGTTCCTACCAGCCTCGTGGGCCCCAAAAGTAACAGCAATAGAAGAGGCTAATGTCTTGAAGATAATGTCATTAGATAAACTCATTGGGTCCCTTATGGCCCATGAGATAAACATGGAGAGGTTAGGAGAATCGTCTAGCAGAAAGAAACATACCAATGCTCTCAAAGCAGAAGAAGACACATCAGAAGAAGGCTCATATAGCCAGGAGAGCATGAACAACAGCGATGATGAAGAAGCACTGCTATCCAGAAGGTTACAATGCATATTAGCCAAGAAAAAGAAATATCAGTCTGGAAGAAGGTACTTCAAGAAGGGAAAATACTTCAAAAATCCTGAAGTTAAAGATGCAAAGAAGACTGAACCGATTGGCTATGAATGCAACAAGTCTGGACATATCAAAGCTGAATGTCTGAAACTGAAGAAAAGCGAGTTCAGAAAGAAAGATAGCTCCAGAAGACCCAAAAGATACAAGAAGAAAGCCATGGCAGCAGCCTGGGACAACAGCAGCGACTCTAACAGTGAGTTGAGTTCTAGTGGAGGAGAAGAAGAAGAGGCCAACCTGGCATTCATGGCTAACGTCGATGAAAAGGTAACATCTGACTCATCCTTTTCTTCATGTAATGAATCTGATTCTGATAATTTAGAGAAGCTTTATATAAATTATACTGCAAATATAAAGAGGTATGCAAATCACTAAAAGTCAGTAAGAAAAATACTGCATGTTTAGAAAATACAAATTCAGATCTAAAATTTGAAAATGAACAAGTAGAAAAACTAATCACAGAGCTAAAAAGAAGAAACGAACTGATGTGTGAGGACCTGAAAAATAAAAATGAACAATTAGCAAGCTGGAAAACCAAGAAATAGTAAACAAATTAAAACAGGAAGTTAACACATTAACAACAAAAAATGAAAAATTATCTAGCACACTAGAGAAATTTACTAATGGCAAAACAACCTTAATACTATAAGGAGCTAGAAGATCTGGTAGAAAGAAACATGGATTAGACTATACTCCTCCTGATAATGAAGATACAACAGTATACCCCAAATATATCTAACACCTAAGTTTATACTCGAACAAAATATCGCATACAAGTCAAACTTTAAATATATTCCAAATAAGAAAGTAAGTAAAATATCTTGCTGTAGCCATTGCAACAAGTTATGTCACATTAAAATGACATGTCCAACTAAACATAAATATGAATAATTAAAGAGAAAATTGATGATACTAACCAACCAGAACCCAAAAGAACTTGGGTACCTAAAGCATAGTGTTTTCATTACAGGTAAACCTTCGAGCATCTAAATGGTACTTGGATAGCGGATGCTCAAGGCATATGTCAAGGAACAGAAAGCTATTTTCCCATCTTGAAGCTGAAGAAGGATAGTCACTTATGGAGACATGGAAAAGGGCTGTGATAGGTAGCGGAGCAGTAGGGAGTAAAGGCAAAACCATTATCGAAGATGTTCTATGCATCAAAGGATTGAAGCATAACCTTATCAGTATCAGCCAACTGTGTGATAAAGGACATCAAATCAGATTTCTAGAATTAAAATGCACTATTATGAAGGATGGTGCAGTCATTTTTGATGCTAACAAAGAAAAAAACCTGTATGTACTTTATGTAGAAGAACTAAAGATCATGACATATGTTTGGCAGCAAATAAAGAGCAGTCAACAGAACTCTGGCACCGAAGACTGGGCCACTGCAGCTTGGATGGCATGAGAAAGTTGATCAAGAGAAGCTTAGTGGAAGGTTTACCCAAGGTAAGTGCAAAAATGAATGGTGTCTGTGGGCTGTGTGTAAAAGGAAAGCACACCAAGTCATCCTTCAAGTCAAAGACTATGGTAACTACCTCTAAACCCTTGGAACTTCTACATATAGATCTATCTGGGCCAATGAGAACCACAAGTCTTGGAAGGAAGAACTTTGGATTTGTTATAGTAGATGACTACTCCAGGTTTACATGGGTATCCTTCTTGGAGCGTAAGGATGATACATTCGACAACTTTGTCAGCTTCAGTAAGAAGGTGCAGAAAGACAAGAAGCACAACATTATTGGTATTCGATCAGACCATGGAGGAGATTTTCAGAATGAGAAAATTTCCAAATTCTATGATGATGAAGGGATAGAGCATAACTTCTAAGCACCAAGGACACCATAGCAAAATGGAGTTGCTGAGAGGAAGAATAGAACCCTATTAGATATGGCAAGGACAATGCTATCAGAATATGATTTGCCAATATATTTTTTGGCCGAAGTCGTCAACACAGCATGCTATATTATCAACAGAGTAATGATCAGGCCAATCTTGAAGAAGACTTCATATGAGCTATACAAGTAGAAGAAGCCGAAGATCAGCCATTTCAGGACATTTGGATGTCCATGCTTCATCCACAACAACGACAAAAGAGACCTTGCGAAGCTAGATGCAAAATCAGATGAAGGTATATTCATGGGGTATGCTTCTAAATCCAAAGGATATAGAGTATTTAATAAGCGTAGTTTATTAATTGAACAGACAGTACATGTTATCTTTGATGAGACTAACTCTTCCTTGAGAGAGGAAGAAGATAGTGATGTTGATGATGCAGAAAAGTGTCCACGAAATTAAAGAATACAACCATCGAGGATAAGGAAGATCCACCATTGGAATATCTACAACAAAAGGATACATCACACGATAATCTCCAAAAGAATGGAGGTATAAGAAAGATCACCCGCTGAAAAACATCATTGGTGATCCATCGGTTGGGGTAAGAACCAGAGGTAACATAATCCTTATGACTACATAGCTTTTGTATCTCAAATAGAGCCTAAGACAGTCAAAGAAGCACTCACTGATGAATCTTGGATATTAGCCATGCAAGATGAACTTAATCAGTTCAAGAGAAACCATGTATGGTCACTTGTTCCAAGACCATCAGATCATCCTGTGATTGGCACAAAATGGGTGTTCAGGAACAAACTGGATGAAGCTGGTATGATCACAAGAAACAAGGCCAGACTGGTAGCTCAAGGTTATTCCCAAGAGGAAGGAATAGATTTTGATGAAACATATGCACCAGTAGCTAGACTTGAGGCAATTAAGATTTTACTTGCATATACTTCTGCATTAAATTTAAAACTCTTTCAAATGGATGTAAAATCTGCTTTTCTAAATGGTTTTATAAAGGAGGAAGTTTATGTAGAACAGCCTCCCAGTTTTGATGATATTAATTTCCAAATCATGTATTTAAGTTGCATAAAGCTTTATATGGTTTGAAACAAGCACCAAGAGCATGGTATGAACATTTAAGTGCATTTTTATTGAACCATGGTTTTATTAGAGATCAACTAGATAGTACATTATTTGTTAAGTCTAAAGTCAAACATGTATTACTTGTACAAATTTATGTAGATGATATAATATTTTGTTCTACTGATGAATCTTTTTGCAAGTATTTTGAAAAGCTTATGCAGGGAGAATTCAAAATGAGCATGATGGGGAGCTAAACTACTTCCTCAGATTGCAATTAAGCAAGGAAAGGAAGGAACTCATATTTGTCAAGCCAAATACACTAAGGAACTTTTAAAGAAGTTTGGGTTTGAAAGCACCAACCCACTGTCAACACCGATGAGTACATCAACAAGTTAGATAATAATAAGGATGGAAAGAAGGTAGATCAAAGGTCTACAGAGGTATGATAGGTTCATTACTCTATTTAACTGCCAGTAGACCCGACATACTATTTAGTGTATGCATGTGTGCTAGGTATCAGGCAGACCTAGAGAGTCTCACTTAATAAGTGTCAAAAGAATTTTAGATACCTGACTAGAACTCATGACTTAGGTCTGTGGTATCCAAAATCATGTGAAATTAATTTAGTAGGATACTCTGATGTTGACTACACTGGATGCAAAATAGATAGAAAAAGCACCAATGGTTGTTGTCAATTTCTGACAGGATGTCTGATATCATGGTCCTCAAAGAAGCAAAATTCAGTAGCACTATCTACAGCTGAAGCTGAGTACGTGGCTGCGGAAGCTGTTGTACACAACTCTTATGGATCAAACATCAGCTTGAGGATTTTTGACTAAATATCAAGACAATTCCCTTGCTGTGCGATAACACCAGTGCGATAAATCTCACCAAGAACCCTGTTCAGCATTCAAGGACAAAGCATATAGAGGTTAGATATCACTTTATTTGTGATCATGTAGCAAATAGTAATATAGATATTTCCTTTATTGATACTCAAAATCAGTTAGCAGACATCTTCACAAAGGCTTTACCCGAAGAGAGATTTACGTCTCTTAGAATGGAATTAGGCATGTGCAATTTGTGATAGATTTGTTTGTAAATAACTGAAATAACAATTATTACAGAATATCAATTATTTTTCCCCTTGAAATTAAGCAAATTCTTTAAATATTGCTTGCTTCATAGTTACCTTTGATGGTTCGTAATTTTAAAAGGATTTATTCCTATCGAACCAGTCTTTTGTCGTTTTCTGTCATTATGGCATTTTTCCCCATTATCTGATAAAAATCTGAAATCTGTGCCATACCGATTCACCTCCCGCTCTCTTCTCCTTCAACTTGCCTGAGACGATAACCCTATCGACTTCGGCATCGACTCCCTGTAATTTCAAATCCTCCACCTCTTTCCCGCAAGAAATTTCTTGAGGGCTTCTGCTCCCATCTCCATTCCAATTATCCAAAACCTTTCACCATTCAAATCCATGGCCGTTTCTTGAGTTTTCAGCACCATTGGGGGTTATGGAGCTGCGTTCCTCACCGCCGAGCAGCAAGAGAGGTTTACCACTGTGAAGACCAAGCTGTACGGAAACAAAGCAGTAGATATTGAGGATTTGGAGAAGAATGGAATGCATAGCATCTTATCCGTCGTGGAGAAAATGAAATGAACGATGTTGGCAACCTTGTCAGAGGTGAGTTATCCAGACCTGGTGAAGGCATTTTATGTTTGCTTGAAGTCCGAAGAGGACGGGTCTTTGACATCCAATGTCAAGGGAACCCAGATTAGGATCACATATGCCTTGTTGGAGTCTTGTTTAGAGTTTGCACCACCGGTCACAGTGGAATACACACTGTCGACATCCAAGCGAAGGGTCTAGGGATTGTTGGTCCCGAGTTCAGATTGAAGGACGGGAAGATAGATATCAATCAGCTGAATGCATTCAACCGCATTCTGTAATTTATTGTGTGTCAGACACTAGTCCCTAGGAGTGCCACCTTTTCTACTTGTACAAAGGCGGACTCCGATATGATGTTCTGGGCTATCCAGAACCAGAGCATAAATATGGCAGATGTGATTTTAGAAAGAATGAAGTCTACTCATGCTCAGGTTTGGGACAAGAAAAGAAAATTGAATGTGTCCCTACCTTACGCCCATTTGTTGACCAAAATTTTCCAACATTTTGGTATTAATCTGTTTAGGGTTGTGTCAGAAAAGATGGGGCAGGCCATTCGCAGTAGAAACTTGAAGAAGAGTGGATTTTCTTTGGTTGGTGGTGTGTGGACCAAGACCTCAGTGGCTGAGGGTGAGGCCATCATTAGCGAAGGCCAAGAAGTCCAAGAAGTGGCAGATCCAGAAATTGTAGCAGCAGCAGTACCAGATGCTCAAATTGAGCAAGAAGATGCAAGGGTAGAAGCGCCAAGCATTCAAGAACAACATGTACAAATACCTGTGGTTCAAGAAGAATCAGCAGCGGCAGCAGCAGTAGATGTCCAAGGTAGTGAAACAGAAATCAGAATTGAAGATTCAATGGCAAGCAGCAGTAGGATTGAGGATACTCATCAAGAGATAGGATTGAGGATACTCATCAAGAGAATATTGAGCCAGTTGAGGGAGCTTCAAAGGCTATCAACCCCACCACAGTTATGGCATCTGTTCTTAGAAGTGTGCTGGAATCCATTCCAAGCACTCAGGGGGAGCCTGAACAGTCCTGTGAACCAGCAGGAGATGTCGTGGCATCTGACCACATTTAAGAAACTATCATGGAGGATGCTCCTCTCCAGGGGGAGCAAGAAGAAGAAGAGATGTTCCAGTTGATACTCACATGGTTGATGCTCCTATTGAGGGGGAGCAGTCAATTGAGAAGGAAGTAACATCTCAGGGGGAGCACACTGCTAGTGTCCCCGTTGATGATCAGTTCATAGAAGGCATTGTGGAGAGTGCCTCAGATGATGCAAATGTTGATCATGTGGAGCCCATTGCTAGGGCAAATGACAAAGGGAAAGAAGTAGCTTCTGGGATTCCCCTCTTGACCAGGAGGCCTCATCAGAGGCAGAGGAAGAAGAAATTGAAGATCAATCTAAAGCCCTTAGTTGCTAGAATGGATGAACAAGGAAAGATCCTATGCTTTGTGCAATCTGATATTGATTCTATCTTTATAAGGTAGAGTACCTCAGCTAAGGAGATGGGCATGGTCAGAAATGCAGTTAGATGGGTGCGAAGTGAGCTTATTAGCATTAAGGAGTCTATTGCTACACTTGCAGATATGGTGAGGGCACAGTCTACAAATGCCCCTCCTGCTCCTTTTCCTGTAGAACCAGTCCGCAGTTCTGGGCCTTCAGAGGCCAGGCAACAAGATGCTGGGCCATCAGGGCCAATTTCAGAAGAACCAGTAGGGCCATCCAGGCCACAGGTTGTTGAAGAGGTAGCAACTGCAGTGCAGGATCATGTTAAAGCTTTAAAGACTGGGCCACTAGGGCCAATAGAGGATGTTTCTGGGCCAACAGGGCCAGCGGTTTCCGAGGGTGAGATTCCAAGAGTAGAAGAACCAGTTGTAGCTCCAGAAGCCCCTGATCCTTCTCCTCTTGCAACTCCGGCCCCTCCTTCACCACCATCTTCCTCCGCAGCACCACCAGCACCTATCCCTTTCAAACAACCCATGCCTTGCACCATCTCTTCCCCAACACCATTTCATCCCCAGTCTACTTCATCTTTTGCCTCCTCCACTATTATTCCTCCTCTTCCTCGTCCGTTGAGGTTCCTCCAACTTCTTCATCCACTGGAGCGTCTTCCTATGGTCCTTCCTCTTCAGGACCATCTGATATCCCCTCTATTACTCCTCTATCACTCCTTCATCCACCTAATCCACCTTTGTTATTACCATTATTCCTGAGGGTGCCCAACTTGTCCATACTAAAATCCAAGACATCAAGGATGAATTTGAAGTAGCAATACTTCATTCAGTCCTGGCTGTTGGGACTCATATCCACCAGACAGACTCTTCTAGCCCTGTCCCTAAGAAGAGGAGACTTACTTCTACTCACCCTGTCTCTTCTGAACCTTGCTATCCACCTCTTTGGTTTTCCCTTTCTGTTGAAAATAAACACAAATCCTTATATGAAGAACTTCTTCTTAAAGTAACTTTTGCCACCATTTCTGGTCTCCCATTCCTAAATCTCACTGACCATCTCACCAACATCATTCGTTATTCTTTTCTATCCAAGGCTCAACAGACAAAAGTTTTATCCTTGACTGAAGCCAAAACTGAAGATCAATGGGCTCGCAGCCACAAAGTTCTATACAGTCAGTTCCTTCGAGCTCGGTCAGCCAGGTATCCACCCAGAGATTCCCCTTTAACTCTCTCTGAGTGGTTCCAGATTCATCACAAGAACACCTGGGGGCCTTTTATTCAGAAAGAGATCAAATTCATCCGGCAATTCTAGATGTACAACGACTTCTGCTATATCAACCATCTTCCTGAAGTGCAGCTGGGCCAGTTTCGGCAAGCTATCATGGCTCTGAGTTCCAGGGATGCTCATACAGAATCCATTGAGATTGATTTTGCTACTTTGGAGATCCCTGATGTAGTGTTCCTACCCCCTCTTCACTCCTTAATCATGGACACTTCTGTTGGGACTCTTATCTTTGAAAGAGCTGCAAGGGTAATGGCCAGGATTTTAGTGCAAGAAGGCCATTCCCTTTCCTTTCACAGGTTTGTCTACCAGCAATATCTTCGGGGCTACATTAAGGCTGATATTCTTGCCCCTATTTTGTCTGAAAGGTCAGCTCAACAACTTCAAGAGCTCAATGCTTCTCAGGGTAGATCCAATCAACCATTGCTATCTACTGCTGAATTCTTGGATTTCAACTCCCTTCTCCTTGTCCGGGACTCTTATCATACATGGGAAGAAAGGTACAAGGTCATTGTGGCTCTAAAGAAGGAACTTCAGTAGCACCAGATCCACTATCCGTACAAAATTGATCACTTTCTTCGGCTAGCTAGTTTTGGCTCCTTCACTTCATTTAAGATTTCCCTTGGCACTGATGAGTATGGCACCTTCATAGAATCTCAGAGACAGCCTCACCTCAAAAGGATGGCTCCTTCTATGGGACCTTCCTATAACATCACTTTTGGTGCATTTCAGTCTCACTTTGAAGAGCAGGAACGCAAAGCGATTCCCATCCTTACTCTCTTTGCATCCCTTTTGTCTCTTGCCTTCTATATTTCTGAGCAACCCAATGATCAATAGTATTTATCTTGCTCTCATTTATCTTTTCGCTTTCTGTCTTTGTCTCATTTGCTATCTTTTTGCTTAATGACAAAAAGGGGGAGAAAAATAACCATTCTAAAATACATTTCTTATATAGCAATTCTACCTAAACTTATTTCAGAAATTTTAACCTTTATGTTTATGCTATGTTTTGTCATCACCAAAAAGGGAGAGATTGATGATCAGGTCATCTCCATATAATTTCATGAATTACATATTTATTTTGGTGATTAACAAAACTCAGATAAAGTTTGATCTAAGAAAGTTTTATGAAGCTAAGATATAGGAACAAGTCAGGAGAAATCAAGGAAATATGTAAGTATTTACTATACTGTAGCATTTCAAGTTCATAGCATGAAATTTATCTAAGCACATATCAACTTTCCATAAGTTACAACGATTTCATAAGTGTAGCATCGATTTCAATAGTCATAACAATTTCCTTACCTCTATCGCTTTCATATTCATAAGGATTTGGTAAGTGATCGCATCGATTTTGATCTCAGAATGATTCGCTAAGTGATCGCATCGATTTCGATCTCAGAACGATTCGCTAAGTGATTATATCGATTTAAATCTTAGAACGATTCGCTAAGTGATCAAATCGATTTCGATCTCAAAACGATTCGCTAAGTGATCGTATCGATTTCGATCTCAGAATGATTCGCTAAGTGATCGCATCGATTTTAATCTCAGAACGATTCGCTAAGTATGTACAACGATTTGATTCTCACAACGATTTGATAAGTGAGAACAACGATTTGCTCTCACATCAATTTTGTTTCACATCGATTTGATAAGTGAGAACAACGATTTGCTCTCACAATGATTTTGTTTCACATCGATTTGATAAGTGAGAACAACGATTTGCTCTCACATCGATTTTGTTTCCCATCGATTTGATAAGTGAGAACAACGATTTGCTCTCACAATGATTCGGTTTCACATCGATTTGGTAAGTGAGAACAACGACTTGGTCTCACAACGATTTGTCTCTCATAACGATTCGATAAGTTCCACATCGATTTGGTATTTACATCGATTCGACAAGTTACAACAACGACTTGGTCATTATAACGACTCGATAAGTTACACAACGGTTTGCTTGCTGTAACGATTCGATAAGTCACAACAACGACTTGGTCTGTGTAACGATTCAATAAAACAAAACAACAATTTGGTTATAACGATTTGCTTCTAATGATTCGTTCTCAAACGATTCACTCTTACAACGATTTCATAAGTGATTCTCTCAACGATTTCATGAAATATAACGTCTTGATATTCAAATATCTTGACAAGTCAAAGTCATCCCGCGTATTTCTCTTTTATCCATGCATTAAATAAAACCGTACATTTCTCTGCACGATGCATGTCCAGATATCCTATATTCTTATGCTTCTGCATGTAATATCTTTTGGAAAGACAGAATGGAATTTCTATTTTGATGTATTCTCACTCTAACGTTGACTGACAACAAGAGACGCCTTAGTTGTCTATGTTTTAGCATTTAATGTGTGCAGGTCTCTGACAGCACGACTATATACAACGTTGGATAAAGTAGAAGCTGGAGGATATCAACAAGGACATTCTTCTTACGTGCATGGAACGTAAAGGACCGTTGATTGCACAGAAGAACCATGCAGTCTAACGTTCTCTGAACATAGAGACAACAGATACTTCAACGACTACCTTTCAAAAGAAGATATATATTAAAGACTGATGCTCCAGAAGAAAAAAGTCCAAATAGAGAACGATAGAGAATACTCTACAATTCTTGAAGCCTTCGATTTTAGTTTTAAGCGAGCATCTAAAGAGCGAAGCCTCACTCACCATTGTTCGAGCTCTTAGCTCTTTGTGTCTAGTGTAGAACCCTGAGAGAGCTTTCGTGTACTAAGAGTGTTCTTTGTTGTAGATCTTTTCCTCTCAGTCTTGCTTCAGATCAAGCATTGTGTTATTAGCTTGGTCTAGGGGCGTATCATCCCTTGAACACATTTTTGTGTTTATTCCCTTCATGTTGAATGAAGACCTGGCGATTCCTGGGTGGTAGTTTTCCCTTCGTGTTGAAGGAAAACCTGGAGGGTTCCAGGGTGGTGTATTCCTCCTCGGGTTGTGAAGAGAAGACCAGTTGCGGCTGGGTGTATAAGCATCCTTGAGGGGGACTGTACCCTTGGGTAGTGAATCCTGAGTTGTTGCTCAGGGACTGAACGTAGGACTCCTATGGAGTGGAGATCCGAACCAGGATAAAATCTTGTGTAGTGTGATTGCTTGCTTTGTGTTTGTTGTTTTCTTTTCACTAACACTAACAATCATCAAAGTGTCTGTTGTGTGAACGTTTTTGTGCACAGGTTTAGATAATCAATTTTTAGAATCCCATTCACCCCCCCCCCCCTCGGGCTTGCTACTGGGCAACAACTTCTTCCAAACTTCTTTAAAAGGGCACCCACGTCTCTTTCCCCCTTCCACCTTTTCCAAAAAGCCTTTCTTCCCTCTCTCAACCTTAACCCTCCTCTATCTTGGGCGACCACCCCAGATACTGCTCCTTCTTGTTTTTCTTCCTTCTCATGTCTTCTTCCTCTGGTCAGTGCTTCTCACCCCTCCGACCTAACCTTCTCCATGGCTCCCAAGGGCAAACGACTGGTGTCTCATCGGCATCCCACTTCATCTGTAGTTGGCGAAGGCTCCGGGGCTCCTGTCGAGCGCCGAAGCAAGCACCAGGACGACTGGTTTCCAGAGCTCATTGTGTCTCCCAACAGCCAAACCTCTAAGGTCCAGGGCTCCTTCACCATGTTTGTCCAGCCACGGTTCGTGGATTTCGAGTCCCTGGAGGACATGTTCCCCAGTCTCCAGCCCCTGTTCGACACCTAGGGTTGGACATCCTTTCTGTACTCCCACAAGCGGTACTCCCCAGTCGCTGTGATGGAGTTTTACAACAACCTAGAGTTGTCTGTTCAGGGTGATGAGCTTTACACCATGCTAAAGGGTACCACTTTTCAAATCTCTCCAAACCTCCTTTGTGGTGCATTTCAAATTCCAAACTTAGGGACAAATATTCTTGTCAATCCTCCTTCTGCCTCTGACTTACACCCTCATCACTCACCAGATCTAACATCCTAGTGTCAATCACTTGAAGCTAAATGCAAACTCCTTCCCTCCACTGAATCGTCTCATTCATTACATTTTCACCACTTTGATCATTCCTAAGGACGAAAGCAGGGAACTCGTCACTACGGTCCATAAGTCCCTCTTCTACTATTTCCTTCGGACTGAGCAAATTAATCTCCCTCTCCTTATGGTTGATCTCATCAAATAGTGCTTTACCAATTTCAAGAGGTCTATGCGATATGCCTGCCCTGTCACTTCTCTCATTTCCTTCATTGGCATTCCATCTCTGATTTTGAGTGTAAGACTCTCTCCTCCCGCAACTCCTTTGATCTCACTGCGGTACATAGGATGGGCTACAAGCTTGTAGATGGGAGAGTCACACAGAATCTCAAGGGTCAGGCGCCGGAGGTTTCCCACGAGTCTGATACAGATGCTGAAGGTGATGGCGATGATGAAGACTCCCAAGCAGAGCCAATGGATGCTCGGGGAGAAGATGACGATGCTGCTGAAGACCAAGCAACACAGGGTCCGACACCATCTCTTTGAGATTTTATTGCTGGTCAGATGGCCCAACTGCAGAACCAACTCACTACGGGCTTTGACCATCTCAATGCTCGTCTTGATCATGTTGATATAAGGATGGATGTACTGGCCGATACTCATGTGCAAATTCAGCACCGGCTTACAAGGCTCTCTACAGAGTTTCATGAGTTTTGTCATCCCCCTGCTCCTGGGAATGGCGATGTCTATAGAGTGCATGATTCAGTTTGGGAAATGTAGTTCTCCTTTTCACTAGGTCTGGGTCATGTAACTGGTGTTTTAGTTTGTTGTGTCAGTCATGTAATTTCCCTTCTTTTGCCTTTCTTTATGACATGTCATGTAAATCTATTGTAACTGTGTGTACTGAATGATTGTTGAATGAAATTCACAGTTATTTGCCTAATTCCTCTTCATGAGTGCATGGTCTATCTTTTTGGATGTTGCCAAAAGGGAGAGAAACATCAATTGTGCATAAATTGAAAATTTTATCATCATCAAAAAGGGGGAGAATGTTGGGTTCTCATGTATGATGTTTGTGTCTAAATGTTTTTAATGATGAGAAATGTTAATTGATGTTGTGAAATTAGTTGACACATGATGACAAATATGAGAACATGTTTCTATTGATCACCTATACATTTCGTGTATCTCACTTAGAATGTTTCACAATGTAGGTGTGAATGCATAGAAGCCAAGCAACAAGAACCAAATGCAAAAGAACAAGAAAAAGACTTCAAGTCAACACCTGTCGACAACTATGAAGGCCCCTGTCAACAGATGGACCATCCAGAACAAAACAAGCTACTGAAAGCTCATTTGGGACAGTAGCTGTGGACAACTGAAGCTCACCTGTCGACAGATACAGATGTCCTATAGACAGATGAGAATCGCCTGTCAACAACCCAGTGTTCCAGGAACTTTCAAAGGTTCTGGAAACCAGAAATATGTAGTAGCTGTCGACAGCAGGAAATCTCCTGTCGACAATCGAAGTTTTAGAAAGATCTGATGGTCAGGATATGATCTATATTTGGGTGATCCCTTTAAGCACGACGCTCCATGTTTGGACACACATATATAAGGTCATATGAAGTTATTTTCACACAGAAAAGCCACCATACCAAAACACTAAGCAAAACCCAAGAGAGAAAGCTTCACCTTGCTGCTCTGCTTCAACCCTCCGTCTAGAGCGGGGAAGATCCATCTTTCGAACGGAGTTGAAGTCGGTTCGTCTATGGTTCAAGATTCTACGTCGTCTTATCATCATCAAGTTGAAGCTTGAAGCTCTTCTGGACGACCATAAAGAAGAGTTCTTCATCACGATTTGATTCTTCATCTCAGAACTCTTCTCCTTCATACTTTTCATATCTTTGTGGGTGTGGTTGTGGTTCAAGCATCCCTTGTACTTGATCCACGTGTGGTTTGTTGTCCTGATAGCTTGTTTGCATTAGACAACGTGTGTGTGTGAGTTGTAGAGTGGAACTTCCTGATAAGCAGTTGTTTATGCATGTGTGTGCGGACGGTGGACGTAGGATACACAAGTTGTGTACTCCGAACAACCTTAAATTAACGTGTCTGTGGTTTGAACGTTTTACGGTAGATGTTTGGTAGGCACGTTGGTCTCTCACACGTCAGGTAAATTGTGATTTATTCTGCTCATACTCAACACACACATCTTAGCTCGAATTCAATACAGAACTGTTTAAGATTTCAATAAGTCTGTGTTACCATCGCAAAGGAAGGTCATAGTAATTTTTAGTTGGTAGTAATCTATTCAACCCCCTTCTAGATTACCATCTTAAGATAGTTTTGCATATCTTTCACTTTCTATTATGGTGAATAGTCCTACTACAAAAGATAGCATAGTTGTCTATAGTTTGATATTTATTATGTGCAGGTCTCTGACAGCACAACCTCATACAACGATTGGACAAAATAGAGGTTGAAGGATATCTAGAAGGATCTACTCTTTACGTGCATGGATCGAAAAGGTGTTTAACGAAAAGCATACCTGGTTCTCACCTACACCATGCAGTCTAACGTATACCAAAGCTAGAGACAACAGACATCTCAATGGCTACTTTAGAAAGAGAAGATATTTATACAAGACTCAAGACTCCTGGAAAGACAACTTTTCCAGCATTCAAAAATCTCAACGAAAAATCCTGGAAGTGATAGAGTCTTAGCGAAAGAGCTTCTTGCTTTCCACTCAAACCTTGTAGATCTTGCTCTCCGTGCATCATCGTTGTTAGTTTTAGAGAGCCCTTGTGATCTGAGAGATTTCAGTATTGTAGATCTTTCTCTCTCAGTCGCTGCCTTAGATCAAGTGTTTGCTATAAGCTTGGTCTAGGGGCATTTCGCCTGTTTTCTTACTTTCTTGAGAAGTTCCTCTTCATGTGTGAAAAGAAGACATGTTGGAAATAGGTGGTAAGTGTTCCCTTCGTGTTGAAGGAAGACCTATGAATCAGGGTGTTGTTTTCCTCTTCGGGTTGTGAAGAGAAGGCCAGCTGCGGCTGGATGTGTAATTGTCCTTGAGGTGGACTATACCCTTGGGTAGTGGAATCCTGAGTTGTTGCCCAGGGACTGGACGTAGGACTCCTTGGGATAGGAGGTCCAAACTAGGATAAAAATTCATGTGTTGTGTGATTGCATGTTTATGTTTGTTGTCTTCTTTATTACTAACACTGACAGTCGAACGTAGTGTTTTGTGTTGAACGTTTTTATTGACAAGTTTAGATAATCGAATTTTAAGAATCTCATTCACCCCCCCCCCCCCCCCCTCTAGGGTTGCCAGCTGGGCAACATGTGTCACGGCAACTAAGTGTAAAAAGTGTAATTATGTGAATGTGAATATGTGAATATGTGAATTGTGCAATGTGTAGAAAGAGTATGTGAATGTGTTAGCTTTTGAATAAGGGTAAACCATGTGAATATGTGTATTTCATGTCAAAACAGCAAGAAAAGTGTGAGTATAATTGTGATAAATACATGAAAGAATGTCTAGATTCCATGCTAGATATGTTATTTATTTAATACATAGTTTCATGCTTAAATTGTACATAGTTGCCAACCGACTTGAATATGTTTTAAACCTTCGATTCATGTTTAATAAAATGTGATATCATGCGTAATTGTGAATTATTTACATTAAAACAACAAGTTAAATGTGTAATTAAATGTGAAAAGTGCAAGTGAAATTGATTAAATATCATGCTATATGTTGTGTATAGAACACATGTGTAGGATTTTTGTGTTATTCTGTGAATGTTAGAAACATGTATCATGTGTCTCTATTGTTATAGGTTTCCATGTATAGTAATTTAAATTGTATGAACCTTGCAACATGTGTTACTTATTTTCCTTGAAAGATAGCATGTGCATAAAATATGTGTAAGGATGTTGTGCATAGATTGCTTGCTGGGTCTATTTAGACTCATCCTTGCTTCGGCGTACAGGTGTGACAGGTGTCTCCACTTCCGAGAAGGAGATAGTTAGGAGCGACTCCGAATGAGAGGAGTAGCTGGTGTTGTAGAGATCTCGACATTGTACTTTCATTTTTCATAAGTATCTAATCAATAAGTGATGTATGTCTTATGGACAATGTATTTACTTTGGAGTTGTATTATGTGGACATTTGTATTTTCTTATTACTATATGGACTGTGGATAGAATGACGATGATGGAATAAGATAAATTCATTTATTTCCGCTGTGATATTTTGTTATTCGTTTACATCTCAATCTAGTGTTAGTGTTGGGTAAATGTCACATTGTGACAACGTTTATTATACCGATGTGGATTGGTATAATCGTACCGATATAAGGAGGGTCGTTACAGAGATTGGTATCAGAGCCAGGTTGAGATTATACATGAATATACCATCATCTTCATATATGCTAAGTCTTAATATAATTTGTCCACATGTGTAGAAATGATTAATAAGGAATGAAAGATAGTAAGAACATGGTTAGGACTAAATAACTTAGTTTCTAACTGTGATTTAATTTGTTTTACAGGCTATGGCTTCTCGTCGTAGGCGTGGTGCCCATGCTCGCGAGCATGAGCAGAGGCGTGAGGATAGGGATGAGCAGCAGGCCCAGCTGTAACGACCCTCCTCATACCGGTACGATTATACCAATCCCCATCGGTATAAAGAGCGTCATTACAGTGGGATAAAACCCAACACTAGCCGATAGGTTGAAAAGTACGTAGATAGCAATTTAGTACATCGGAATAAAATAAATAATTCAACTTTAATCCATCACCATCACACATTCCACAGTCTAAATAGCGAAATAAAACGACAATGTCCACATTATTACATAATGAAAGAACTATATATTGTC
Organism: Colocasia esculenta; assembly: GCA_014218235.1. Taxonomy (NCBI): domain Eukaryota; kingdom Viridiplantae; phylum Streptophyta; class Magnoliopsida; order Alismatales; family Araceae; genus Colocasia; species Colocasia esculenta. The sequence goes on from CM024756.1 coordinate 11,703,566, forward strand.
CATACAATATTTTTATTCAAGCTATGAAAAGAAAAGTACAACTGAAAATTTGCTCCTCAAAAGCTACTCCTCCAAGAGATCAACCTTCGCTATGCCTTCCTTCAAAATAGTAACTCTGTCTCACCTGTACGCCGAAGCAAGGGTGAGTCCAAAGACTCAGCAAGTAAAACAAAGACTTAATCTTAAACATATCACATTCACATTAATCTTTTAAACACTAAAGAATACATACGATTATTTAAACTACAAGAATATACATGGAACATACTTTTAACTATCAACACATTCCTAAATCACTTAGACATGCTTTGTTCTATCACATGTTTATTCTAAATCATGGATACTAATATTATACACTTGTACATATTCTCTACACCTAACATGTAACATGAATCATTCATTCACACATTAATTCATTTCATGATTTATTTCTACAATTAGAATAGAGAATTAGGCATAGAGAAAAGAACAACCTAACATGATGACTATTCATTTTTCACATGCACTTTTCATATTAAATTTCACATCTTGCTTGCTGGTTTAATGTAAATAAATTTCATATGCATGGTTTCATATTTTATAGCATGAATTGTAAAGTCTAGATCATAGTCAAGTTGATTGGCAATACTAAACAATTTAAACATGGAACTCTATACTAAGTACTCATCACATCTAGCATGGAATCTAAACATTCTTCCTTATGCTTAACACATTCATAACTATATTTTACTTGCTGTTTTGACATGGAATAAACTCAATTACATAGAATTAGATCTATTTACACTTTATCTTATTCCTTTAGCAAATTCACATTTCCATCTTTTTGTGTTACATAATTCGCATGTTTACACATATATATATACTCACATACATTATTACAAGAAGATTAATGAATACATGACATGATATTAAACATGACATTGTAATTTAAATATTAATACATGATAGTATGAACATATGCACTATCATATTAGTTTCACATGAAATCACATTCTCATTAACCTTAATTTTTCCCTTACATATCTCTTCACAAAATCTTCATATCATCTACTCTTTTATTTTTACTTATCACATATTTGCATTCATCACATGCCATATTCACATATTATCTTACACTTTACTCATATTCCAATAACTTAAAATGCCATGACACATAGTCCTAACTACCTATTAGAGGACACAAAACAATATCTCATACTCATACTCATCGCATAACACATAACTCATAACACAACTCATATCACATACCCACCACCTAGGCAATGAAGTGGTGAATCTTGGTAACTGCGCAGACCGGGAGAAGCCCTCTCCACCCTATCCAGTGGTACTTGTCCACCTCCAGGTTTTTCCTAATGCCTTTAGGACAAACTTTTACAATGTAGAGCTTTCCATAGGGACTTTTCTATGTACAGCTCTCGATGCCTCTAGGGTAGCAGTGTCATTCTTGGCCCAATCATTATACTTTCACTTTATCACATTTTCACACACTATTCACATATTTTACATATAATACTTAATCACTTTACACATCTTAATTATCAATTGCACATGTCTCAGTTAGCCTAATCATGATACTACTGTTTTCAGAAATAAAATAACTTACATTACAGTCCTAAACATGCTGTACATTTACCGAATTACACAAGATTAGATCAACCTATCTAATATGTACAAATTCCATGGTTTAACTAATAATTATACTTGCTGTTATCATCTTAGTTCTAAATTTTTATCCCATGTCATTAACAGTAAATATATCACACATGCAATTTTCCAGATTTTTCAGACAGTAAATACAATTTCTATAATTAAATCCAGATTTTCGATAATTTATTGAAATGTCATTAGACAGGGTACAAGTGAACATGGTTATGTTCTAACAGTTCAGAAATCAGATATTAGTAATCCTACAGCATGTAAAATTTATGCAACCCTAATTTACAGCAATTCCATTTATGCACAATTTAAACATGCTTATATGGTGCTCATGACGCAATTATTGAATTTTCATAATTAACACGGTTCACAGAAAAAATTAGGCAACCTTATGATATGACCTAATGACTGTATACAATCACCAATAAAAATTTCAGTATGTAACTATGTCCAGAAATCATTCAAACAGCGTGAAAAGAATCAAAAAGCACATTTTCAGGTCCTGAAGAAGTAGACGTCAAGGGATGTTGCCGTTTACTTCTTCTGAAGAACTTGACTGCAACCTATGTTGCCGTCAACCTGGTCCCAGCAGCACATACAGACAACTTTTCATACAAGGGTGAATTTGGGGTTCCAGGACTCGAGGAAAAATCCGTAAAAATACTAAGACTTAAGGGGACATGTATAGGATCAAGATCTAGGTTTACTTGCCTCTTAAAAAAATCTACAAAGATCAGAATATGTCGATGAAGCCCTTCTCGGCCCTGCCAAAAAGGTGCTCAGAAACTCCTTAGATCTTCTTCTCCTGTCGATGTAGATGGCTCCTCGGAGTTGGGATCTCTTCTTGGATGTATTGGCTGTCCTCCAGATGTTGTAGCTCCTCGGGGAACACCTCTAGTCGACGGATCCGGCCTTCTGAAGTTCAGCTTTTCACCATCTCGGAGCTAGGGTTTCACCAAATGTTAAAAAGCCTTTTCCCGACCTAGGATGGGTATTTTATAGGCTTGGGGGTTGGGGTATGCCTTAGGGTAGGTTTCCTACGAGTTAGGATGGGTTTCCTAATCTGGAACCAGCCAAAATGCGAGCATTAACAATTCTGGAACCGTTACGCAGGAGGATATTGACGTCAACATCGGTTGTAGTTAACTGACAGGTTGACGTCAAGGGGGTGGCCGCCCACTGGGGGTTGGCGTCCAGGGGGTGGACGCCAACAGTGCCTTGGCGTCCAGGTCCTGGCCGCCAACAGCACAGTGCAGCCAAAACTCCGCCAAACCTAAAATTAAATGTATAAATATACCAAAACAATCTAGTATGTGTAAAAATAATTGCATATATTCTTACTACATAAAGTACATGCATTACACAATATTTAATTAAGTACAACTTACACTAATCATCATTAAGAATAATATGCATCAATAACACACATACATGCATATATACTTACACACTACATGATTGCATAATACATGCATGAACCTATGACTGAAATGTACTCCTCATTAGCTAAATACTACATGCACATTATGATTTAAGTACCCTACACATCATAATTAATTTAACATGCTTAACATAGCTAATTATCACATGCATAAGATAAAATACATGTATACACATGTACTTCATATATTTATACACAACATCCATGGAATAGATAGTTCAATATGCACTTCAAGATTTTACATACATAATATCTGTAAGATGTAATATAGAATAAGCTAACTAAGAATAATTTATACCACAATCACAAATTCTTACATGCACCCACTTGAATTGACGTATGTATAATTATACACACGTATACAACATAGTTATATACATTATGCAAGAAATAGATAATTATAACATGCATAATATTACTTTAAGTATTATGAGCCTAAGATTTTGGTATACACATTATACATCAATTTAGCTAATTGCCTATTCTCACGTAAAAATATCATATATATATATATGCATGTATATGTTCATGAGAAGTATAAAAATAGTAATATGCACAATTGAATACACATGCTATACACACAACAAGTAAATACACATACACGATATAAAAGAATGAAAATTTCAGGGTATCACACTCTCCCCCCCTTGAAAAAGATCTTCGTCCTCGAAGATCGCATCGAGTACCTGTGGTGACGTCGCCGAGGTCATCTCCGGCCAATCCTTGCTCCTTTATTGCTATTGATGAAACATCTCGCAGAACGAACTTCGTTTTCAGGTTCGGACACTCCCTAAGTTGATGATCCTTGCTGCCACATTTAAGACACCTTCCTTCCTTTCGCCAACATGCGTTCCCGCCATGACGCTTCCCGCAATGAATGCACTCGGGCTTCTCGCTGCCTGATGCTACAGCTGATTGCTGACCTTCCATGAGTTTCTTCCTCTTCCTATCTTGCCTTTGGAATGGCTTTGGTACTTCCTCCTTTTGAGCTTCATTTTCTCCTTGATAAAGTTCCACTTTATTCTCTTGTTTATTTGCCACGCCAAGAACTTCTTCCAATGTACGGGAATCAAGCTCCAGAAGTCTAGCTTTCACTGATGGTTTAAGTCCTTTCACGAAATTCTTTAGCTTACGGTTCTGCTCATACCTCCTAGACTGAGCACTACGTCTACCACGTCCAGCCATTTCCTTCAAAATAATCAATCTAGTTAGAATCTAGATTACTAAATCCTGACTACTTCCTTAACTATCTCTCATTCGTTATTAATAAATTCCTACGTATATGGACAATTTCCTATAAAGACTTTGCAATATTGTGACGGTGATGGTCTATCCATGTACAATTTCAACCTTGGGCTCTGATACCAATCTCTGTAACGACCCTCCTCATACCGGTACGATTATACCAATCCCCATCGGTATAAAGAGCGTCATTACAGTGGGATAAAACCCAACACTAGCCGATAGGTTGAAAAGTACGTAGATAGCAATTTAGTACAGCGGAATAAAATAAATAATTCAACTTTAATCCATCACCATCACACATTCCACAGTCTAAATAGCGAAATAAAACGACAATGTCCACATTATTACATAATGAAAGAACTACATTGTCCAAATATTGTCCATACAATATTTTTATTCAAGCTATGAAAAGAAAAGTACAACTGAAAATTTGCTCCTCAAAAGCTACTCCTCCAAGAGATCAACCTTCGCTATGCCTTCCTTCAAAATAGTAACTCCTGTCTCACCTGTACGCCGAAGCAAGGGTGAGTCCAAAGACTCAGCAAGTAAAACAAAGACTTAATCTTAAACATATCACATTCACATTAATCTTTTAAACACTAAAGAATACATACGATTATTTAAACTACAAGAATATACATGGAACATACTTTTAACTATCAACACATTCCTAAATCACTTAGACATGCTTTGTTCTATCACATGTTTATTCTAAATCATGGATACTAATATTATACACTTGTACATATTCTCTACACCTAACATGTAACATGAATCATTCATTCACACATTAATTCATTTCATGATTTATTTCTACAATTAGAATAGAGAATTAGGCATAGAGAAAAGAACAACCTAACATGATGACTATTCATTTTTCACATGCACTTTTCATATTAAATTTCACATCTTGCTTGCTGGTTTAATGTAAATAAATTTCATATGCATGGTTTCATATTTTATAGCATGAATTGTAAAGTCTAGATCATAGTCAAGTTGATTGGCAATACTAAACAATTTAAACATGGAACTCTATACTAAGTACTCATCACATCTAGCATGGAATCTAAACATTCTTCCTTATGCTTAACACATTCATAACTATATTTTACTTGCTGTTTTGACATGGAATAAACTCAATTACATAGAATTAGATCTATTTACACTTTATCTTATTCCTTTAGCAAATTCACATTTCCATCTTTTTGTGTTACATAATTCGCATGTTTACACATATATATATACTCACATACATTATTACAAGAAGATTAATGAATACATGACATGATATTAAACATGACATTGTAATTTAAATATTAATACATGATAGTATGAACATATGCACTATCATATTAGTTTCACATGAAATCACATTCTCATTAACCTTAATTTTTCCCTTACATATCTCTTCACAAAATCTTCATATCATCTACTCTTTTATTTTTACTTATCACATATTTGCATTCATCACATGCCATATTCACATATTATCTTACACTTTACTCATATTCCAATAACTTAAAATGCCATGACACATAGTCCTAACTACCTATTAGAGGACACAAAACAATATCTCATACTCATACTCATCGCATAACACATAACTCATAACACAACTCATATCACATACCCACCACCTAGGCAATGAAGTGGTGAATCTTGGTAACTGCGCAGACCGGGAGAAGCCCTCTCCACCCTATCCAGTGGTACTTGTCCACCTCCAGGTTTTTCCTAATGCCTTTAGGACAAACTTTTACAATGTAGAGCTTTCCATAGGGACTTTTCTATGTACAGCTCTCGATGCCTCTAGGGTAGCAGTGTCATTCTTGGCCCAATCATTATACTTTCACTTTATCACATTTTCACACACTATTCACATATTTTACATATAATACTTAATCACTTTACACATCTTAATTATCAATTGCACATGTCTCAGTTAGCCTAATCATGATACTACTGTTTTCAGAAATAAAATAACTTACATTACAGTCCTAAACATGCTGTACATTTACCGAATTACACAAGATTAGATCAACCTATCTAATATGTACAAATTCCATGGTTTAACTAATAATTATACTTGCTGTTAACATCTTAGTTCTAAATTTTTATCCCAGGTCATTAACAGTAAATATATCACACATGTAATTTTCCAGATTTTTCAGACAGTAAATACAATTTCTATAATTAAATCCAGATTTCAGACAATTCATTGAAATATCATTAGACAGGGTACAAGTGAACATGGTTATGTTCTAACAGTTCAGAAATCAGATATTAGTAATCCTACTGTCATGTAAAATTTATGCAACCCTAATTTACAGCAATTCCATTTATGCACAATTTAAACATGCTTATATGGTGCTCATGACACAATTATTGAATTTTCATAATTAACACGGTTCACAGAAAAATTAGGCAACCTTATGATATGACCTAATGACTGTATACAATCACCAATAAAAATTTCAGTATGTAACTATGTCCAGAAATCATTCAAACAGCGTGAAAAGAATCAAAAAGCACATTTTCAGGTCCTGAAGAAGTAGACGTCAAGGGATGTTGCCGTTTACTTCTTCTGAAGAACTTGACTGCAACCTATGTTGCCGTCAACCTGGTCCCAGCAGCACATACAGACAACTTTTCATACAAGGGTGAATTTGGGGTTCCAGGACTCGAGGAAAAATCCGTAAAAATACTAAGACTTAAGGGGACATGTATAGGATCAAGATCTAGGTTTACTTGCCTCTTAAAAAAAATCTACAAAGATCAGAATATGTCGATGAAGCCCTTCTCGGCCCTGCCAAAAAGGTGCTCAGAAACTCCTTAGATCTTCTTCTCCTGTCGATGTAGATGGCTCCTCGGAGTTGGGATCTCTTCTTGGATGTATTGGCTGTCCTCCAGATGTTGTAGCTCCTCGGGGAACACCTCCAGTCGACGGATCCGGCCTTCTGAAGTTCAGCTTTTCACCATCTCGGAGCTAGGGTTTCACCAAATGTTAAAAAGCCTTTTCCCCGACCTAGGATGGGTATTTTATAGGCTTGGGGGTTGGGGTACGCCTTAGGGTAGGTTTCCTACGAGTTAGGATGGGTTTCCTAATCTGGAACCAGCCAAAACGCGAGCATTAACAATTCTGGAACCGTTACGCAGGAGGATATTGACGTCAACATCGGTTGTAGTTAACTGACAGGTTGACGTCAAGGGGGTGGCCGCCCACTGGGGGTTGGCGTCCAGGGGGTGGACGCCAACAGTGCCTTGGCGTCCAGGTCCTGGCCGCCAACAGCACAGTGCAGCCAAAACTCCGCCAAACCTAAAATTAAATGTATAAATATACCAAAACAATCTAGTATGTGTAAAAATAATTGCATATATTCTTACTACATAAAGTACATGCATTACACAATATTTAATTAAGTACAACTTACACTAATCATCATTAAGAATAATATGCATCAATAACACACATACATGCATATATACTTACACACTACATGATTGCATAATACATGCATGAACCTATGACTGAAATGTACTCCTCATTAGCTAAATACTACATGCACATTATGATTTAAGTACCCTACACATCATAATTAATTTAACATGCTTAACATAGCTAATTATCACATGCATAAGATAAAATACATGTATACACATGTACTTCATATATTTATACACAACATCCATGGAATAGATAGTTCAATATGCACTTCAAGATTTTACATACATAATATCTGTAAGATGTAATATAGAATAAGCTAACTAAGAATAATTTATACTACAATCACAAATTCTTACATGCACCCACTTGAATTGACGTATGTATAATTATACACACGTATACAACATAGTTATATACATTACGCAAGAAATAGATAATTATAACATGCATAATATTACTTTAAGTATTATGAGCCTAAGATTTTGGTATACACATTATATATCAATTTAGCTAATTGCCTATTCTCACGTAAAAAAAAATATATATATATATATATGTATATATATATATATGTATATATATATATGCATGTATATGTTCATGAGAAGTATAAAAATAGTAATATGCACAATTGAATACACATGCTATACACACAACAAGTAAATACACATACACGATATAGAAGAATGAAAATTTCAGGGTATCACACCAGCACCCGGGGTCCTACAACACTTCCTCCACCACCGCCTGTAGATTATGGAGTGTTCATGCAAGGTCTGGTGCAGGCTATGCAGACCCAGACACATACTCAGGCTACACTCCAGGCTTAGCTGGAGGCTCAGGTTAGAAATGTTAGATAGAAGTAGCCTATTTTATCAAATGTATGATTGTTATGTTGCTTATGTGTTATTTATATTATTTGTTGTGGCAGGCTCAAGCTCCAGCTCCAGTTCCCCAGGAGCATGGCCATGGTGGTCCTTCCAGCATGGAGCGATTTAAGAGGATGGCTCCACCCTCTTTTAAGGGGAAGAGTCAGCCATTGCTGGCGGAGAGCTAGATGAGAGTGATCGAGAAGACCTTCTGGGCGATTAGGTGTGCTGAGGAGGATAAGGTCAGCTTGGCCACCTACATGCTTCAGGAGAGAGCTGATGTGTGGTGGGCTTCTTTACTGTGTACCCAGTTGGAGGACGGCGCAGTTGAGGTGGCATGGGATGAGTTCGTAAGGCTCTTTCAGGCCAAGTTCATCCCGGAGCATATTCATGACAAGATGGAGCAGAAGTTCCTCACTCTTACTCAGGGCTCCATGATCGTACTTGAGTACGAGGCCAGGTTTGCTGAATTGTCTAAATATGCACCTCACATAGTGGCTAATGAGCACAGGAAGGCGAAGAAGTTTGTGATGGGCTTTAAGCCATCACTGAGGTCGAGGCTGGTGGCATTTGATCATCGCACCCTAGATGAGGCTCTTAGCGCTGCTTAATCTTGTTAAACGCGACTATTAGACCTATCACGATTTGACTGTGTGTTTCCAGTAGCTTGGTAGTTCTGTTTAATCTGATTATTTAAAATTTTTAAGCATGATTATACAATGTAACACTGTGTGACGAACAATAAACAACCAAGTTAATTAAATTTGCTATATTTCACATGTTTCTTTAATTAAAAGACATTGTGCACGACTATCATATGTTCTCTTGATTTCTTTCACATGCACAGACCAAATGTTTATTTTGCCATGAGACCATGTAGAAAATACATCAATAATACATCTGGTAACTTACTTCAATAATTGTATATCATTACTCGATGATAATAATGACATTGTCTTCGTTTCTCACGTTTGTTTGGAATACCGTTATCGCCACTCCACTGTTCTAGAATTCCTCTAGAACGTCGAGCAACTTGTTTTCCTTACACACTACTCTCTTGAGAAGTTGGAAACTCTCTGTTGGACATTCCGTTCTGGCAGAATATGAACCTTTTATTAAGACCTCCGTAAAACTCCATACTCTGTGGATTCCCTCATGGAGACCGAGCTGGTTGTACCCTAACACCTATAACACCCTTAGGGATCAACATGATCCAAATAGCCTTAGAAATTCTCTCTTACTTTGAAATCACACCGGACCTCTGGACCTATTCATAACATGGCTAGTGGAAGGTTAGTGAATTCTACCTGACTGCCAACACCAATCATGTGTGTTGTGCAACCGTGACTATCGCCTGTTTAACCGTCGCTTTATGTGCAATTGACCTATAGTTCTCATCTATACTCCACTCACTCATCTATTCACATTCTCTCTACTTTCTTGTCTATTCATCAAGTACTTTCATCTATTTCTTGGTACTCTCTATTGGCCATTTGACTGATTGTCTAAAGATAAATAATTGACTAATGCTTGGCAATATAAAAAGGGCCCGGTCTGGTCTTGGGAGGTGCGCCCAAAAGTGCTAGTGCCCGCGGGAGTTAATTGACTAGAGTGTTTGGCATTACACTCAAGTGCTATTTATCTCGACTATCTAAATGACAATCAAAGTGTTATACTATACTCGACTCGTTGTGTTATTGTTTAACATTGTGCTATTTATGCTATGGCCATCCTGCTCTATGTGCTATATTGAAACTTGTGCTATTTCACTCCATGTTGTTGTTCTATCTCTTACTTTACATAACGCTCTCTATATCATTAGTGACTCTACTCTTTAATACATTAATCATGTAAAGATTGCCCGCACCAAGAGTACCTGGCACTTTAGTGCTATGTTAGATGTCGTAGTTTAGTCTTTTACTTTCATTCCATGCAATAAAGTCATTTGGGCCCTATGTTATGGCTCACTATTAGTGGATGTAATAGACATTAGAGAATTATCAATGAATGGTATTTGATTTCGTGTTATTTATTATCCAATGGTTTGTGGTCTATTCTACACTCTGTACTCGCTTACTTGCAACTACCTCACATTCCGATATTTCGCGTCGGGGCTTAACAGTTTTGTGGTATCAGAGCCTACGATATCCTTACTAGGATACTTTAAGTTTAGGATGTTCTAGGACGAACTACCATTGACACATGTCTAAGTCAACTATCATACCTATGTGAGAATTGGGTAGAACAGAGTTAAGATCTAAAAAGATATTCACACACGCACAAATTAAACTCCATATCAATGTTTTAACAATAAGTTACGTTTGTAGGAACTTAAGAAATTAAGATGACTGCTGAACGTCCTCAGATGAGGGGCATGCAACAAACAATCCAAGAACTTACCCGTGCCCTCCTACAAGTTGCCCAAGGAGGAGGAAATCGTGGTGTAGGCGAGCTGCACCGTAACTTCAGGAGTTTGAACCCGCCAACATTTAGTGGTACCACTGATCCCGATGAAGCTGAGCACTGGCTTAAAGAGACGGAAAGAATTTTCCATGTTATGCAATGCGCAGCTGGGGATAAGCTGCTGCTAGCAACTTTCCAACTGGAGAAAGACGCCCACTCTTGGTGGGAGTCAGTGGAAGCGACCAAGGCAACTGGTCAATTCACCTGGACTGAATTTAAGGAAGCTTTCAAGTCCAAGTACTTCTCAAAATGCGTGCAAGAGATGAAGGCCGTGGAGTTTGCTGCTCTTAAACAAAGGAGTCTATCTATGGCCGATTATGAAGCACGGTTTTCTAGATTGGCATGCTATGCTGAACACCTGGTGAATACAGAGAGGATGAAGGCTTAGCACTTCCTCAACAGCCTTACGCCATAATAAATTACTCAACTGGCCCCTCTCGACATCCAATCCTATGCCGAGATGGTTAAAAAGGCCCAACTGTTAGAAGATGCTACAGACTTCACTGACCATATAAAGGGAAAGTTCGTAAAGAAGGAACTCACACCTGGTCTTTCAACTTCTAAGCCAATTATTGGAAACAAGCATCCTTTCAACATCACGGAAGGATCAAGTCAATAAAACAAGCCCAAGGTATTTGTCCCCACTACTCTGGCAAAAAGCAACTGCAAACACTATGACAAGCCAGATCACACCGCCGATGAGTGCTGGAGGAAAGTTGGCGCATGTCTGCACTGTGGCAGCCGCGAGCACCGTATCTCGGAGTGCTCGCCATTGAAAGAGCATGAGAGAAGCACTAACGTGCTCAAGAAATAGGGAAGACTGCAAGCCCTGCGAGATGAAGAAACCACTAAGGAAGGTGGCATGGTAGAAGGTACACTACAAGTGTTATCTCTATGAGCATTTGTTTTATTTGATACTGGCGCAACCCATTCATTCATATCTCAAAGCTTTGCTAGTACTCTGAATGTTAAACCTGTATCTATGGGATCTGAATTCTCTATCACAACACCACTGGGAGAGAAAGAAAAACTGAACAAATACTTCCCATTAGCTGATGTAATGATCGGAGAACACAACTTAAGAGCCGACCTGGTATGTATGCCCATGGAAGGCTATGTCGTGATTCTTAGCGTCGATTGGTTGTCCACATATGGGGCAAGTGTCGACTGAAAGAAACGGAAAGTTACGTTTAATGAATTCCCAAAGTTATCATTCAATGGGATTAGACACAAGAGACAGATGTCTCTAGTCTCCGCCATACAGGACCACAACATGATAAAGAAAGGTTGCTTTGCTTTCCATATGGCTGTAGTAGTTGAGAAGAAGGGGTCTAAGATAGAAGACATACACATAGTCCAGAACTACTCTGATGTGTTCCCCGAAGAGCTGCCAAGAATTCCCCCTGAGCGAGATGTAAACTTCTATATTGACTTAATCCCTGGAGCAGCACCAGTGTCACGTTAATCGTACCGGATGTCACCAGACGAATTAAAAGAACTGAAGGCACAACTGATGGAATTGTTAGAAAGGGGTTCATTAGACCAAGTACTTCCCTATAGAGAGCACATGTTCTATTTGTTAAAAGAATGATGGATCTATAAGGTTGTGTATCGACTATCGGCAACTTAACCAGCTGACCATCAAGAACAATTACCCACTGCCATGAGTCGATGAACTCTTCGACCAGATATCTGGAGCTCAACACTTCTCCAAAATTGATTTCAGATCTGGTTATCATCAAATGAGAATCAAGGACAACGATATCTACAAATGGCTTTCAAGAGCAGGTATGGACACTATGATTTCATTGTTAAGCCTTTTGGTTTGACCGATGCTCCTGCAGCCTTCATGCAACTTATGAACAACATACACTGGCCATATCTGATAAGTTTGTGGTCGTCTTCATTGATGATATTCTCATATACTCCAAAACCAAAGAAGAACATGAAGAACATTTGAGGATAGCTCTTCAACTCTCACGAGACAACCAACTATGTGCAAAGCTGAGCAAGTGTGAGTTCTGGCTCGAAGAAGTGTCCTTCTTGGGCCATGTCATCTCTAAGGATGGCATCTCTATTGATCCCTCCAAAGTTGAATGTCACAGAAATCAAAAGCTTCTTAGGACTAGCTAGCTATTACAGGTGGTTCATAAAGAACTTCTCCAAGATCGTCATTCCTCTCACTAGTCTTACACGAAAGGAGAATCCCTACTCTTAGAGTAAAGAGTGTGAGAAAAGTTTCCAAATCCTAAAAGACTGTCTGACCTCATCACATGTTCTTGCTCTTCCTATAGAGGGAGAAGGGTTCTCAGTCTATACCGATGCCTCGGGAATTGGCTTAGGCTGTGTACTAATGCAGAAAGAGAAGGTCATCGCCTACTCTCAAGACAATTAAAGACTAATGAAGTCAACTACCCCGTGCATGATCTAGAGTTGGCTGCTGTGGTCTTCGCTCTAAAAATCTTGAGACACTATTTGTATGGTGAGTAATTCACAGTCTATTCAGATCATAAAAGCTTGAAGTATTTATTCTCTCAGAAAGAACTCAACATGAGGTAGAGGAGATGGCTACAATATTTAAAGTACTTTGACTTCAACATCCAATACCATCCAGGCAAGGGAAATGTTGTGGCCGATGCTCTTAGTAGAAAGCCGATGGCATCCTTATGTAGTCTAATTCTTGGCAAAATGCAACTACTAGAACAATTCGCAAGGTTAGACTTGAATATTGAACAAAGGGATGATCGAGTTTTTGGTTTCCAATATCAAGATTCAATCTGACATGCTGGCAGAGATCAAAGCATAATAGGATAGTGATCCATTCTTGTTCCGCATTAAGGAAACCTTAGTAGAAAAAATAGACTTTGCTATGACCAAGGATAGAAGGCTTGTATTCCAAGGAATAACATGTGTCCCAGATAAAGAATATCTGAAGAGGAAGTGAATGGATGAAGCTCATCAAACCAAGTATACTATCCATCCTGGGGGTACCAAGATGTATCAAGACATGAAAAGAACATTTTGGTGGCCCAACATGAAAAGAGAAGTAGTCGAGCATGCTGCTCATTATCTTACTTTCCAACAGGTAAAGGCTGAACATAGGCACCCTACTGGCATACTGAGACCTCTAGATATTCTAGAGTAGAAATGGGAATGTATTGGCACAGACTTCATCATGGGTTTACCCAAGACTCATTGTGGACTCGACGCCATATGGGTTATTGTTGACTGACTAACCAAGTCCACATGCTTTCTACCTATAAAAAGTAAGTGGTCTGTGGACGCGTTAGTCACTCTTTATATCAAAGAGATCGTGAGACTGCATGGAGTTCCATCCTCTATCATCTCAGATCGACATCCTAGATTCACCTCTCCTTTCTGGAAGGGACTGCAGACAGCACTTGATACTAAGCTCAATTTTAGTACCGCATTTCAGTCACAGACTAATGGATAGACTGAGAGAACCAATCAGATTGTAGAAGACATGTTAAGAGCCTGCACTATAGACTTCCAAAGCTATTGGAATGAACACTTATCCTTGATTGAGTTCTCCTTTAACAACAGTTACCAGGTGAGTATTAAAATTGCACCATTCGAAGCACTCTATGGTAGAAACTGTAGATCCCCTGCATGTTGGAATGAAATTGGGTAACAGCAATGGTTAGGCCCAGACATGGTACAAAGTACAACTAGGGATTTACAAGTTATTCAGGATCGACTCAAGATTGCTCAGTCCAGACAAAAGAGCTATGCTGACAAGAGGAGGAGAGATCTAGAATTTCAAGTGGGAGATCATGTACTCTTGAAGGTATCTCCTACCCGAGGAATTCAAAGGTTTGGTGTTAAATAAAAGCTAAGTCCTACATTCATCGGTCCTTTCGAAGTGCTCGCAAGGGTTGGTGAAGTTGCTTATCGGCTGGCATTGTCCCCAAAACTAGCATTCGTACAGAATGTGTTCCACATCTCCATGCTCAGAAAATATGTGTACGATCCTACTCACATCATTCCCCATGAGGACTTGGTGCTGAACAAGGACATGACTTACGAGGAAAAGCCAATCAAGATACTAGAACGAAAGGTGCAACAACTCATGAATAGCCCCATTCATGTGGTTAAAGTCCTATGGAATAACCGTGGAGTAGAAGAAGCCACATGGGAGCCTGAGGGAATCATCAGGCGAAACTACCCTGACATTTTTGGTAAGACATTCTCTCTATTATGGTCATGTGAATTGGGGACCAAATTCTTATAAGAGGGGGAGGATGTAGCAACCGATATTTTTAAATAAATAAATAAAATAGAAATATTAAAGGAAATGATTTAATTAAAACCCAATAAACAAAAAGGAAGTAATGGGCTTTGTAAAATAGATCATATAAAATTTATTGGGCCAAAATAGGAGTTTGGATTTTTGGAATAAGAGAATATACTAAAAAATTCGTAACCTAAATGTTACCAAAATTGAAAAGGGGAAAGGAAATCAATTATATGGCTAGTATGCACTCAAATTGGACTCCTAAACTTACCCCCATTGGCTAGGTACGAAATTGGAAACCCAACCTAACCTAATTAGAAAGAACAATGGTAGGAAGGTTGGAGAATGCAAGGACAATTAAGAGTTTAATAGTAACTAGAGTTGTGTTAGGACTTATCAAAGCTAGATGTATAATAACACCCCAAATCTTTCGTGACCGGCCCTAATGCTCTGTTAAGGAGTTCTTGGAAGAGAAGAGGAGACCACAGGAGGAGGGAACTGTGGGGAGATAGAAGCTTGAAGCTCTACACCTTGCTCTTTGCGTCCAGAAAATCATAGGAGTTTACATCAAGCAAAGGTAGGTATTCTCGGGCTAAAGATGAACAAAAGTCATACCATCTTGTAGATCATCATGTCCAGTTTCTTTTTCACTTGAGTTGCCTAATTTCCATCAAGCATGCTACGAGTTATAAGCGTTTTCCCAATATCATGCCAGTCTAGAGTTTTTCATGTGATTATTATTTTACATGCCTACTGAGACCAAATTGATTCGGTCCAAAGGCATAGTTCTCTTCTATTCATCGTCCCATACAACTTTCATGTTCACAACTTTGTCCAAGAGCCCTAGATCCGGGGTTATAAGCCATGCATGTAAGATCGTTCCATGTTTTACTGTTCTCCGTCTGAATGTTGAAACACAACGACACATACGTCGCATTTCTTTGACTGGTATCGTGACAGATGAGACCATCGCGATTACCTTAAAGGCGACCACCCATGTCGTCTTGTTTTAGTTAGGTTTTGATAGATACCATTGCATCAAACTATGTGCCCTCTTGTTTCAGAAGATGTCTGAACCGTGACCACCATGGTCGTTGCGTATATGAAGTTTCCCACTTTTGGGGATTTGCGTTATTTCAAAAATAGAGTTTTGCATGAACGCATCAGACCTTACCGTCGGGATTCTGTACCGATTGCCTTGAACGCGTTGTGCCCGTACGTCACATTTCTGTGTCACCAAATCAATTCACCCTTGCTAGTTACCCTGAACGCGACAGCCAACGTCATCGCGTTTATCTCATGAATCGATCTTGTTAAACGCGACCATTAGACATGCCGCGATTTGACAGTGTGTTCGAGTAGCTTGGTAGTTTTGTTTAATCTGAATATTTAAGCTTTTTAAGCATGATTATACCATATAACACTATGTGTCGAATAGTAAACAACCATGTTAATTAAATTTGCTATATTTCACTTGTTTCTTTAATTAAAAAACATTGTGCATGACTATCATATGTTCTCTTGATTTATTTCACATGCACACACCAAACGTTTATCTTTGCCATGAGACCATGCAGAAAATACATCAATAATACATCTGGTAACTTACTTAATAATGTATATCATTACCCCATGATAATAATGACATTGTTTTCGTTTCTCACATTGGTTTGGAATACCGTTACTGCCGCCACTGTTCTAGAATTCTTCTAGAACATCGAGCAACTTGTTTTACTTACACACTACTCTCTTGACAAGTTGGAACCTCTCTGTTGGACATTCTGTTCTGGCAGACTAGGAACCTTTTGTTAAGCCCTCCGTAAGACTCCGTACTCTGTGGATTCCCTCATGGAGACTTAGTTGGTTGTACCCTAACACTATAATACCCTTAGGGATTATCAAGATCCAAACATCCTTAGAAATTCTCTCTTACTTTGTAATCACGTCGGACCTCTGGACCTATTCATAACATGGCCAGTGGAAGGTTAGTGTATACTACTTGACTGCCAACACCAATCATGTGTGTTGTGCAACCGTTATTATCACCTATTTAATCGTTGCTTTATGTGCAATTAACCCATAGTTCTCATCTATACTCTACTCACTCATCTATTCACATTCTCTCTACTTTCTTGTCTATTCATCAAGTACTCTTATCTATTTCTTGGTACTCACTATTGGCCATTTGACTAATTGTCTAAAGGTAACAATTGACTAATGCTTGGCAATATGAAAAGGGCCCGGTCTGGTCTTGGGAGGTGCACCCATAAGTGCTTGTGCCCGCGAGAGTTAATTGACTGAAACCTCCTTCTCCGGTAGCCTTTCTCATGGGCGTTTCGCCTACAGTTGCCCTCTATGAGGTTTAGGGCGATTGGGCTTACTTTTTTCATGGCAACCTCCCAAGCTTTGGCTGCCGCTGCCAGGTCCTTCGTTGGCGTCTCCTCCGCTGCCATCTCCACATCTGGCATCTCCTCCATCGCCGGGGTTGCCTCCTCATGTCACCGGAGGCGCCGCGTCACTGATCGCTTGCTCCTCTCACCACCGTCGCCGCCGCCGCCTTCCATCGCCGTTGAGTGCGAGAGGGAAAGAGGGAGAGAGTGAGGGAGAGCACAGGGAGAGAACGAGAGAGCCAGAGAGGGAAGGAATCTCTGGAGCAAAGTCGCCAGAAGCTCAAAAGGTGATGTGAGCGTGAAAGAGGAAAAGGGGGGCCTGGGTTTTTGAACTCTTAGTTTGTCTCACAACAGTTATAGACATCACGTTCAAATCGCGATGGCCTATAGGCCGCAGCACTGTCGTGCCCTATCGAGCCGTCGCGACCTTAAGGTGACGTCTGTAGTGGTCGTGACATCAATTGAACATGCAAACAGTGAATAAAAATTCGATTTTGTTCATCTAAATCATCAAATACAAGTCCTAATCATGCATATGATCAATTAATCACTTTTTCTCAAGCCCTACCTACCAACTAATACAATTCCTAATCCCTCTCAGGCAAGTCCCAAGCCCTGTGCAGTCTCTGCCACGGCGTGATCTCCACGTGGTCGGATCCTCCTCATTGCTTGCAAGTACTCATGGCACACATCTTCATCTTCTGTCACTTCTGCTGAGATTAGGCTTGCTGCACACCCCTCCCAGTGGATGATGGCGCTCCTCATATCCCGTTCATCTTGTGCATCGTCCATCTTCCTTGTTTGGATAGGCGAGTAGTGGGAGAGGGTTGGTACAACTGTGCGTGCCGCGCCACGCCGAAGGTAGCATCGATCGGGGTTGTAGAAGACTAGTGCTTCATTGCCGATCAATCTTAAGTCCAGGCCGATGTGTTGAGGAAGGTGGATGATCTTGTTATGGAGGAAGGTTGGGCGCATCTCGAACTGCTCCTCCGGTAGTGTGTTTAAGTACAGCCTCCATTCTTTTAAGCCTTGACCGCGGCGGTCTTGCACTATGCCTGGGTAGTCATGTGAGCGAAGCACCGACAAAGGCGAGGGGGTGATGGACCAAGCTCATGCACTTGATGTAGGGGTCATCCGCCGCCTTGAAGTTAATATGCATGCCCATTCAGCACTCGAGGGCGACCATGGAGCCAAAGAGGGGTCCGCCAGTGGCTGTAAAAGAGAGCCCAACATATAAATAACTAAGGACGGCCTGGGAGATGGACATACCTTCCCACACACAGCTGATGATGCTCAGGTTGGCTACAGATAGAAGATGATCCTGTGTAGGGAAGAGAATGACACCGCATATGCAGATGGTGGCAGCCTTAGTGATTGCTAGGTAGTTCCCATTCTTTCTCTTGCACTGAGAAGCTATCCATTGAGAGAGGGGGATCAGATGGATGTAGCCTAGGATAGTCATCGTGCTTAGATCCCAGGTTCTGGTGGTGACCTCGCCGAGGATGGCCCAAGAGTCAACGGGGGCCACGGTACGAGAGATGAGGTGTTCTACCCCTTTCTTGTCCTTTGGGAGACCCAACATGAGCTGCAACGCCTCCAGCAGGATGGTGGCTTCAAAGGAAGGAAAGATGAACGTGTGGGTTTGGGGATGCCACAACTCCACAAGTGCAGTGATGTGTCCCAGATATGCACTATCTTGTGGTAATTCTTCACCAACACTAGGACAGTCGTCAGCTTCCAGTCGCACGGCAGGTTAATAGATGCTACAGGGAGCGCCTTTATCATGGGCTCCAACCATGGAATCTTGGAGTAACATCTTCCGCCCGGGAGGATCTAGAAGAAAGAGAGGGTTGGTAGGAGAAGAGAAGAAGTGAAGAATAAGAAGAAGAAGAGAAAGAAGAAAGAAGAGGAAAGAGAAAGTCCAGAAGAAGAGAGAGAAACTTACTTGAACATCTTGCCTAGAACTTAGATGTCCGGGCATGGAGGCGAGGTGTTGGAGCTCTTCATGGGCCGTCCTTGCTCCCTTTGGACTGCCATGGAGGTTGGAGTTGGCTTGGAAGGAAGAGAAAGGCCTATTCATGGCTTGGAGAGGGAGAAAACCAAGAGAGAAGAAGAGAGAGAGGGTGGGCTACGAGTTTGGGACCCAGCACCCCTATTAATAGAGCTCTAGGAAGGGCTAATCCCATCCCAATTCCTCCATAGGTGTTAAAGTAACACTAGGTTTGGGTTTAGGAGTCCAATAGGTGTTAGGATTCACCTTAGGATAGGGATAAGGCTCGTTTTCAGGGTTTAGCGCACAGAACAGTGTCGTGACGCCCCAATCCAACACATTCAGGTCGCGTCACTCTATAACGTCGCCACAGTGTCACTGCCCCAGAGCTGTGGCGTTAATACTTGTTGTGTTTTCTTATGTTTGTGCATAGTTTGCTTGTGTTAATGTTGTGCTTGTACATATTTACTTCGCTTTCAGTCAATTACTGTTTTATCTATTTGTCAGAAAATAAAAAAGAAATCAAAAAATCAGAAAAGCACAAAAATAATGGAGCCCCACAGGTAAGTGCAGGTATGAGCTTCTTATCCTTACTCCCTTGCATTACTATATGTTAGCCTACTTATTATATCGCTTCAAGGACCGGCTGGTTCTCAATGTGCTCTGGGATCTGAGTTCCCCTTCAACAAAAATGGTGATGATCTAGGTACGCATTGTTAATCACTGGATAGGCCGTTAACTTGGATGAGTCTAGGGATGATGGACTCTGTCTTGCACAGCGGTTGCAAGAAGATTCTCGACCCATTCTTGTCTGGTTTAGCAATATTATCCTTGATTTATTTTCTATTTTTTTTTTTCTTTCTTTGCATTCAATTTTATGTTTTCTTTTTCTTTAGCCCAGCCTGCATCATGTAGGACTTTGAGCTATCATGACTCATTCCCTGGAAAATAATGAGCTCTTGTTGAGTGCTCAACTGTTCTTCAAGTTCAGAACAAGAATCCTATTCCAATCTGAATTAGAAGTTTGTCTCCGAGTGAGTGCTCTTGCTAGTTTGCTAAGAATTCCTGTCTAGATTGTCTATCCAATTTTCATCCTTATTTCCTTTTGATCCATTTTGGTTGCGAACCGCTCCCAGGTTTTGAGTCAGAGTTACTGCTTGGCACGCACATGTCCTCCAAAATGAAACCTATAGGCCAATCAGCTAGGGTACCCCTCAATCGAGAGGTGATCGTCCTTTTCTTTCCCTTTTCGTCCAGACTTGTATTTTCCTTGCATTCTGCTCGAGCAGCTAACTTGGACTTTCAAGAAGATCTAATGCTTGTGTTGAGATGAATCGGGTGTCTCTTTATCTTGGCCCCCATCTTTTTAGTCCACTCTACGTCACCCGCTTCATCGTCATTTCATGACACCTTCGCTACACTTCCGCTCCACTCCCTTGCAAAGTGGAAGCCAATGAGGGGCAATCTGTAGACACCCGATTCTGTCCCATAAGTCGAACCATTTCTTGTTCTCTTATGTGCCTCAAGTTGGTTACTCACCTTGAGCCCATCTGTTAGCCATGTTTTGAGCCCATTAAAAGCCCAATTCACAGCTTGTCCAGTGCAATTATCATTTCAGAATCCTTGTGGTTAAATAATCGATTATTTTCCTAAATAATGATCAAAATTCAGAATAATTTGTTATCCTAACGCATGGATTGTGGCATCTCTTGTGCTTAAATAATCGATTATTTTCCTAAATAATTGATCAAATTCAAGATAATTGGTTATCCTTAACGTGACGATCGTGGCGTCACGTTAGCCTAGGTCGCTACCCTCTTGGCCGTCGCGACAGCCCATGCTTATCCACCCACGTGCCTCCATGGTCGCGACAACCTTGGCCGTCGCAACAAGCCATGTCGTGTCCCTACATCCGTTGCGACATGGTTAGCATGCGCTGGCCTCAACAACCACCTCCACTTTATCCTCCATTGGGCTTATCATCATCCATAAGCAACTTCCCAGCCCCCAGCCGTGGTTTGGGGTTCCATCCCTACCTTGGGACCCTCCTAGGACTCTTCCCATGCGGATTTACATGACTTTTTATTATTTGCATGGGTCATTATCACTTTGGATGGGATTTTCTCTCTCCACTCTACATAACTGACCCTTCCCTTTTAGCAAAAGAGAGGAGCCTATTTTTGCCACAAAGTGCTGCCAAAATCCTTCCAGAACTTCCCTTTGCTTGTGGCCTTCCCATATTCACCCATTTCCTCATTCTCCTCTTCATCAAGTCATGTCCCATTCTTCAAGTATGGACCTTGGCTGCTAAGGAGGGCGGCTTCCACACTCTTCTAAGGCTGGTGCACGCCAAGGGCATCACCCCACGGCCAGGGAGTCGCCCCTTTGGGGCTCTTTCTTCTTTCCTTCTTCTCATTTTTCTTCAAGCATGTTATTATTTTTTTTCTTTTTATAAAGGGGTATATCTCTTCTTTTCCCACGTTTTTATGCAACCCAAGGGTTTAAAAAACACCCCCCAGTTCGTTCCCTCGATGTTTCATCCTTCTCATTTCATTTTGAATAGTTACTTCACTTAATATGGTTAGCAGGGTTTCTTTTGTTGTTTTCATTGTTTTGGTAGGTACTAAGGCAAGGATAGGCGAGGGCTCTTGTTCTCTAGCTTTGAAGAGCAGGAAGAAGGCCCCCCCATCATCTCTCGCCTGTAGAGAACGCGTCAGCCACCTACTTTGTGACAAGGAGAACGCGCCCTATCGAGGCATCGCGATAGAGATCCTATCGTGACGGGAGATCCGTCGCGACATCAGTAAGTGCCCGCTTCTCAGTCCCTTTCCTAGCACGTTAGCCTTATTCCTTGTTCATATTTTAGGGCAACTTGTTAGGTGGCGATCACATCCTCATATAATGCTTTGAATATTTAAACATGTTGTGTGTTTCGAGGGGCACGTAACCCCGTGATTCAGAACCACATTGGAAAGAAAAGCATCACAACCCTTGCTCACCATTCTCATAGCTTTCATAGAGAAGATCACATACTTCCCGTCGATTCCTAGGCAAAGGATGTGAGAAATCATCCCTCCCCCGGAATGCGGATAGTAATTCTCTTCCTCCTGCAATCGACAGGCATAGTGCTCCTCAAGCTAATCTAGACCCGTTATAGCATCATATTTTTTCATCTTGAGCAAGTAGAAGCACCCAAAAAAACCCCGGTCTTCAA
Source organism: Colocasia esculenta (assembly GCA_014218235.1). NCBI lineage: Eukaryota > Viridiplantae > Streptophyta > Magnoliopsida > Alismatales > Araceae > Colocasia > Colocasia esculenta. The sequence continues at coordinate 11,726,531 of CM024756.1, forward strand.
TGCACACCAGTAAGAGGAATGCAGTTCCTGGTCGCTATAGTAACTATTGGGGTAGTACCGACAGGGGACATCTAAATCTTCTGCCTCAACTCTAGACTTCTCTGCTAACTGCTTAGCAAACCGCTCAGAAAAAATGAGTGTGTAGAACTTGTATCAAACAATACTCGAGCCTGCACACCCATAACTAAATAGTACCTTCCTGACATTCCTCTACCTAATCTGCATCCTCACGTGCAAGTGCATACATTGGGCTTGAGCTCGAGGCCTTCCTAGCTTCCTAGTCGTTGGTGTTGCTGCTACTGTTGTTGCTACAGGGGCTGGAGCTTCTCTCGGTGCAAACTGCTGAAGTCTCGAATAGTATCTGATCTGGTGCTCGGTACTACCCACTTTAGGCATTTCCCTACTAGCTCCAGCACCATATGTCCTTCCACAATGAGGACACTCCTTCTTATTGCTGGGCTTAAGCTGGACGTCTGGGGTACATCCACTGACTGTTCGGAACTACTGCACGCTATGGCTCTTGTTGGTATATACAGTTGCCCTCTTCTTGTCTTGCCTCTAGAACGTGCCGCTGACCTCTTCTGGGTCACCCTCTTCTCTTCTAGGTACTAGTCCATCTCACTCTTCTATGTGCAGTCGCCCTGAGAGCCTCATCTAAAGTCTGGTGATCAAAGCCACCAGTCTAGTCTTGAGTGATGGTCCGAGCCCCTTCACAACTTCTTGCCCTTCCTACGCTCGTTTGCCACGATGTGGGGAGCGTGCTTGGAAAGCTCAGGAAATCTAGCCCTCGTACTCCAAACAGTCATGGAACCCTGGGTAAGAAATAGAAACTCATGTTCCATCTCGTCCTGAATGTGCTCCTATAGGAACTTGGCCTGAGAATCTGGTGAACTCGGCCCAGTCACCTCAACGTCCCATCCTCATATCTAGTATGGAGCTTAGAGGCCCACCAAACATTGGCTCTCTCTCACACAATGAACTAATACGCACCAACTAAACCAAAGCAACTGCATGCAAGCACACATACTTTAAGTTCCTATAGCATGTAGGTCGCCAAGCTCACTTTATCCTCTTCCGCACACCTGATGGCACAGAAAGATCTTTCTATATATCTCAACCACTCCTCTCTCACTTGAGGGGCTGCTCTCCCCTTTAAAAGGAGGCAGAGCCATCCTCTTCCTCTTATTGCTCCATGATGGACGGACCACATGTCCAAACCTCCTGAGGAACTGGAGCTGGAGCCTGAGCCTGAGACAAATTACAATACATGACAATCATTCAACCACAAAATAGTCTACTCCTACTTGACAATGCCAACCTGTGCCTGCAATTAGGCCTTTAAGGCTGCCTAAATTTGTGCTTGCGTCTTGCTCGCCTAGACCAGGCATTGCATGAACACGCCATAGTCCACTGGTGGCGGTGGTGGTAGCACAGTGGGCTCTAGGTGCGCTAGGGCCTGCTTCTCACCACCTCCTATCGCCTCTATTCGTCCTCCCGACATAAGCACACGCCTACCACGGTTCGCCATTATCTGCAAAATAATTATCTAATTAAAATCTAAGTTGTTAGACCTAACCATTTCCTTAATTATCTTTAGTTCATTATTAGATATTTCCATATATATGGACTGATTCTATAAAGACTTTGAAATAGTGTGTAGGTGATGGCTATTTATGTACACTCTCAACCTGTTGTTCTGATACCAATCTCTGTAACGACCCCCTTTATACAAGTACGATTACACAATCCACATTGATATAAAGTGTGCCGTCACAGTGGATATGTACCCATACAACATAGTAGGTAAAGATGTACATAAATAACAAAGGAAAGTACAGTGAAAATGAAATAACTTTATTCCATCATTACCACACACATCCCATAGTCTATATAGAAGCCAATAAACATACCAAGTCCAGAAATAATCATGTCCATAATTCCATATCACACTAACATCGTTTTACATACTATATAAAAGAAGGTACAACTATAAAGAAAGCTCTCTAAGCCTCAGCTACTCCTCTCGCTCGGAGTCGCTCCTCGCTATCTCCTCCTCGATCTCTAGAATACATGCCTCTCCTATATAGTTAAGCAAGGATGAGTCTTCACAAAATCTCAGCAAGCAACCTATTGGCTACATCCAAACACTTACCACATTCATTCTACACGAGTACAAGTCATTAACCAAATTATCACATAGTACATGTAACTATTAACAAGTGCTAATGAACAAGCTTAAACATGGTAACTACACATGGATTTCATATGGCATAGTGATTACCATAACTTATAAATATGACATATTCCAAGTATTCTTACCATGAAACTAAACACATGTCTTTTAGAGATACTAGCATGATACCTAACACATTCCATATGCTCATACGTCACAAATTCCCACCTTTTGCTTGCTGTTTTAACATAAATGTAGCTTAATCCCATGTTTTACATTCTACACATTAGACACATGATACATCACTTCCACATGAGCCATTGCATATTCACACTTAATTCACTTCTTTACATATCTTTGTCGTGACACATAGTCCGAACCAAGCAAAAGAAGGACACTAATCACACACATATCACATACCCCTAACCTAGACAATACAGTGATGAATCTTGATAACTGCTCAGAACCAAGAGAAGAACTCTCCACCCTAACTAGTAGTACTTGTCCACGTCTAGAATTTCATCCTGATGCCCACAAAATATCACATACACATTGAGCCTTCCCATAGGGACTTTTCTACAGTATGACTCCACAACCTTCCATGATAGTAGTGTCAATATCGGCACATTAACCACTTAATATCATTAATCACTTTATTTACATGTTTAACACATATTCTCATGCAATTAGTGATCATACACATGCTTGAGATACAACAAAAATTTTAGGTTACAGAAGTAATCATTAAATATAACATGTGAAAACATGCCTACCAGAGCCTAATCATGGTACAAATCATTAGAAAAACTACTTTTAACTAATCATGCTTACATGTCATAATCACTTATACATTGAAACAGTGGTTATGAACGTCAGAACTTGCTCAATTTTAATCACATGTCATATACATGGAACATATTAGATGGTCTAATTTATCAGAATTTTCATGATAGTATATCTATTTTTAACATTTAAAATATATTTAGGCAATTTAACAAGGTAATTTACCAAAAACAAGTAAGACAGGGAACTGGTGATTCTATCTGCCAGTCACGTGAGTGACAAAGTGTTCTGGCCTCTGAGTCAGAGGGCTTTAGGTCTCTTTGCGCACCAATGACTTTGTTAACGAAGTGAATATCGAGTTAAGACCAATATCCAGTATTGCCTAAGCGCAACGACGTTAACTACTGTTGAATCGAGGACACAAATGATGTCCTAGAGGGGGTGAATAGAATTCTTAACCTTTTAAATTTTTTATCTGAAATTAGACAACTAAGTATACTTGTTAGTGTTAAGTGTAGGGTGTGATTCAAGTGTAAATAGCAGAAACAATCACACAATTGCATAATAAATTTTTATCCTAGTTCAGTTCTTCGCACATGGAAGTCCTATGTCTAGTCCTCAAGCCAACCACTTGAGATTTTCACTACTGCCAAGAATACTTGGCCTTCTCTCACCCTTGAGAGGTATTACAATCTCGCTTGCTCCAGCAAGTCTTCCCTCAACAAGGTACAAAGAATACCATTAACAAGGTCTTCCTTTCACAAGGGGGGCACTACAGGAACAAACCTCTTGCGGATTACACAGAACAGAATTTCAAAAACGTTTGTGTGTTTGCTCTGAAGAGTGAGCAGACACGGGAATTCAGAAAGGAATACAAATAGAAATTGCAGCACTAATCCTTTCAGAATCAAAGAGGGTGGACTAGAAGAATATCTAGTTACACAACTTCCACCCAACACAAACAAGACTACTGTGAAGAGGAGAGCATAGAAATTTTTAGACTCTAGAGGCTCTCTATCTTGCAGCTCAGTAGAAGGCTTGTGAAGGCTCTTTCTAGCAGAAGGTAGGAGTGAGTTGAAAGAGTTGCTAGCTCGTTTCACACACTTGGTGACTTCTCTTGTTCAAACTTTGGTTTCTATATATGCTTCAGAGGATGTTTCCATTTGAAACTATGCATTGGAGATCTAGCTGTTTAAGGAGTGACCTTTGATCCTTTGGATGTAGATGAGATTTTGATTATCCATTAGTTCTATTGCCCAGCTAGCAAGCCCAGAAGGGGGGGTGAATGGGATTTTAAACGTTGATTATCTTAAACTGTCAACAAATGTTCACACAAAAACACTACGTTTGACTATTAGTGTTAGTAGTAAAGAACACACCAAACACAAACAAACAATCACACTACACAAGGATTTTATCCTAGTTCGGACCTCCTCTCCCAGGAGTCCTACGTCCAGCCACTCAGCAACACTCAGGATTCCACTACCCAAGGGTACAGTCCCCCTCAAGGACACTTACACATCCAGCCGCAGCTGGCCTTCTCTTCACAACCCGAAAAGGAATACAACACCCTGGAACCCAGGTATTCCTTCAACCCGAAGGGAATAAAACCACCTGTACCTACAGGTCTTCTCTTCAACCCGAAGAGGAACAACACTGAAAATTATTAAAGAGAACAAGCCCCTAGACCAAGCTCATAGAACAATGCTTGATCTGAAGCAAGACTGAGAGAGAAAGATCTACAATGAAGGAGTCTCTCGGTACACTAGAGCTCTCTCAATCTAAGCAATGGAGCAAAGAGCTAAGAGCTACACGAGAGTTGGGAATGAAAAATGTCTCTCTATTGAGACTCTTTTGCGTGAAAGATTGCCCTCTTCAAAAGTTGTTTGCTTAGAGTCTTCCAGACTTGAATATATATCTTTCTTTAGGAGTAGCCGTTGATATGTCCATTGTCTCTATGCCTGGTATACGTTAGACTGCATGGTATTGTAGAGCTTCCAGTCAATGGTCCTTTACGTTCCATGCATGCAAAGAGAAGATCTTTCTCGATATCCTTTATCTTTCATTTTGTCCAACGTTGTAAATGGTTGTGCTTTCAGAGACCTACACACAATAAATGCTGAATGATAGACATCTACGGTGCCTCTTGTTGTCAGTCAACATTAGAACGAATATACATCAAAATAGAAATGTCATTCTGCTTTCTAAAAAGATGTTTCCAATATAAGCATAGGAATAGAAGATATCTATGCATGCATCGTGCTGTGAAATGTTCAGTCATAATAAATGCTTGGATATCGGAGAAAAGCAAGGGAAGACTTTGACATTCAAAATATTTGAAATATGTTTAAATATCAAGTCGTTATCTACTAATGAAAGCGTTGTAAGTACGACTTACGAAATTGTTGTGAATGAGTCGTTGTTTATATAAATCGTTGCACATATAAGTAAATCGATGTGAACATCAATCGTTATAAAATCATATCCAAATCGTATGAAAGTATAAGTAAATCGTTATGAACAAGTCATTATAACCAAATCATTGTCTCACTTATCGAGTCGATGAGTGATCAAATTGTTGTTTGCTTTATCGAATCGTTACACAGACCAAGTTGTTGTTGTGACTTATCGAATCGTTACAGCAAGCAAATCGTGTGTAACTTTCGAGTCGTTGAATAGCCAAGTCGTGTTGTACCTTATCGAATCGTTATGAATACCAAATTGTGTGGAACTTATCGAATCGTTATGAAAGACAAATCGTTGTGAGACCAAGTCATTGTTCTCACTTGCCAAATCTGTGTGAAACCAAATCGTTGTGAGAGCAAATCGTTGTTCTCACTAATCAAATCGTTGTGAGAGCAAATCGTTGTTCTCACTTATCAAATCGATGTGAAACCAATCGTTGTGAGAGCAAATCGTTGTTCTCACTTATCAAATCGTTATGAGAAACCAATATAATTCTAATGAAATCGTTGTAGCATATAGAGAGTCGATGTGTACTTAGAGAAATTTCCTACTCTATATTTTAAATGCTACAAAGTAAGAAATACTTATATATTTCTTGATTTCGCCTGATTTACTTCATGTGCCTAGGCTTCATGAAAACTTGTTAGATGACACTTTATTGAAGTTTTGTTAATCACCAAAATAGATATATAATTCATAAAATTATATGGGGATGAACTGATCATCAATCCCCGCTTTTTGGTGATGGCAAAACATAACACAAAAGCATAGATGATTTTAAATAAATCTAAGTGAAGTTTCTGAAATGAAGTTAGAAATGTATTTTAGAAACACAGATTTTTCTCCCCTTTTGACATTAAGCAAAAAGATACCATAAAGAGACAAAGAAAGAGAGAAAGGATAAATAAGCGAGCAAAGAAGATGATTTATATTAATCTTGAGGGGGTACAGGGAGATAGTGAGCAGGAGATAAAAGAGAGGCATGACGGCTTACAATGGGCCAAGCATGGCGTTCCTGCTCTTCAAAGTGAGCTTGAAAGGCTCCAAACTCAATACAATAGGAAGGTCCCATGACAGGAACCATCCTCTGGATGTGCAGTTTCCTCTGATCTTAAACGAAGGGACCATATGCATGCTGGCCAAGAGACATTTTGCGGAGGCAAATAGTGCCAAAACTGGCATGCTGAAGGAACTGATCAATTGAAATAGGATAGAAGAGCTGCTTCTGCTTCAGTTCAAGTCTCATGGCAAACATAGACCTTGTATCTCTCAACCCAAATAGAAAATGGATCACGAACAAGGTGAATGGAGTTCATGTCCAGGAAATCAGCAGCTGAAACAGGAGGCTTGTTAATTCTGGCCTGAGAAGCATTCAGATCTGCAAGCTGCTGAGCAGAAAGAGGATAAAGACTAGCCCACTCAGTTGGAGATAACCTCTCACATTCTGACAAGAGAGGGGCAAGAACATCTGCATTTATGTGGCCCGATGGTACTCTCTGAACAAGAACCGATTGAAACAGACAAGATTACCCTTCTGCACATGTATTCTCCCCCATGACTCTGGCAAAACGCTCGAAATGATGGAGCCAACATCGGAGTCCATAATCATAGAATGAAGAGGAGGGAGAAACACTACATCAGGCAACTGAAGTGTAGCAAAATTGACCTTGATGGCTTCTGTATGAGCATCATGGGAACCAAGATTAAGAATAGCTTGCTGGAATTGGCCAAGCTGAATTTCAGGTAAATTGTTGAGATATCGATAGTCATTGAACATTTGAAAATACCTGATCATCTTGATCTCCTTTTGAACAAATGGAGCCTAGGTATCCTTGTGAAGAATTTGGAACCATTCTGAGAGAGTCAAGGAATGATCCCAGGGAGGGAACCTGGCTGACCTGGCATTCAAAAACTTATTGTAGATGATCTTGTGGCCCCGAGCCCATTGCTCTTCTGTTTTGGCCTCAGCCATGGAAAAGATTTTGGATTTTTCAGATTTTGAAAGAGAAGTGAGAGGGAGAATGATATTTAGGTGGTCTATTAAGTTGAGATGTGGAAGGCCAAAGAGAGTGGCAAAGGTAGTTTCTGAAGGAATTCTCTATACAGTTGTTTGTTTTTACTATCTATTGTAAGAGAAAACCAAAGGGGTGGATAGCAAGGTTCAAAAGAAAGGGAGTGAGTGGAAGTTAGTCTCCTTTTCTTAGGGACAGGACTAGAAGAACCTGCCCTATGAACATGAGTACTAACCTTTAAAACTGAACGGAGGATAGCTACTTCAAATTCATCTTTGATGTCTCGACAGAAAGGGGCATCAATTTGAGCAAACTCCGGAATAATAGTGATAAAAGAGGGAGGAGTAGGAGGATGAAGGAAGGAGTGAGTGGTAGTGGGAGGAACATCAGTTGGTCCACAAGAGGAAGGACCAGAAGAGGAAGCCCCAGCTAATGAGGGGGCTGGAGGAGCCTCAAAAGAAGGAGGAGGTTGGAGGAATGGGAGTGGAAGAAACGTGAGATGAGGAGGACTGGGAAGGAAAGGGTGTAGGAGAGGAAATGGTTCTGGGTATGGGTTGTTTGCAGGTGGCAGGTCCTAGAGGTGCTGTGGAGGATGATGGTGGAGAAGGAGGAGATGGAGTTGGAAGAGGAGACAAAGCAGGGGACTCTGGAGCTACAGCTTGCTCTTCTGCTCTGACAGGTACAACCTCTGATTCCACTGGCCCCGGTGGCCCAGACAAAACTTCAGCTGGCCCTGATGGCCCTGACTCCACAACCTCAGTTGACCCTGAAGCTGCCCTCTTCAATAATTTTTGGCTCTGATGGCCCTGGCTGCCAACATGCTCTATAGTAGAAGGAGCAGGAGGGGCATGAATGACATGCGCCCTCACCAAGTCTGTAAGAGCAGCTACAGACTCCTTAATGCTTATGAGCTCACTTCGCACCCATCCAACTGCATTTCTAACCATGCCCATCTCCTTAGCTGAAGTACTCTGGCTTATAAAGATAGATGCAATATCAGATTGCACAGAGCATAAGATATTTCCTTGTTATCCATTCTATCAATTAAAGGCTTTAGATTGATCTTCAATTGCTTTCTCTTCAGCCTCTTATGTGGCTTCCTGGTTAAGAGGGGAATCTCAGAAGCTACTTCTTTCCCTTTGTTATTTGCCCTAGCAATGGGCTCTACATTATTAACATTTGCATCTTCATCTGAGGCGCTTTCCACAATTCCTTCTTGAAACTAATTATCAATAGGGACACTAGAAGTGTGCTCCCCCTGACTTGTTTCCAAATTGACTGAATGCTCCCCCTCAATAGGAGCATCCTCCATAAAGATGTCTTCATGGTGGCCGGCTGCCACAACTTCAGATTCAAGTCTTTGCTCCCCCTGACTGGGAGCATCTTCCATGGAAACATCTTTATCATGGCTGGGTACCACTACTTCTGCTTCTTGATCACGGGCAATTTCTGGCTCCCCCTAGGTGCTGGGAATGGAGTCCAGTACATCCCTGAGTACTGAGGCTATACGGGATGAAGGAGGTACAGCCTCAACAACTTGCCCCACAGGCTCAATTTCCTCAGGAGGAATGTCCTTAATTCTGCTATTAGTGACCACTGTGTCTTCAACTCTGATCTCTACTGCATTTCCTTGGATATCTGTTGTTGTTGCTTGTTCCTTTTGAACCACTGGAATTTCGGCCCTGATTTCTTCCTGCTGCACTTGGACCACTGGCACTTCTGGCCTGGCAATCTCTTGCTCAACTTGAACTTCTGGTGCTGCTGTTGCTGCCTCTTCTTGGACCTCTAGGACTTCACCAATAATGGCTTCACCCTCTGATGCTGAGGTCTTGGTCCAAACACCACCAACAAGAGAGAACCCGCTTTTCTAAGATTCCTGGACCGGATTGCTGGGCCCATCTTCTCTGAAACTGCCCCATTGAAACTTATTCCAAAGTGCTGGAATATCTTGGTTAGCAAGTAGGCATAAGGAATAGATACATTTAACTTACACTTTTTATCCCAAACTTGAGCATTGGCAAATTTCATCCTTTCTTTGATGACCTCTACCATATTTATACTCTGGTTCTGGATAGCCCAGAACATCAGGTCTGAATCTGTCTTGGTGCACGTAGAGAAGGTGGCACTCCTAGGAACCAATATCTGACAAACTATAAAGTGCAAAATACGATTGAATGCATTCAACTGGTTTATATCTATCTTCTCATCCTTCAGTCTAAACTCAGAACCGACAATCCCCAAGCCTTTCGCCTGAATGTCAACAGTGTGTACTCCACTATGACTGGAGGTGGACACACCAAACAATGACTCTAATAGCCCATACATGATTCGAATCTAGGTTCCTTTGACCATGGATGTCAAAGACTCGTCCTCTTCAGACTTCAAGCAGACATAGAACGCCTTGACCAAGTCTGGATAACTCACCTCTGACAGAGTTGCCATCTTTGTCCATTTCATTCTTTACATGGCTGCTACGATGTTGTGCATTCCATTCTTCTTCAAATATGCAATGTCCACTGCTTTGTTCCGCACAACTTGATCTTCACTGTTGTAAACCTTTCTGGCTGCTCGGCGTGAGGAAAGTAGCTCCATAGCCCCGACAGTGCCCGAAACTCCAGAAACGGCCATGGTTTTGTATGGGAAAAGGTTCTGGATGGTCGAAAGGAGGATTGGAGCAAAAACCCTCAGAAGATTTTTCGCAGGAAGGGATGGAAGCTCTAAAATCACACGAAGTCGATGCCAGAGTCGATAGGGTCATCGTCTTAGGGTCATCGTCTCAGGCAATTGAAAGAGATGAGAGTGGGAGGTGAATCGTTATGACACAGATTTTGGGTTTTATCAGATAAAGATAAAGTGACTTTTGAGAGGATGGTGCCATAAATGAGGAAAACGACAAAAGGAGATAGGTTGGAGATGAATAAATACTTTTTAAATCAACGAACCGTCACAGAAATTTTTGGTGCAAGCAATCTATAAAGATTTCGCTTAATTTCAAGGGATAGAACAGATAGTTGATGTTTAAAAATAAATATTATTTCAATTATTTACAGATAAATCTATCACAAATGACACATGCCTAATTCCCTTCTAAGAGATGTAAACTCTCTTCAGGTAAGGCTTTTGTGAAGATATCTACTAGCTGATTTTGAGTATCTATAAATGAAATGTCTATATTACCATTAGCTACATGATCTCAAATGAAATGGTATCTAACCTCAATATGCTTTGTCCTTGAGTGCTGCAGTGGGTTTGGTGAGATTAATTGCACTGGTGTTGTCGCACAACAAGGGAATTGTCTTGATATGTAGCCCATAATCCTCAAGTTGCTGCTTAATCCATAGGAGTTGTGTACAGCAGCTTCCAGCAGCCACGTACTCAGCTTCGGTTGTTGGCAGTGCTACTGAATTTTACTTCTTTAAGGACCATGAAATTAGACATCTTGCAAGGAATTGACAACAACCACTGGTGCTTTTTCTATCTATCTTGCATTCAGTGTAATCAACATCAGAATATCCTACCAAATTAATTTCACAAGATTTTGGATACCACAGACCTAGATCATGAGTTCTAGCTAAATATCTAAAAATCAGTTTGACACTAATTAAGTGAGACTCTCTAGGATCTTCGTGATACCTAGCACACATGCATACACTAAACAATATATCAGGTCTACTTGCTGTCAAATAAAGTAATGAACCTATCATACCTCTGTAGAGCTTTTGGTCTACTTTCTTATCGTCTTTGTCACTGTCTAGCCTTGTAGATGTGCTCATTGGTGTTGACAGTGGCTTGGCGATTTCGAAACCAAATTTCTTTAGTACCTCTTTGGTGTACTTGGCTTGACAAATGTGGGAGCCTTCTTTTCCTTGCTTGATTTGCAATCCGAGGAAATAAATAAGTTCCCCCATCATGCTCATTTCAAATTCTCCATGCATAAGCTTTTCAAAGTACTTGCAAATAGATTCATCAGTAGAACCAAATATTATTCATCAATATAGATTTGAACAAGTAACACATTTTAACTTTAGACTTAATGAATAATATGCTATCTACTTTTCCTCTAATAAATCCATGGTTTAACAAAAATGCACTTAATTGTTCATACCATGCTGGTGCTTGTTTCAAACCATATAAAGCCTTGTGCAATTTAAATACATGATTTGGAAAATCGATATCATCAAAATCGGGAGGTTGTTCTTCATAAACTTCCTCCTTTATGTAACCATTTAGAAAAGCTGATTTTACATCCATTTGAAATAATTTTAAATCCAATGCTGATGCATAAGCAAGTAAAATCCTAATTGCCTCAAGTCTGGCTACTAGTGCACAGGTTTCAACGAAATCTATGCCTTCCTCTTGAGAATAACCTTGAGCTACCAATCTGGCGTTGTTTCTAGTGATCACACCAGCTTCATCCATTTTGTTCTTGAACACCCATTTGGTTCCAATCACATGATGATCTGATGGTCTTGGAACAAGGGACCATACTTGGTTTCTCTTGAACTGATTAAGTTCATCTTGCATGGCTAATATCCAAGATTCATCAGATAGTGCTTCATTGACTGTCTTAGGCTCTATTTAAGATACAAAGGCTAAATAATCACATGGATTCGTTACCTCTAGTTCTTACCCCAACCGATGGATCTCCAATAATGTTATCCAACGAATGATCTTTCTTGTTTCTCCATTCCTTTGGAAGATTATTATGTGATATATCTTCAAGGGTGGATCTTCCTTGCCCTCAATGGATGTATTCTTTAACTTCTTGGACACTTCATCTGCATCATCAACATCACTGTCTACTTCCTTTCTCAAGGAAGGGTTAGTTTCATCAAAAATACATGCACTGTTTGTTCAATTAATAAACTATGCTTATTAAATACTCTATATCCTTTAAGTTTAGAAGCATACCCCATAAATATACCTTCATCAGATTTTGTGTCCAGCATACAATATCTCTTTTTCCATTGTTGTGAATAAAGCATGGACATCCAAATGTTCTGAAGTGACTGATCTTTGGCTTCTTCTGCTTGTAAAGCTCGTATGCAGTCTTCTTCAGGATTGGCCAAATCATCACTCTGTTTATTATATAGCATGCTGTGTTGATGGCTTCGGCCCAGAAATACCTTGGTAAATTATATTCTGACAACATAGTCCTTGCCATATCTAATAAGGTTCTGTTCTTTCTCTCAGCAACTCCATTTTGCTGCAGTGTCCTTGGTGCTAAGAAGCTATGTTCTATTCCTTGATCATCACAGAACTTTGCAAATCTTTCATTCTGAAATTCTCCTCCATGATCTGATCGAATATTGACAATGGTATACTTCCTATCTTTCTGAACTCTCTTACTGAAGCTGACAAAACTGTCAAATGTGTCATCCTTGTGCTCCAAAAAAGATACCCATGTAAATCTAGAGAAGTTATCCACTATGACGAATCCGAAGTTCTTTCCACCGAGACTTGTGGTCCTCATCGGCCCAAATAGATCCATATGCAGTAGTTCCAAAGGTTTTGAGGTTGATACCACAGTCTTTGACTTAAAAGATGATTTAGTGTGCTTTCCTTTTGCACACGGCTTACAGACGCCTTCCATCCTAGTGCTTACTTTGGGCAGACCTTCCACTAAGTTTCTCTTGATTAGCTTTCTTATTCCATCTAAGCTACAATGACCCAATCTTCTGTGCCAATGTTCCACTGAATGATTCTTGCTTGCGGCAAGGCACACATCCTAATCTTTTAATTCTTCCAAGTGGAGTACATAGAGATTGTTCTCTCTACAGGCTTCAAACACAGTTTTATCATCTTTTATATGTTTGCATCTTGATTGATGGCCTTTGTCGCACATCTGGTTGATGCAGATTAGATTATTCTTGAGTCCTTTTACGCATAGAACATCCTCTATGAGAGTCCTGCCTTGACTGCCAATGAGAGTCCTGCCTTGACTACCAATTGTTCCACATCCAATGATTGTCCCTTTTCCATTATCTCCATATGTTACTGCGCCTTCTTCAGCTTCGAGATGGGGAGAACAACTTTCTATTCCCTGTCATATGCCTTGAGCACCCGCTGTCTAGGTACCACTTAGATGCTCAAAGGCTTCCGTGTAATGAAAACACTAAGCTTTAGGTACCCAAGTTCTTTTGGGTCCTGATTGGTTAGTATCATCAATTTTCCTCTTAATTATCCATTTTTATGTTTAGTTGGACATGTTATTTTAATATGACCTAATTTGTTGCAGTGATTACAGCAAGATATTCTACTTACCTTTTCAGTTGGAGTGTATTTAAAGCTTGACTTGTATGCAGTGTCTTGTTTGGCAACAAATTTGGGTGTGGATAAATTTTAGGATGTACTACGGCTTCTTCATTATCAGGAGAGATGTATCCTAACCCATATTTCTTTTGTCTGATCTTCTAGCTCCTTTTAGTATTAATGTTGTTTACCATTTGTACATTTTTCTAATGTACTGGACAGTTATTCATTTTCTTTTGTTAATGTATTGATTCTTGGTTTAATCTACTTATGATTTCCTGATTTTCAATTTTTGCTATTTGTTCATTTTTACTTTTCAAGTCTTCACACAATAAATCATTTCTTCTTTTAGCTGAGAAATTTGTTTTTCCAGTTGTTCATTTTCAGATTTTAGATCTGAATTAGTGTTTTCCAAGCAAGCATGATTTTTCTTACTGGTTTTTAGCAATTTACACACATCTTTGTATTTACTATATAGTTCGTTAAAAGCATCTTCTAAACTATCGGATTCAGATTCATGCATGAAGAAAACGATGAGTCAGATGATACCTTATCATCGATGTTAGCCATGAAGGCCAGGTTGGCCTTTTCTTCTTCATCTCCACTTGAGCTCGACTCACTGTCAGAGTCGCTGCTGTTGTCCCAAGCTGCTGCCATGGCTTTCTTCTTGTATCTTCTGAACTTCCTAAAACTGTCTTTCTTTCTAATCTCAGTTTTTTTTTAGCTTCGGACATTCTGCCTTGATATGTCCGGGCTTCTTGCATTCATAACAAATGGGCTCAGCTTTCTTTGAGTCTTTTCCTTCTGGCTTCTTAAAATCTTTGTTTTTTCTTGAAGTATCTCCTTCCGGACTGGTACTTCTTTTTAGCAAGTATCCTTTGTAGTTCTGGAGAGGAGAGCTTCCTCATCTTCACTACTTCTTATGCTTTCATTATCATCTGAAGATTCTTCTGATGTAACTTCTTCTGCCTTGAGAGCGTTGGAATGTTTCTTTCTTCTTGACGACTCTCCCAACCTTTCTATGTTGATCTTGTGGGCCATGAGGGAGCCAATGAGTTTCTCCAGTGACATTTCTTTAGATCATTAGCCTCTTCTATTGCTGTCACTTTAGGAATCCACAAGGCTGGTAAGGATCTTAAGATCTTTCTGACCATATCTCCCATTTCATGTCTTTCCAAGACCAACCAATCCATTTGTAATATCAGTGAATCTGCTGTACATCTGTGTAATTGTTTCCCTGGCTGCATCTGGAATCTCTCGTACTGTGTCACCAGAATCAATTCTGGTTTCTTTCACTTTGTCCACCTTCATACGTGATCCTCCTTCTCCCACATCTCCATTGCGGATTTGCAGGCAGATATACGTTGAACTCTTTCTTGCTAAGAGTGCCACACATACGCTTTAGGCCATGCTGTGAGACCCCCGAATTTTTTTTTTTTTATTCTCTTTATATATATATGTATGTATATGAATGGTGTGTTGGGTGTTCGGTTGTTGTGTGCTTAGCATGCGTAGTTCATTGTGCCTACTATAAGTTTTATCCTTCTCTTGAGCATGAGCATGTGCGTATATCTATATATATAATACTGCGTTATATGATAATTAGTGTAGAAGTGAACAATTATCTAATTAGAGGTGTATTACGAATACCAAGAATCTCTGACTTAGGATAATGGATAATACTATGCGTGTGCTATCTAAATATTGAAGAATATCCTATACTACCTATTTCATGGAATTTTGTATGAGAGTATATGAAGTACATATGTGTATGTACGTATGTATGTTATCTTATGCGTGTGACAATTGTATACCTAATTCTCATGCATAACACCTTGGTGTACTTATAAATGCATGTGTATGTTTAATTGTAAACATAGTTCATTGCATGGTTAGTTAATGCGTACATTGTACTTCGTACATTGCATGTACATAAAAAGTTCAAGCATGGTAGGTGTATTTAGTAGCTTATATTGGGATTCTATACTCCTCATGAATAACATGCATGTATTTTTATGATAATTAGGTGAGAATAGTCAATTGGCTAAATTATGCATATAGTACTTAAGCAATGTTAGGTAAAGTTGTGCAAGTCAATCTAATTATCGGTTCGCATGTTGTATCCATCTATTTCAAGCATAATGTACACAAGTGTGCTACACCCGTGTGTGTATACTATATATATGCCAAATCAAGTGTGTATGCATAGGTAGATATCTACGTACATCTCATCTTAGTGTATTCATGTATGCTTGTGTATGCCTAGGTATAAATTCTATTGATTGCCCGGGTAGTAAATAATGTTATACTTTATACTTTGTATGCGTATGAAGATATTCATGTGCGTGTTGTTATCTTAAATGTACCTATGTATGTATGTGTAGGATAAGTAGTAATTATTGGATAATTACATGGTGTATACACTATACTACATAGATTCCTGTGCATGTATGAGTAGATTAAGCATGGTTCTACACGATTCTGAGTTCTGGCATAAGAGTGTATTGGCGTCAACATGGATGGACGCCCATGTTATGTCAGCGTCCATATCGACGGACGCCGACCCTATGTAGCTGTCCAGGGATGTGGACGTCAATATCCCTAATTTTCTGTGCTCTGTAGAGCGCAGAGAACTCTCATTGGGCTAGGCCTCTGATTGGGGAGATGTCTTCCCAACGTCTCTCTTGTCCCTTCAGCCCTGCACGAGCCCCTCTTGCCCCCTTATTCTTTAAAACACCTCTCTTTGCTATCCTAGAGAGCTCTTGGCTCATTTTCTAAAAAGAAACCCTAGCTGAGAGAAGAGATGAAGGACTGACCTTGAGAGCTCAGATCCGGCGTTCTGAGGCTTGGATCCGGCGATCTTCTTCGACAAGAAGGAAGTCCAAGCATAGGAGAAGGCTTCCCCGGCGTTGGACTGCGGCTTGCAACCCCCTGGAACCGGAGCAAAGGATTTCTGGAGGCTTCTTGGCAAGAGCCAAGAGAGCTTCATCGGCTATTTTGATCCGTTTAGAAGTTTTTCTTCAGGCAAGTAAACCCTAGGTCTTGAGCCTAGATATGTCCCCTAAGTCTTAGGAATTTTTGTGGATTTTAATTCGTGTCCTGGAGCCCCTATTCTGAATCTTTTTCCAAGCTCGGTCTGTGTTCTTACACAGACAGGAACTTGACGGCAAGAGACCTTGCCGTCAAGTGCATCTGTTAACGGCATGCGATAATGCCGTCAACCCCTGTAAACGGCTAGACATTGACGCTGAGTTCGTCAGGACAGAACCGTTTACTGTTTTCTCTCCTCTAAATGACTATTTTCGATGGGTTTCTCGCGATGAGGATATACTATAAACCTATACGTTATGTAAGATATCTATTGTGGTGTGTGGATGGGTTATTGAGCATGGTATGAGTAATGCAATTTAATGTTTTGTGAAAATACATGTATGCTAAGATAATAACCTTCTTGATTCACTGTTTGGATGATTTAGAGAGGGTGGAAAGTGCTAAATGTTGTGAGCCATGTATGCATGCATCAGTCATCCCCTGCAATTTCTATGATTTTTCCCATGTTTATATGATTTGTTAGGTTTATGTTTTGGAAAATAGAGAATATGTGTAGGACTATTAAATTCTCTAGTAAATCGTGCTTTGTGCCATAAATACGGGTAGAATGTCATGTAAATACAGGCATGTCAGGTCAGGGCTGAGGCATGTTAAATCAAATGCTTATGCTAGGTTTCCATGCTAATAGGGATTTCAAATAGCATGTAAAATAGATGTTCGATTTTCTGTAAATTCTATTTAGCTCAGAAAAAAAAAACTGAAATTTGAGGGTATGATCTTGAACCCGAAATAGCATGTGGTTAAAATTTCAAGTCATTTGGACCAGTATATAAAGAGTTATGTGTTTTTCATGTGAAATGTAATAATCTACGTATGTTATCGTAATGTGATTAGTTATTGCTTAAACCTAACCTGATTAATGAAACTTCTGGAATGTTAATTATGGTCATCTGTAGTAGCATGGTCAGGAGAAAAACAGAGTCACATTGTGCATGAGAAAAATGAGGGAGATGTGAGTGTTATGTGTAAAATACGTGTTAAAACTCGGCATGAGTAAAGTGTAAAAGTTGTGCCTATGTGACACTGCTACCCTAGAGGCATCGGGAGCCGTATATAGAAAAGTCCCTATAGAAGGCTCCATGTGATATAAGTTTGTCCCAAAGGCATTGGGAAAACCCCGGAGGTGGACAAGTACCACTAGATAGGGTGGAGAGGGCTTCTCCCGGTCTGCGCAGTTACCAAGATTCACCGCTGTATTGCCTAGGTGGTGAGTATGTGTATGAGTTGTGTCATGCGTTGTGTTATGATTGTGTTATGAGTTGTGTTGAGAGCTGTGCTAAGGAATGAGCATCAGCTATGAGATATTTGTTAGTGTCCTCTACTGGTGGTTAGGACTATGTGTCATGGCAAATTGTTTAAGCAATGAAACATGAACAAAGTGTGAAATATGTGAACATGGCACGTGGTAAGTGCAATCGATGTGATACACGATAAGTGAAAGTGGTAGAGTAAATGATGTGGGAACGTGTAAATTGTGTAAGTGTGAACATGTGTACATGTCAAATGTGTAAAAGTGAACTATGTGAATGAGTAAGTGTGCAATCATGTGGGATAAACGTGTTAGATTGAGAACTTATGATATATGTCATGAAAGTGTTAAATGCATATCCAAACAGCAACCTAAATGTATGCAAAACGATGTTTCACTTGTGTAAGAATGAGTAGAATCCATATTAGGAACTTCCCTTTCAAACATATGATAATCTCACGTTAATTGCTATCATGTTGTGATTGAATTGTATATATATATGGCTCTCACGTGAATGAAATGGTAGTGAGCATGTAATAGGATTTTCACGTTTGCAAAAGGTTGATTATGAATATGGCAAATGCATGAAAAATATTTGGATTCCATGCTAGTTGAAGGCTCAATTAGTATAAAAGTTTTATACTTAAATGCTCATGGATTGCTAAATGGTTTCACCCTGTTTAACCTTCAAGTCATGCTACGAATGTGAACCATGTGCATGTGATTTATTATGTTAAAACAGCAAAATTGTATAAATAAATACAAAAAGGTCATGTAAAAGCAAGTAGTCATCATCTAGCTTGTTCTTTTCTTTACGCTCAATTGTATGCTCTAGTAGTAGAAATATCCATGGGTTAAAGAATGTGTGGGCGAATCATGCTACATGTTAAGTGTAACTAATAAGTGCATATGTATGATGTAATGCTCATGATTTAGAATAGAATTATGGTAGACTAAAGCATGCTCCTGTGAAGATAATATGTCTTGCTAGTTGAGAGTACGGACCATGTGTACCTTCGTGATTTGATGATAGTGTGCATCTCTTTAATGTTAATGCCATATTGTGAGTGTGACATGTTTAAGTTTAAGACTTTGGTTTGCTTGCTGAGTCCTTGGACTCACTCTTGCATTGGCGTACAGGTTGACAGGTATCTTTTTCTAGAAGGAAGCTTGGTGAGGATCGTCATTAGAAGACTATTTTGTGGAGCTATTACTAGTTGTACTTTTCCTAGCACGAAAGGATTATTGTATGGACAATATTTGGACATTGTAGTTATCTTTATTTGTATTATGTGGACATTGTCTTTCTATCTCGCTATTTAGATTGTGGAATGTGTGCTGGTGACGGGTAAGAGTTGAGTTGTTTATTTTATTCCGTTGTACTCTATTGCTATCCAGGTACATATCAACCTATCGACCAGTGTTGGGTACATGTCCCACTGTGACGACGCCCTTTTTACCGATGAGGATTGGTATAATCGTACAGGTATGAAGAGGGTCGTTACACATGCAGTTGAGAGAGATCTTTTTCTTGTCATCTTCCGTCCATTTGTCTTTCCCATTTGTGACCAGAAGATCTCCTTCTTCAATAATGGACCAAATATGATAATCAAGTCCTTGTAGGAAGAACTCCATTCTTGTTTTCCAGTAAGTATAGTCTTCACCATCGAACAATGGTGGCCTGTTGACCGACTGACCTTCAAAGTGACTTTGGGCAGCCATTTGATCTTTTCTCTTCAGATCGTTGGATCTTCTTTGTCGAAGAGACTCGCTCTGATACCACTTGCTGCCCAGCTAGCAAGCCCAGAGGGGGGGTGAATGGGATTTTTAAACTTTGATTATCTTAACCTGTCAACAAAAATGTTCACACAAAAACACTACGTTTGACTGTTAGTGTTAGTAGTAAAGAACATGCTAAACACAAACAAACAATCACACTACACAAGGATTTTATCCTGGTTCGGACCTCCTCTCCACAGGAGTCCTACGTCCAGCCCCTGAGCAACAACTCAGGATTCCACTACCCAAGGGTACAGTCCCCTTCAAGGACACTTACAACATTGTGTGCAGAGGAGATCTAACGTTGCTCAGGGGATATCGAGAAGGATCCTTCAAGGGTACAGTCCCCTTCAAAGAGAAGATCCTTCTCGTATCCTTTATCTTTCATTTTGTCCAACATTGTAAATGGTTGTGCTTGTCAGGGACCTGCACACAATAAATGCTGAATGATAGACAGCTATGCTGTCTCTTGTTGTCAGTCAACGTTAGAACGATATACATCAAATATAAATATCATTCTACTTTCTAAAAGATGTTTCCAATATAAGCATACGAATAGAAGATATCTGTGCATGCATCGTGCAGTGAAATGTTCAGTCATAATAAATGCATGGATATCGGAGAAAAGCGAGGGAAGACTTTGACATTCAAAATATTTGAATATGTTTAAATATCAGTCGTTATAGCTCATGAAATTGTTGTAAGTATGACTTATGAAATTGTTGTGAATGAGTCGTTGTTTATATAAATCGTTACACACGTATAAGTAAATCGATGTGAACATAAATCATTATACAATCATAACCAAATCGTTGTAGAGACAATCATTATGAAAGTATAAGCAAATTGTTATGAACAAGTCGTTATAACCAAATCCTTGTCTCACTTATCGAGTCGATGAGTGATCAAATCGTTGTTTTGCTTATCGAATCATTACACAGACCAAGTCATTGTTGTGACTTATCGAATCGTTACATCAAGCAAATCGTTGTGTAACTTATTGAGTCGTTATAACGACCAAGTCGTTGTTGTAACTTGTCGAATCGTTATGAATACCAAATCGATGTGGAACTTATCGAATCGTTATGAAAGACAAATCGTTGTGAGACCAAGTCGTTGTTCTCACTTACCAAATCGATGTGAAACCAAATCGTTGTGAGAGCAAATCATTGTTCTCACTTATCAAATCATTGTGAGAGTAAATCATTTTTCTCACTTATCAAATCGATGTGAAACTGAATCGTTGTGAGAGCAAATCGTTGTTCTCACTTATCAAATCATTATGAGAAACCAATATGATTCTAATGAAATCGTTGTAGCATATAGAGAGTCGATGTTTACTTAGAGAAATTTCCTGCTCTGTATTTTAAATGCTATAAAGTAAGAAATACTTACATATTTTCTTGATTTCGCCTGATTTACTTCCTGTGCCTAAGCTTTACTTGTTAGATGACACTTTATTGAAATTTTGTTAATCACCAAAATAGATATATAATTAATAAAATTAAAATAGATAGTTCTTCAGCTTTTTAGCTTTCCAACGGCTTCAAACAATGCTGATAGCTTCGCAGCTTAAGAGTCAATTTTCAATTAACGTTCTGTGAATGCTCCATGCTGAAAACGTGCCTAATAAATGTTCTGCAACAAGGATAAGACAAAAGAAAGGATACCTCCATACTTTTAGAGGTAGGTGAGTTAGAGATATATGTAAAGTATGGAAACCTTGGACAGACACAAGTTCAGTGCAAAATAAATACAAACAGATAGTTGCATCAGAAGGTAAGGTGAGGTTCTGACAGTGGTAGGTGAGCCTCTGTCAGATACCCCATGCATCTGTTGGCATTAACTGCAAGACATCTGCTGAACAAAAAGAAAACATGAACTTTTGACATAAAGCAAGAGACCAATTTGAATAATGTTTCAGATATTTTTACAGATAATTTGTTGTGGTTGTTTTGAGTATAATATATCTTATCTGTCAAATACATTAAATAATGATAACATGACAGGATCGTATTTTGAATGATATACAGGTACTATGTGTTCTGCAAAAGATCTCATTAAGCAAATGTAATACCAAACAATCAAGATTTCATGACACTATAAAATAATATTTGCATGGAAAAAAGTGAAGTACAGAAGTTGCCAGGGAAGTCGGAGACAAAAAGAGATGTACTTCGACTCTCTGGAGTCGGAGTCTAAAACATGAGAAGCAGACTGAAATTCGACTCTAAAGAAGTCCCAATGACAATAAAAATTCAACTTCATGAAGTCGGAGTGAATTCTTCGACTTCCTGGGAGTTGGAGATCAATGCAGAGATTTCGACTTTCTGGAGTCGGAGAGTGGACTTCGACTTTTGGAAGTCGGAGTGAGGACTTCAACCTTTCAGGAGTTGTTCATAAATTGATAACCTAGTTCGACTTCTTAAAGTCAGAGTCTAGGATTCGACTTCTCAGCAGATGGAGTCCATACATCAATTTCCAAAGAGTTAGTCCAGAACAAAGAGGGTTACAACACTTCGATTTTTTAGAGTCGGAGTCCACAGTCAGAGACAGTATGATACATAGTGTATTCTGTGGACTTAGAAAATTTTCAAGATAGTGTTGATACAAAATATGTTCTTTGTGATATATTTTAGTAGATTTGATTTGCAGAAAGTCTTTAAAAGATTTTGTCATAGCAAAATCACCATGTTAAAATAATTTAAAGTCTTAAATAATTTTCTTAGGGGATAGTTGCTCAACAATTCTCCCCCTTTTTTTAATGACAAAAACTTTTAGATAGACAGTGAACAAATAATTTTTAATTTTGCAAAAGTATGACCTCCTGAATGAGTTGTTTGTTTCTTACTTTCTTTCTCCCCCTTTGTGGCATTAACAGAAAAGGTATGATACAATGAGAGAGAGAGAGATCCATAGAAATGAGGAACAAAACTTTCATTTATAGATATATATATGAAAATTTCAAGTACAAATTATATCTAGGAGGCTGATAAGGAATTGGGTAAATACAGGGAAGGAGGGATTTGGGCAAGGAAAGGCTGAAGAAGAGCCCAAAGCTTCTTCTCTTTCTCAGGAAAGAAGTTTTCAAACTTAGCATATTCTATCTTATAGGAGGGACCTATGGAGGGGATTTTCCTATAAGACTTAACATGTCTTCTATGGAACCATCTAAGCCTCTTATGATAATTGCTAGGGTGCAGGAGATACCTAAGAGGTACAAACTTCTTAGAGGCTGCTAAGTGGAGAAACTCATGAACAATGATGTTCCAGTGCAGGCCCTAATGCATTGCCGCTTCCTTGGCTTGATGATAGACTAAGTACCTCTGCTTCCCTTATGGGCAATAGACTTCCACAGAGTCTCATATCCTTTGCAAAGATACTGAATAGTAGAGATCTTCAATTTCTGACAATCTGAATGGTCTTTGGGGTATGCAGCTGCCATTGATCTTCTGAAACCCTCTCAGACTCAGCAAAACAAATTGAAAATCTAACATGTGCAATGAGTCCTTAGGAGCTTGCATAAGAGCAAAACTATGAAATGACAAGCTCAAGTTGTACTTAATCCTGAATCTTGTAGCTATTTGGATGTGTTTATTGAAAACTAGCTGAGCAAAATTCTTCCTGGCATTAATGGCACCAACCAGGCTTGGGTGCAGACCAGAAGAGAGACCAATAGACATAGAGGGAGATATCTGCATTTGACCACTAATGATATGTTCCCATTGACCTTTGTTCACATCAGGCAACCCCATTCTAAACCTGGCAATATTAAATTCTTTCATTCTTGTGTACTTGGCCTGCGACTCTCTAAGGAGGGTACCAAACAGGTCATTAAATCTAAGGTTCAGGTGAAGAAAGATTTCCATAAATTGGTTCTTAGCCTGAGTTTATTGGAATCTAGTGGCTTCACCAGGATATAGTTCAAGAAAAGCTTTGGGAGACAGACTGTGGCTTTTCTGAGTAATCAGATTTACATCAGCCAACAGTACTTGGGATGTATGGAGGAGAGAGGGAAGCCAGTCCTCAACGGTGAAACCTGGCATTTCATGGACTTCAAGGAATGCTTTGATGGACAGGAATTACCTAAACAAGTTCATATGGTGTTCAGAGTGGTAGATTAATGCATACCAAAATGGAGGAAGTAACTTGGCACGATTTTCCTTTAATTGGCGACCACCCTTGGATGAAAGTACCACACTGGGTACAATCTCTGCAAGGGAGAGAGTGGATCTGCCAGAAATAGGTGTAGAGGATGTAGGGAGAGAAGAAAAGAAATGAGGAGCTGAGGTGTGGAGAATGGGTATGCTTGCTTGGAGGGTTTTGGATTGTACTTCAAAAGGTAAATTGAAAAATTGATATTATCAAAAGCAAGGGGCTGATCCTCTGGTAAAGAGGTAGAGAGAGGAGGATCAGATGAGGTAGAAGGAGGAGGTGGAGGTTGTTGTTCATCAGCAGAGGGAGCTGGAGGTGTAGGAGCAGTGGGTGCAGTAGGATGAGAGGGAGATGGAGAAAATTATTGAGACATAGATGGTGTAGGAGCAGTGGTAGAAGTAGGAGCAGGAGGAGTTGGACCAGT
This sequence comes from Colocasia esculenta, assembly GCA_014218235.1. Taxonomy (NCBI): domain Eukaryota; kingdom Viridiplantae; phylum Streptophyta; class Magnoliopsida; order Alismatales; family Araceae; genus Colocasia; species Colocasia esculenta. The sequence goes on from CM024756.1 coordinate 11,750,935, forward strand.
GGGAGGAGAGGAAATGGTCAAAGATGGAGGAGGGAAAACATGCTGACCATTCTTATGGAGTTTCCTTCTAACCTTCCTCCTAAAAGTTTTGACCTTAGACCTGGTATCTACCTCCAAATCCTGAGACCCTAGAGGTCGCTTAGGCCCAGACTCCTGAGGGGGCTGCTACTGCTGCTCAGTCTCAACTTCTACTGACATTTCTTGTTACTGCTCTTTCTGCTACTGATTTGGCTCAACTGCTACTGACAGCTGCTCTAGCTCTGGCGGCTGCTGCTCTTGGTGTTGTTTCTGTACTTGATGCTATTGTTCTTGTTGTTGCTGCTCTTCTTGATGAGTAGGGGTTGGAGCAGAAGGCTGAGTAGTGGCCTGTTGGCACACTAACTGAAGCAGTAGGTCTTTCATCTGCTGGACCTCCTAAGCTAAGAAAACAAATTTAATATCTACTTGCTGGACTTGCATCTAAAGAATTGACAAGCCCTCTTGTTGCTTCATCAACATATCCAGTAATAGGCTTGAACTGATGCTACTCTCCCCCTGAGTCCTTGGCCGGGTCTCAAAGTGAGGACGAGAGGCATGATGCTCTACTTCTTCAAATCTTTGCTCATGTAGAGTAGTACATGGAATGTTCTCTTTTTGTGCTACTCCCTTGCCCCTCAAATCTCTGAGCACTTGATTGATGGTCTCCTCTGGTGCTTCATGCTCAGGAGATGGGGCAGGAACTTGCTCTTGCTCATAGCCTTGATGCTCTTCTTCTTGTTGTTGCTCTTGCTGATCTTGCGCAGGGGCTTCTACTCTTTCTTCTCTTACTTCTTCATGCTGAATTACAGGAATGGATGAGGAACCCTGTGCCTCATCAGGGAAAATCTCATGAGTGTACTGTGGCACAGAGTCCTTGGTCCAAAAATTCTAAGCTTTCCTTTCCAAAATATAGTGGCTTCTTCTAAGAGTAGACAAGTCAATCTTTTCCCTAACTCCCACTAAAATCTCATCACTAAGATCTATTGTAAATCTTCTAAAAATCAGGGTCAGCAGGGGTCCATATGGAAGAGTCTTCTACAGATTTCTGGATCCTGACATTCTTTCCAAAATGATTGAGGGCAGGTTGACCCTATGTCTCTGAATAGCCAAATAACAGGCTACCATCTCTAGCAGTTATGGAGGAGTGGGTGCCAGCCCTAGGGTGTGATGATGTTGGCGATGATGGAGTGAATGATTCTCTTCTCCACAGACAGTTCATTCACTAGTAGACTGTTGGGTTACAATGTGTATGATGACATGTGCTTAAATATTTTTGATGATGTTTAACATAATTGATGGTACATTATGTTGGAAACATGATAAATATGACAAAGACATGAAAGAAATGAACAAATGAAAATAGTGCTTCTATGACTATTCATGTATCCATTGTATCTCACTTAGAATGTATTTTAATGTAGGTGTGAAGACACACAAGACAAGCAACAAAATCCAAGTGCAAAAGAACAAGAAAAATTCTTCAAGTGGTCATGTGACGACAGCCAGGAAGTTCCTTGTCGACAGATAGACCCATCCAGAACAAACAAACTACTGGAAGCTCAAATGGAGCAGTAGCTGTCGACAGATGAAATGTACCTATCGACAGATACATGTTGCTTGTTGATAGCCAGCAAATCGTCTATCAACAGATAAGGCCTTCCAGTAACACCATGGTTCAGGAAACCAGAAGTTTGCAGTAGATGTCGACAGCTATAAAGTGCCTATCGACAGATGAAGAGAAAAATCAGATACGAGATTTGGATATGTTCTATATTATGGTGTTTCCTTTTAGCACGTCTCTCCAAACTTGGACACCCATATATAAAGATCATATGAGGGTATTTTCGCAGCAAGAAGCCACCATACCAAAACCCTAAGCAAAACCCAAGAGAAAGGCTTCTCCCTGCTGCTCTGCTTCAACCCTCCGTCCTGTTCGTGGAAGATCCATCTCTCGTGCGGAGTTGAAACCAGTTCGTCCTTGGTTCAAGCTTCGTCTTCATTACGTGGTCGTCAACGACATGAAGTTTGAAGTCTTCTGGATGAACTCACTGAAGAGTTCACATCAAGATTTGTTTCTACATCTCATAACTCTTCTTTCCTTCCACTTTTCACTACTCTGTGTGTGTGCAGTGGTTCAACCGTCTTTTGTGCTTGATTCATGTGTTGGTTGTTGTTCTGATTGGTGTTTGCATAAGACAACATGAGTGTGTGTGTCTTTGTAGAGTTGAACTCGCTAAATGCAGTCTTTCTGCTTGTGTGTGTGTGTGGACGGTGGACGTAGGATACACAAGTTGTGTACTTTGAACCACCTTAAATCTTCGTGTCCTATGGTTTGCACGTTTTCACGGTAGATGTTTGGTATGCATGTTGATTATTCACATGCTAGATAAGTTGCTTAGTTTCAAATCACAATCAGCACACACATCATAGTTCGAATTCAATACTATCGGGTTAAGTTTTCAATAAGTCAGTGTTGGATTCAAAAGAAGGTCAGAGTGCTTTTAATTGGTAGTGATCTATTCAAACCCCCTTCTAGATTACTGCTTTAGATAATTCCGCACACCTTTCAATTGGTATCAGAGCGAGGTTTCTCTGTTTTACTGCTTTAATAGCTTGATCTCACGATCAGGAGAAATTCGGTCTCATGGAAACTAACAAGGGACTTATGGCTGAAGGACACTCAGTGTCTAGGCCTCCCTTCTTTGATGGCGCTAACTACACCTACTGGAAAAATCGTATAGGTGTTTCTGAGAGCTCAAGACTATGAGATGTGGAAGATCGCCAGCAAGGGGCCTTATGAGCTGCCCGTTGACGAAGATACCTAGATAAGAGAGCAAATCCGCAAAGGCACCTTGAATTGGAGCGCATTGAACATGATGCAGTGCGCTGTGCATCGAAGGAGTATTAAGGGTCTCCACATGTAAGTCAGCAAAAGAAATGTTGGACAAGCTGGAGCTTATTATGAAGGTACGTCTGAGGTAAGGGAAACCAAAGCTAGCATGTTAGTATCTGAATATGAATATTTAAATGAAAAATGAAGAAACAATTTCAGATATGTTTGGTAGATTTATGATCATAATAAATGGCTTGAAGGGTCTTAAGAAAGAATATAGTGAGAGTGACATAGTAAGGAAGATACTTCAGTCTCTTCCATCATCCTAGCATACTAAGGCCACTGTCATTGAGGATTCTAAAGACCTTTCCATAATGAAATTGGATGAGCTAATTGGATCCCTAATGACTTATGAAATAAACCTGAAAAGAAAAGAAATTGAGGTTACTCATAAAAAATCCATTGCTTTAAAGCCTCTAACAAAAGTTCTTCAAGTTCCAAGAAAGAGGTTCAGCAGGAAAGTGATGAATCTGAACCATCTAGTGATAGTGAGAATGATGAAATGGCCATGCTCACTAAACAATTCAAAAAATTCCTCAGGTTCAAAAAGAAAGGCTCAGGTAACTTCAAAACATTTCCAAAGAAAGATTTCTCAAACAAGTTTGAGTCTAACAAAAAATCTGACATGATTGTGTGCTATGAGTGCAAGAAACCAGGGCACATGAGAGGTGAATGCCCAGAGTTCAAGAAAAAGCTGAAAAAGGACAAGTTCACTTTCAAGAAAGCCAAGGCAATGATGGCTACTTGGAGTGATGAAGATGAAGACAAGAACGTACAAGGAAGCTCTAGAGATGAAGAAATTCAGTGCTTAGTGGCAAGGAGTAAACACTCCGTGAGGTAAACTCTTCCTTTGAGAATTACTCTGTTGATGATTGGGAAGAGGCATACACCTTACTGTTTCAGAAATTTTGTAAATATAAATCAGAAAATAAAGCACTGAAAAAGAACATCACTTCATTTGTTCATAGCACATCCAATGATGAACAGATTGTAATTCTATCTAAAGAAACTGAGCTACTAAAATTGAAAAAGAAAGTCATCTTGCTGAAATGGATTGCATCAAAGAAAAACTCCAAGAAAATGTAAAATAAAAACAAGTCCTAAATACATTGTAGAAACTCTACAACATGAGAATAAAGAGATCCAAAAAGGGATGGAAAAAGCTAAAGAGGAACTAAAAGGAAAAACTGATGATCTCTCATAATTGTAAAAGGAAAATAGAATCTTGATGCAGTGTTGGGAGTTAAAATAATGTACAAAGATGGGGCTGGATATCAACCAGAAAAAAAAGAAACTCAGAGATAAATGATCACATCTTTTGTTGATTGTAGTCCAAGTTCAAGTAAAAAGTAAAAATGCTCAGGCTAAAGGTAAATAATTTCAAAACAATCAAAAGACTTCATTTGTTCTTCAAGCTAAGAAAACTGTCGACAGACCCAAAGAGACCGTCGACAGGCCTGGAAATTTATAGAAAATGGAATGCCAGACAAGTAACAAAAGGGCCAAAAACAATCACAAGTTAAATACAACAGTAAGAAAATTGTAAAAACTCAAAAACCATCATGCAACTGTTGTAAGAAACTTGGCCATACTGAAACACAATGCTGGAATATTTTGAACAAGTTAAAATTCAAACAAGTTTGGATTCCAAAGCATTTACTTTTTGGCATGAATGAAAAATTGGGACCCAAAGTAATTTAGGTACCAAAACCTCTTGTCTGATCCATCTATGCAGGAATGTCTAGCAGCCTAAAATCAAAATAAATGGTACTTGGATAGTGGCTGCTCGAGGCACATGACGGGCAACAAAGAAAAATTCTGTCTGTGGGAGAAGATGGAGGTCAAGTTGTCTTTGGAGGTAACAATAAGGGCCATAAGGTAGGTAAGTATGCCTCTAACTCAATAGACAATGTACTCTTAGTTGATGGTCTCAATCACAATCTTCTTAGCATTAGTCAATTGTGTGATAAAGGCCATAAAGTCATATTTGAATCAAATGCATGCCAAATTGTTGATAAAGAAACAGGAAGTCTCAAGTTTCCTGGAAAAAGGGTGAATAACATCTATCTAGTTGATTTAGATAAACCAGAAAACAAAAATTTGTGTCTTGTTGCAAATAAGCAAGATGAATTGACTTTGTGGCATCGTAGGCTAGGCCATGCAAGTTACAATGTTTTGCACAAGATCATGAGGATGAAACTGGTAAGTGGACTTTCTGAAATTCAGTTCAATAAAATGAAAGTTTTGTGATGCATGTGCACAGGTAAAACAAACCAGAAAGTCTTTCAAATCAAATGCTCCCATAATTACTTCAAAACCTTATGAACTGTTGCACATGGACCTTTTGGACCTACAAGAACACTAAGTCTCAATGGTAAACGTTTTGGGTTTGTCATTGTAGATGATTTTTCTAGGTTCACTTGGGTAAAATTTCTGGCGCACAAACATGAAGTTCTGAAAATATTTCAAGAGTTCTTCAACAAGATTGTGAATAGCAACATAAACAAAATATGCTCAATCCACACTGATCATGGGGGAGAGTTTGATAACAACTTATTCTTGACTTCTGCAGGAACCATGTATAGATCACAAGTTTTCTTCTCTAAAGACTCCGGAACAAAATGGAGTTATAGAGAGAAAGAACAGAACCGTGGTAGAAATGGCTCGCACTCTTCTAGTTGAAAGCAAACTTCCAATCAGGTTTTGGGCAGAAGCAATGAACACTTCATGCTACAACCTCAATAGAGCCATGGTAAGATCTGTAATGAAGAAAACCTCGTAAGAGCTCTTGAAAGGTAAGAAACCTAGTATTGGGTACTTCAGGATCTGTGGCTCCAAAGTTTTTATCCATAACAATGACAAAGTTGATTTAGATAAATTTGAAGCCAAAAGTGATTCAGGTATTTTTCTTAGATACTCAGAATACTCTAGAGTTTATAGAGTGTATAACAATAAAAACAAAACTATGGAAGAGGTCCACATGTTATTTTTGATGAGTATCATGCAAAAACTAACAAATCAATGTTCCAAGTATGATGATGATGAAGGAAAATACTTGAAGATCAAGATGAAAAGCCATTGTCGATAGATCATGAAGAGGCTGTCGACAGGCCTGAAGAAAATCCACAAGATCAAATTCTTCAAGAACAACCTCCCTAAGAACAAATTCCTCAAGACCAAGACCAACCAGGTCCTTCAACAATAAGAAATGTCAGGTACTCAAAAGATCACCCACTTGATAATTTTATTGGGAATTTAAATGATACAGTTCACACTAGGTCTCACTTTAGACACAATGTAGAACAATATCATTTAGCATTTGTCTCTCAAGTGGAACCTAAAAATGTTGAAGAGGCTCTAAAAGAAAATTCATGAATAGATGCCATGCATGAGGAACTTGGGCAATTTGAAGGAAATAATGTTTGGAGCTTAGTTCCTAGGACCCTGAAATTTCTGTGATTGGAACAAGATGGGTATTTAGGAATAAGATAAATGAAGAGGGTAAAGTGGTGGGAAACAAAGCTAGACTGGTAGCAAAGGGATATAATCAAGAATTTGGGATAGATTTTGATGAATCCTTTGCACCTGTAGCTAGGCTTGAGGCAGTGAGAATATTGTTAGCATATGCATGCTCAAACAAGTTTAAACTCTTTCAAATGGATGTTAAAACTGCCTTCTTGAATGGCTACATCAAAAAGTAGTCTATGTTTCCCAACCACCTAGATTTGAAAATCATGCTAAGCCCAACCATTTCTATAAATTGCACAAGGCTCTTTATGGTTTGAAACAGGCACCCGAGCTTGGTACGATAGACTGAGCAATTTCTTTGTGAGTAAAAGCTACTCCAGAGGTAAAGTGGACCAAACACTCTTCACTAAATGTGTTCGCAATCACATAATTGTTGTTCAAGTCTATGTGGACGACATTATCTTTGGTTCCACTAACCTCTCACTGGGTGAAGAATTTTCTAAACACATGCACAGTGAATTTGAGATGAGTTTAACGGGGGAGCTTCAATTTTTCTTAGCTTGCAGATAAAAGAATATGAAGATGGCTTCTTCATCAATCAAGAAAATATGTCAAAGAGCTACTGAAATATTTCAGTTCGAACAAGACAAGCCAGCCTCTACACCAATGAGCACAAGTGTAAAATTAGAAAATGATGAGAAAGGTAAAATGGTAGATGCAAAGCAATACCGAGATATGATTGGCTCTCTCCTTTAGCTTACTGCAAGTAGTCGGACATACAATTCATTGTTTGCCATTGTGCTAGATACCAATCTAGTCCAAAGGAAAGCCATTTGGTTGTAGTTAAAAGGATTTTTCGATATCTCTCAGGTACACATGATTTGGGATTATGGCATCCAGCAGGTAGCAACTTTGATTTGGTTTCATATTCTGATGCTGATTATGCTGGATGTAAAATTGATAGAAAAAGTACTAGTGGGTATTGTCAATTCCTAGGTGGTTGCATGGTTTCGTGGGCATCCAAGAAGCAACACTCAGTTGCACTCTCCACTGCAGAGGCAGAATATGTTGATGCAGGGAGTTGTGCAGCTCAAGTGTTGTGGATCAAAAGTCAATTGTGTGACTACAACATTGACATTGGATGCACACCTATCCTATGTGACAATACTAGTGCTATCAACCTTTCCAAGAACCCAATTCAACATTCAAGAACAAAACATAGAGAAATTAGACATCACTTTTTAAGAGATGAGGTTGCCAACAAGACCTTGGAGCTTAGCTTCATACCCACTGAAAAACAATTGGCAGATATCTTCACCAAACCTTTGTCAAAAGATAGGTTCACCTCCTTAAAAAGAGAATTGGGGTTGTGCAAAATTCAATGAATCCAATACCAAATTAAGGGATAAATGATCCTTATGTGCAGTGACTATGAGTTATATCAAATGGTGACATGTGGAAGAACAAGTTAGGCTTGTTTGGAAACTATCATTATGCGTGAGTAAATATACTTTGCGAAGTATCATAGTCTTCTTATACCTAATGGTCATTAACTTCATAATGAGGTAATCAGTTTCTTTAGTTTTGACATATGCATCTCTTTAAAAGAATGAATTTTTACTACTCACATGCTTATGGATGTTCTTTTGTGTGCAAATGCTTGGTATGTTTGTATCTCATTGATTGATTTGCTAGAATGGTGAGTCATCATATGCACACACTATGGGGGAGTAAGTTAAGCTAGGTGAGTGAAATTCGTAAGGGATACACTTCATATTCAATGTGTCTTTATCCCTCAATCATATGGTTCAAATCTCTCACAATTCAAAGCCTTAAAACTGAGTTTTCAAGTACATGTTGATAGCCAGAATCCCAGCTGTCGACAGCCAAGCTTTTCCAGAACTGTTTTTTGGCAAAATTCTGTATCTGTCGACAAACCATTTCTTGTCAACAGATAGCCTCTCCCAAAACCTTCATCTTTCTGGATCTTAGTACCTGTCGATAGGCACATACTTACTGTTGACAGATAAAAATTTTCTATGAATTCTTCATCTTTTCTCATCCTTACTTTATGAGTATGTTCATATTATTCATGCAAGGGGAGAATTGGGCTTTAATATTCATTACAACCTTTCATACTCACATAGTATCCAAGACATTGACATAATCACAATGATTTTGAAATAATATCTTGTGTATGAGTCTAGGTTGTATCATCTAGAACACATTGAACAAATCCAATGGTTTTAACCTAACTCACTTGAATAACTCCCTTGTGGATGATCATGTTTCTAAAATGGATTGACAAGGAAGAAGGTTATTGAACTTAATGTTTTTACATTGGTCTTTGACCTTAAATAACATTTGACCTTGATTTTTCAAATTAAGAAAAAGGAGAAAAGCTACCTATTTCTAAACTCAAAAGTTCAAATAAAAATTATATGAAATGGGACAAAGGCAGAGCAATGATGAGCATCATTGAGTAACCGGGGACATGGGCATCACAAATATCTGTCTTCGCGTCAAAAAGTCTATTCATTATCTCTGCACAATGGTATGATGGTCACTCACACTGAGTAACTGAGGGTACGGGCATCCCAAATGTCTACCTTCACGTCAAAAGGTGAAAAGTGATCCTTATTACCACTTTTCCCACATTAACTTGACAAAAGAAATAATTCAATGCTAGAAATAGAGTGTAGCATCCATGTTTTTAAATCAAGGACGATATGTTGTTTATTGTTAATCGCTCATGTATATATTACTTACATGTACCAACGGAACATCACCCACAAAGGAACATGTTTTTCTACAACAGTTTTATTTAAAGGGGTTATCTTATTTCATATGTTTTTGAACGATGTCTTCTAAATGCTACAACGTGAGATTCCCGGAGTATTATCTCTTAACCATTGTAGAATTTTTATGTGTCTTAATACTAGTGTTTATGACACTTTGTAGTGGGTATCAACCTATTCTCAACCTTGAAATCCCATTTGGACACTCATTTCCCTCTTAAACTCTTCAAAAATCTGTTCTGGAACACTTCTGGCTAGTAGCTGTCGAGAGCTACAAGGCGCCTATCGACAGCCGGCTGTCTTGGTGGTTCAGAAGCCCAACCAGAGCACCTTTTGGCCGGATTTGTGGGCCCCCCTTTCCTTCAAATCTCTTTAAATACATCCAAAGGGGGAAATGCCACCCTTCACCCCCTCACCTTCCTCCAAAAGGTGTTCTTCTCCCTTGCTGATACTTAATGCCCGCTTGATCAGCTGCAAGCGCATGTCAACACCAGAATGGATGCACTTGCTGATACTCACGTTCAAATTTAGCATCGGCTCACTCGACTCTCTATGAGTTTCATGAGTTCCGTCATCCCCTGCTCCTGGGAATGACGATGCTTAGAGAGTCTAGGATTTAGTGTGGGGTCATCTATTTTTTTATTTTCACTAGGATTGGTTCATGTGTCTGTAAGTCCTATCAGTTCTGTCATTTCCCTTCTTTTTCTTTTCTTTAGCTCATGCAATGGATGTCCTTTTTGTAACTGTGTGTACTTACTGATCAATGAATGGAAACATAGTTTTGCTTCCTTCTTATCCATGTGGTCATGATTTGACTTTTTGAATGTTGTCAAAAGGGGGAGAAAACATCAATTGTAAATTTTGTCATCATCAAAAAGGGGGAGAATGTTGGGTTACAATGTGTATGATGACATGTGCTTAAATGTTTTTGATGATGTTTAACATAATTGATGGTACATTGATGTTGGAAACATGATAAATATGACAAAGACATGAAAGAAATGACCAAATGAAAATAGTGCTTCTATGACTATTCATGTATCCATTGTATCCCACTTAGAATGTCTTTTAATGTAGGTGTGAAGACACACAAGACAAGCAACAAAATCCAAGTGCAAAAAAACAAGAAAAACACTTCAAGTGGTCATGTGTCGACAGCTAGGAAGTTCCTTGTCGACAGATAGACCCATCTAGAACAAACAAGCTACTGGAAGCTCAAATGGAGCAGTAGCTGTCGACAGATGAAATGTACCTATCGACAGATACAGGTTGCCTGTCGATAGCCAGCAAATCGTTTATCGATAGATAAGGCCTTCCAGTAACACCATGGTTCTGGAAACCAGAAGTTTGCAGTAGCTGTCGACAGCTATAAAGTGCCTGTCAACAGATGAAGAGAAAAGTCAGATACGAGATTTGGATATGTTCTATATTTTGGTGTTTCCTTTTAGCACATCTCTCCAAACTTGGACACCCATATATATAGATCATATGAGGGTATGTTTGCAGAAAGAAGCCACCATACCAAAACTCTAAGCAAAACCCAAGAGAAAGGCTTCTCCCTGCTACTCTGCTTCAACCCTCCGTCCTGTTCGTGGAAGATCCATCTCTCGAGCGGAGTTGAAGCCAGTTCGTCCCCGGTTCAAGCTTCGTCTTCATTACGTGGTCGTCAACGACGTGAAGTTTGAAGTCTTATGGACGAACTCACTGAAGAGTTCACATCAGGATTTGTTTCTACATCTCATAACTCTTCTTTCCTTCCACTTTTCACTACTCTGTGTGTGTGGCAGTGGTTCAAGCGTCCCTTGTGCTTGATTCACATGTGGTTGTTGTTCTGATTGCATGTTTGCATCAGACAACATGAGTGTGTGTGTTTGTAGAGTTGAACTCGTTGATAAGCAGTCTTTCTGTGTGTGTGTGTGGACGGTGGACGTAGGATACACAAGTTGTGTACTCCGAACCACCTTAAATCTTTGTGTCCTGTGGTTTGCACATTTTCACGGTAGATGTTTGGTAGGCACGTTGATTATTCACATGCTAGATAAGTTGTGTAGTTTCAAATCACAATCAGCACACGCATCATAGGTCGAATTCAATACTATCGGGTTAAGTTTTCAATAAGTCAGTGTTGTATTCAATAGAAGGTCAGAGTGCTTTTAATTGGTAGTAATCTATTCAACACGCCTTCTAGATTACTGCTTTAGATAATTCTGCACACCTTTCACAGACCTTTCTTGCTAACTATTCCTAGGCTTCCAATCACACCCATCTTTTGCTTGTCCATGTGTACAATCTCACTGATTCTATGGCTGGAGTTGGGACATTCCAAAATTTCAACTAAAAGATCTTCTGAAACTATGACTTTGGTGCCTTTCACAAACCCTGTGACTGAACCTTCTAGGGTAACTTGAAGGGACACATAAAAAGCTATAAGGGCACTTTTGAAAGATGGATCAACAATCTGATACAGTCTAGACCAGCCCATTGCTGCTAGGGTTTCTTCTACCCAAACTAGACTACCATGCAACTGGTTGAAGTCTACAACCTTTCCAGGGCAGATGGAGACCTTGGCTGAGGAGAGACGTTGGAACTGTTCAGGGGTGAACATAGTTCCTTCCAAAGCCCTAGAAGAGGCCATCTAGACAGAAAATGATGGAGAAGACTGAGAAGAAAGTCAAAGGAGACAAAGAAATGATATTCAGAGATCAAGAAACCTACCTTTCTTCAGAGAGGATGAGGAATCTGTAGTTGCTCTGAAAATAGTTCCGGAGGAGATGAACAGTGCGCGCGGGAAGAGGAAGAAGACGACATGAGAGTCGGAGAGAGAGTTCAAACGGGTGGTTTGGGAAATGGAAGAAGGGGTCTTAATATAGAAGTGGAAAAGTAACGGACCAAAGATGAGGAGATGAACGACTGTGATTAAATGAATGAACTGTTATTGTAATAAATTCCTCAATTAATTTTACATTATTATCATTTACTTATAATAATTTTTTGTTAATATAAAATCCGACTTCACAGACTCTGACTTCTCGGAGTCGAAGTGCCTTCTCCGACTTCCAAGAGTCGCAGTGCACACATCTTGCTTCATGAGTCATGGAAGACTCTGACTTTGAGAAGTCACAGTCAGCACTCCGACTTCAACAGTCGTAGTTTCAGGACATAGATAATTTTTAGTGAGTTTCTCAACATACACTTGCAGAAATTCAAATATGGATTCATCACAACAATTCAATCAGGGTTGCACATACCTATTTCTCTTCTAATAGATGTAAATCTATCTTCAGGAAGAGGTTTAGTAAAAATATCAGCTAGTTGATTTTTTGTAGAGACAAAATCAAGTAAAATGCCTCCATTACTTACATAGTCCCTGATGAAATGATGTCTAACCTCAATATGTTTTGTTCTTGAATGTTGAATGGGATTTTTGGTCAAGTTGATTGTGCTTGTGTTGTCACACAACATTGGAATCTCTTGAAGTGTTTGACCATAGTCTTCCAACTGATGTTTGATCCACAACAGTTGAGTATAACAACTTCCAACTGCTATGTACTCTACTTCTATTATGGACAATGCTACTGGATTCTGCTTTCTGGAAGACCAAGAAATCAATCATCTTGCAAGAATTTGACAGGTACCACTGGTGCTTTTTCTATCTATTTTGCATCCAGCATAGTCAGCATCACTATATCCAATTAATTTGAAATCAGAACATCTGGGATACTATAAACCCAATTTACTTGTGTTTATAAGATATCTAAAAATTCTTTTAACCGCATTAACATGTGATTATTTAGGATCAGCTTGAAATCTTGCACACAAACATACACTGAACATTATGTCTAGTCTACTGGCAGTAAGATAGAGTAATGATCCAATTATACCTCTTGTTCTTAACCTATCTTGAGGATCACCTATAATGTTATCTCTTGGATGATCTCTGTGATACCTCAATTCCCTAGGCAATCCTTCTTGTGCTTCTTCTTGTTGTTGAAATTCCTCTAGTGGTGGATCTTCCTTTTCTTCTTCTTTCTCTCCTTCTTCAAGAGATGTCTGTTCTAGATCCCTGCACAGATCTTCAACACAATCTTCTTCTTCTTCTATTCTATTAGTAGAAGAGTTAGTCTCATCAAATAAAATATGCACTGTTTGCTCTATATTTAAGGTTCTCCTATTAAACACTTTATATCCTCTAGGTTTTGAAACATATCCTAACAGAAAACCTTCATCACTTTTAGCATCTAACTTTCCTAATGTCACGCGCCTGCAATTTAGCATCAGAATAAATCGGAGGGAAATGTGAACAATGAGTATGGTAACGATAATTGCGCATACTTTCGCAAACATCAGAGCATCTAATGAACAATAATTGAAATAAACTCTGATTTCATTATAAAATCTCTAAGACCATTACAACAACTAATTCGGAGCCAATACATAGGGCTCAATGACATCATTCTATTGAAAAGAAGTCTAAAGCAATAACTACTAAACTCCGTGGTGCTAGGGTAACTTCGTCATTTGACTCCGGGTCACTCATCACTCTGGTCCGTCCCATTGGTGCGTGTAACGTCATTGTCTGACTTACTTGAGACACAATAACAAATAACGAAGGGTGAGCGATAACGCCCAGTAGAACTTAAATCTCAATAGTCAAGCGGGCTTTAAGTAATTAACGCATTAAATGGCAGAGTAACAAATGATAGAGCGAGTCATGTAAGGTCGAGAAAGTAATAGCACAAGTAATATGGTTCAAATAACGGATGAATCAAGTATAGCACGCTGATTAAAGTCAAGTCATGATAGAAACGATAACAACAATAGAAAGTAACGACATTGTCGAGTAATAGCAAGTGACATGTATAGCAAGGCGAGATAGTAGATGGTTATGTAAGAGTAAATTGCACTTTGATTGATTCTCATCAATCGAAATAGCATGGCACTTTTGATTAACTTTCGTCAATCGAAATAGTAATGGCACTTTGGTTATCCGCAGATAGCCGAGAGAGAACATAGCACTTTTATTGTCAAGAGACAACGAGAGAGTATAGCACTAAGAATGCGATCAAGTCGCGATAGCGCGCAATAACTCAAGATAGTGAGTATCAAGTGGAGCAAGTAGAGAGTACGACAGTAGTCGCTCAATAACAGTTCAGTAACAGTTAGTGGCATTACAGTAACAGTGCAGTACGTCTAAATTAACAGACTAATAGTAACAGTGTAACAGGCAGATGTCTAGCTAATTCAGAATAGTCATTCAGAACTGGTGCAATGCAGACACCGTCTATAGCCCTGCAGGTATTTTCGGGTGGCTCTCTGCCCCCAGGACTACATTGGAGCCTCTCGGACACTCTCCGTGCCCTGAACAGTATGCATTCAAGTCAGTAGAGTCACAAGACCCTTTTAGTGCTAGACAGTCATGAACAGTATAAAACAGTAGGAGCCACATAGCTCAAAGGGTACCAAGAGAGTACTAGATGAATAGAGGAGAGAGACAAGATAGTAGAGTAAACGCGGGTGGATGAGCGAGTAGAGTATAGATGAGAACTTATGGTCATTGCACATGAAACATCGAGTAACGAGCGATAGTAACAGTTCCACAACACACGCGTCTGGTGTTGGCAGTCAGGTGGAATACACAACCCTTCCACTGGCCTCGTTATGCACAAGTCCAAAGGTCCGGCGTGATTCAAGATAAGAGAGAGAACAATCTAAGGCTGTCTGGATCTTATTGATCCCTAGAGTGTATCATAGGTGTTAGGGTACAACCATGTCACGCCCCTCCAATTTAGCAGCGAAATAGATCGGAGGAAAACATGAGTAACAAGTATGGTAACTTGAATTGCGCATACAGATGCAAACATCAGAGCATCTAACGAACAATAATTAAAATAAATTCTTCATTTCATTATAACATCACTAAAACTATTACAACCACTAATTTGGAGACAATACCTAGGGCTCAATGACATCATTACATTGAAAAGAAATCTAAAGCAATAACTATTAGACTCCATAGTACTAAGGCAACTTCATCAACTGACTCCAGGTCGCTCATCACACTGGTCCCGTCCCATTGGTGTGTGTGACGTCATTGTCTGACTTACCTGAGACACAATAACAAATAATGAAGGGTGAGCGATAACGCCCAAAAGGACTTAAATCTCAGGCACAAGCAGGCTTTAAATAATTAATGCATTAAATGGCAGAGTAACTAATGATAGAGAGAGAGAGTCAAGTAATGTAAGAGACAGCATGATAGCACGTGATTGAAATAGCGTGAGTGTCCAGATATAGCACAAGAATCGAGTATAGCACAATGATTATGAACACAAGTAATATCAATATCAAATAATAGTAAGTAACTTATACAGCGAGGAGAGAGAAAGTAGATGGTCACGTAGAGAGAGTAAATTGCACTTTGATTGATTTTCCTCAATTGAAATAGTATGGCACTTTGGTTATCGGTAGATAGCCGAGAGAAAACATAGCACTTGTTTTGATTATTAAATGGCACTTTGTTGTCAAAGGACAACGAGAGAATATAGTTGAACAATAGCAGTGCAGTAGGAGTGTACGACAGTAGTCGCTCGATAACAGGACAGTAGTAGTTCAGTAATAGTCAGTGGTAGTGTAGTACGTCTGAACAAACAGACTAATAGTATAACAGTCAATGTCGAGCTAATTCAGAATAGTCAGTCAGAACCGGTGCAAATGCAGACACCGTCATTAGCCTCTGCAGGTATTTTTGGGTGGCTCTCTGCCCCCAGGACTAGATTGGAGCCCCTCGGACACTCTCCGTGCCCTCAGCAGTATGCATTCAAGTTAGTAGAGTTACAAGACCCATTTAGCGCTAGACAGTCAAGAACTGTACAAAACAGTAGGAGCCACATATCTCAACGGTACCAAGAGAGTTCCAAATGAATAGACGAGATAGATGAGATAGTAGAGTGAACTTGAATAGATGAGCGAGTAGAGTATATATGAGATCTTATGGTCGTTGCACGTGAAATGTCGAGTAAATAGGCGATACTAATAGTTGCACAACACGTGCACTTGGTGTTGACAGTCAGGTGGAATACACTACCTTTCCGCTGGCCATGTTACGCACAGGTCCAGAGGTCTGGTGTGATTCAAGATAAGAACAAGAGCAAACTAAGGCCATTTGGATCTTGCCGATCCCTAAAGGGTATCATAGGTGTTAGGTTACAACCAGCTCATCGACCATGTGGGAATCCATGGATAGAGGAGACTTACAGAGGCCTTGGTCAAGGGGTCAGTAGTCCGGCGAAAGGAATATCCGACGGAGAGTTCACCAGAAGCCAAGAAGAGGCTTTCCTATCGTGCTAGAGTGTGTGCGCATGCCACGAGTGAGAATCGCTCGAGTGCATTTGTGTGAATCCAATTATGGAAACTTCGTTTATAGAAACTCAATTTATGGCAAGTATCATGAGTACTAAATCATGAAGTAATAACCATGCATGACCAATTTTAGCAAGTAACTACGTGTTTTAGCAAGTTCGTTAACAAGGTAAGAAAGTGAATAATCGGTAGGTAGAGAGCATGATCAAGAACTTAAGATCAATTAAAAATCATGTGAACCTATTTCAACTTTCATATAGGTTGTTAGATGCATGATAAGACTTCTAGAACCTTCCTAGAATGGATCAAACTCACACATGCAAAGAACGACACAAACGATTGAAACCAAGACATATGCCCCTTAGAAGGCAAATGCAGTCCCATCCCTTCACTTCCTTAGGTCATAACTCATTGATTTTTTATTAAAATCTCAAACATGAATATATCATATTGAAGCCCTTTGAATAAGGAATCCATCAAAGAAAACGGCTTGTCAATCTGAGGTCTATAGAAAAAGTTATGGCCGATTAAGTGGACATAGGCAGAACACGACACATTGCCTGTCGCCTTCTGAAAGTGAAGGCGACCATCATCTTGTCGCCTTCTGAAGTAGACCACAAAACTATCTGATTTTTGGTATGGGTCGCGACCATGATGTTGTCGCTTTATGGTAGCGACGTGTCGACCTGTCGCTACCTGAAAATGACGTTTGGGTTGCTTTTTCTACCCATTTTCAACTCCAACTTGGATTGGGTTTGACACCTATGGGTTTGAAAAATCAAAACAAATGTTAGGGTGATCCAAATCGGGTGAAACTACCTTTATTAGTTAGATTACAACTTATACTTTGTACAGTAGCAAATAATCGAGAGACAAAGATCATTTGACTATGTAATAAGATGTATTGTGACTGACTACGTCAATTTGACACAGTGATCATATTTGGGCTAAAACTCTTGGTAGTAAAGTAAAATTAGCGAAATCTGTGTCCAATGACAATAGACTCATAGGGTAACAAGTTCCATGTTGAACACTTGATCTAAAAACGACTCCACAAAGAGGTATGGAACTTATAACACAAATCAAGGTTAAATCGCGGTAGTACATCGTCAAGATCATGCAACATTTAATTTGTGACGTAGGATGGATGGAAATTAGGGCTTTTAAGGGCCAAATATGGCTAACATCCATCAGTAACTCCAGTTAAATTTGAGAGCACGAGGTTGAGTATACATGGAGATCAAGAATAAAGAAGAAGGGTCGGGTTCATGGTTTTTGCACAATTTCAAAAATCAACCATAAAAGATTGGCTTGATGAGAAAATATGAAACTTGAGGGTTTTGTTCCTAGTATATGGAACAATCTACAGACGAAATTAATTAGGTTTTGCTCGTGAGAATGCCTACCTTTAGTCGTTTTAATATTCTAGGGCAAGAACCTGAAGAACTCGGGATGAAGCTTCATGAAGCCTTCAACCCACGAAATCTGCTCCTCCTTGGCCTCTTCTCCACGTCCAACAAGTCCCAGCAACATGTTAGGGCCGGCCATGGAGAGATTGGGGAGTATTTATGCTTGTTGGGTTTCTATTTTCTAATAGGACTCCAACTCCTATTTAATTACGAATTTTCCTATTTAATCCCACCTTTCAAGCCTTGCCATTCCTATTGGGGTTGGGTTGGGATCCAAATTCGTGGCCAACCTATTTGGATAGGTTTAGGAATCCAATTCCAACCAAAACTTCTTATTTAATGCATTAAATACCTCTTTTCTATTTAAGAAATAATTAAGTTGCGAATTTAGAGTATTTTCCTATTATTTATCTTCTTAAAAATAATTATTTTGGCCCAATAAATTTTATATGGTCAATTTAACCAAACCCATTATTTATTGGAATTTATCTTATGAGATTTCCCTTTTTAATTAGGGAATAATAGAGTTATGGATTTTATTGTATTTTCTTATTTGAGTTTATTCATGGGCTATGAGAGGTCCATTGGTCCAAACCCGATAATGGTTAATCATTACATGATGTTGGAAGTCTCTCTGACATGTTCGCTAAATTTATGGGCACGTTATTTTTCTGTGTTAACGGTTTTCCGACTTAGTTCCCTAAGTTGGATAATGAGTCACATTGTGACGTATACCTGACCAATCGGATTTTTCATTACTTAAATTTCTTAGTAGAACATTTAGAAATAATGTCTGGGGTTGATTTATCATTTTTACAGAATTTTTATATGTGTTCTTGCACATACGATAATGGTATGTATGTTTTCTATTATTATGTTTTATACAAATTTATTATTTTGAATTTTTAAAATACTGAATTTTCTGGGTTGCTACATCCTCCCCCACTTAAAAAAGAATTTGGTCTCCAAAGTCATATGATATGATACGACTACCAATTTATTCTAAGTATTTCAATCCATCATCTCCCCACTTAGGGCCTTGCTATCGTGAAAATAATATGAAATTATACTAAGGGTGTAGTGATAATATCTTATCCACCTTCATTGGCATGATTCATATCCACAAGGGCTTGTAATCATCCTTGGCGTGGAGTTTGGTTCTTCTTTGTTGGGCAATCGATGACTCGATACTGTTGACTTCCACATCGCAAGCATCTGCCCAATTTCTTCCAACAATTATCAACCTAATGCCCTGGCTTTTCACAAAATTCACAAACTTCCTTCCATTTCACCTCACCTTTCATTCTCTTTCTATCTACTGTATTTCTTCCTTTATTATCATTGGAATGAGTAGCACGTTCCCTTTTCAACACCTTCTTCTTATGGATCTTTTCAAGAAGTTCTATGGTGTCCTCGACTAATTGAGCTCTTAATACCATGTCTGAATATACTACAATGTCTAGTGGAGCCAACTTTTCCCAGAACACAGGTCTCAACCCTTCTAAGAATCTCTTTGCCTTCATCCTTTCCATACTCACCAAATGTGGTGCATACTGTGCTAGTCTTTCAAATTGCACTTCATATTCTGCTACAGACATCATTCGTTGTTTTAAATTGGTGAATTCATTTGCGTTCTTCTCACGAATCCTCTCGGAAAAGTATTTGGTGTTGAAGAGTTCTAAAAATTTATCCCACTCTATATTGATGTTGGGTAATTGTTGACTGGCAGCTTCCCACCAAGCTCTAACATCGCGGTCCAACTGGAATGTTCCTGGAAGGACTTTCTCCTACTCTGAACATTGCATAACTCTAAAGATTAGTTCCATCGCCTTCACCCAATTTTCAGCTTCATCAGGATCCCGAGTTCCATTAAACCTAGGGGGATTTATTCGTTCAAAGTAACCATATAAGTCTCCTGCCCCATTTCTTGCTCCTGCTTGGATCACGTTGTTAAGGGCTTGAGTTAACCCTGTATAGTTTGATGTAATTCGTGCATTTGTGCATGCTCTCCAGCCATCTCCTCTAGTTCCTGCATGCAATAATACTTATTAATTTTCTTCTTAAACTTAGGGTGCTTATACATATAGTTAAGCTCCTAGCATAACCCCAAGTTTTACCCAACATCTCACATAGGTATGGTGGTTGACTTAGACACGTGTCATGGTAGTTCGTCCTAGATCCAATGAGGACATCCTAGAACATCTTAAACCTAAGATATCCAATCAAGACATCCTAGGCTCTGATACCAACTGTCACGCCCCTCCAATTTAGCAGCGAAATAAATCGGAGGAAAACGTGAGCAATAATTATGGTAACATGAATTGCGCATACAGACGCAAATATCAGAGCATCTAACGAACAATAATTAAATAAATTCTTCATTTCATTATAACATCACTAAAACTATTACAACCACTAATTCGGAGCCAATACTTAGGGCTTAATGACATCATTACATTGAAAAGAAATCTAAACCAATAACTATTAGACTCCATAGTACTAGGGCAACTTCATCAACTGACTCCAGGTCGCTCATCACACAGGTCCTGTCACATTGGTGTGTGTGACGTCATTGTCTGACTTACCTGAGACATAATAACAAATAACGAAGGGTGAGCGATAACGCCCAGTAGGACTTAAATCTCAAGCTCAAGCAGGCTTTAAATAATTAATGCATTAAATGGCAGAGTAACTAATGATAGAGAGAGAGAGAGTCAAGTAATGTAAGAGACAACATGATAGCACGTGATTGAAATAGCGTGAGTGTCCAGATATAGCACAAGAATCGAGTATAGCACAATGATTATGAAGACAAGTAACGTCAACATCAAATAATAGCAAGTAACATGTATAGCGAGGAGAGAGAAAGTAGATGGTCACGTAGAGAGAGTAAATTGCACTTTGATTGATTTTCCTCAATAGAAATAGTATGGCACTTTGGTTATCTGTAGATAGCCGAGAGAAAACATAGCACTTGTTTTGATTATTAAATGGCACTTTGTTGTCAAAGGACAACGAGAGAATATAGTTGAACAATAGCAGTGCAGTAGGAGTGTACGACAGTAGTCGCTCAATAACACGATGGTAGTAGTTCAGTAATAGTCAGTGGTAGTGCAGTACGTCTGAACAAACAGACTAACAGTATAACAGTCAATGTCTAGCTAATTCAGAACCGGTGCAAATACAGACACCGTCATTAGCCCCTGCAGGTATTTTCAGGTGGCTCTCTGTCCCCAAGACTAGATTGGAGCCCCTCGGACACTCTCTGTGCCCTTAGCAGTATGCATTCAAGTCAGTAGAGTACAAGACCCATTTAGCTCTAGACAGTCAAGAACTGTACAAAATAGTAGGAGCCACATAGCTCAAGGGTACCAAGAGAGTTCCAAATGAATAGACGAGATATATGCGATAGTAGAGTGAACTTGAATAGATGAGCGAGTAGAGTGTAGATGAGATCTTATGGTGTTGCACGTGAAACGTCGAGTAAACAGGCGATACTAACAGTTGCACAACTAGCGCACTTGCTGTTGGCAGTCAGGTGGAATACACTACCTTTCCACTGGCCATGTTACGCACAGGTCTAGAGGTCCGGCATGATTCAAGATAAGAACGAGAGCAAACTAAGGCCGTTTGGATCTTGTCGATCCCTAAAGGGTATCATAGGTGTTAGGGTACAACCAGCTCGTGGACCATGTGGGAATCCATGGACAGAGGAGACTTACAAATGCCTTGGTCAGGAGGTCACTAGTCCGGCGAAAGGAATATCCGACGGATAGTTTACCACAAACCAAGAAGAGGTTTTCCTATCGTGCTAGAGTGTGTGCGCATGCCACGCATGAGAATCGCTCGAGTGTATTTATGTAAATCGATTATGGAAACTTCGTTTATAGAAACTCAATTTATGGAAAGTATCATGAGTACTAAAACATGATGTAATAACCATGCATGACCAATTTTAGAAAGTAACTACGTGTTTTAGCAAGTTCGTTAACAAGGCAAGAAAGTGAATAATCGGTAGGTAGAGAGCATGATTATGAACCTAAGATCAATTAAAAATCATGTGAACCTATTTCAACTTTCATATGGGTTGTTAGATGCATGATAAGACTTCTAGAACCTTCCTAGAATGGATCAAACTCACACATGCAAAGAACGTCACAAAACGATGGAAACCAAGACGTATGCCCCTTAGAAGGCAAAAGCAGTTCCATCCCTTCCTTTCCTTTGGTATAACTCATTGATTTTTTATTCAAATATTTCCATGAATATACCATATTGAAGCCCTTTGAATGAGGAATCCATCAAAGAAAACGGCTCGTCAATCTGAGGTCTATAGAAAAAGTTATGGCTGATTAAATGGACATAGGCAGAACGCAACACATTGCCTGTCGCCTTCTGAAAGTGAAGGCGACCATCATCTTGTCGCCTTCTAAAGAAGACCACAAAACTGTCTGATTTTTAGTATGGGTCATGACCATGATGTTGTCACTTTATGGTAGCGACGTGTCGACCTATCGCTACCTGAAATAGCGTTTGGGTTGCTTTTTCTACCTATTTCCAACTCCGACTTGGATTGGGTTTGACACCTGTGGGTTTGAAAAATCAAAACAAATGCTAGGGTGATCCAAATCAGGTGAAACCACCTTTATTAGTTAGACTACAACTAATACTTTGTGCAATATCAAATAATCGAGAGACAAAGATCGTTTGTCTATGTAATAAGATATATTGTGACTAGCTACGTGAATCTGACACAGTGATCATGTTTGGGCTAAAACTCTTGGTACAGTAAAGTAAAAGTAGCAAAGTTAGTGTCCAATGACAATAGACTCATAGGGTAACAAGTTCTATGTTGAACACTTGATCTAAAAACGACTCCACAAAGAGGTATGGAACTTATAACACAAGTCAAAGTTAAATCACGATAGTAGATCGTCAAGATCATGCAACATTTAATTCGTGGCGTAGGATGGATGAAAATTAGGACTTTTACGGGAAAAAGATGCCTAACATCCATCAGTAACTCCAGTTAAAATTTGAGAGCACGAGGTTGAGTATACATGGAGATCAAGAAAAAAGAAGAAGGGTCGGGTTCATGGTTTTTGTAGAATTTCAAAATTCAACCATAAAAGATTGGCTCGATGATAAAATATGAAACTTGAGAGTTTTGTTCCTAGTATATGAAACAATCTACAGAAGAAATTAATTAGGTTTTGCTCGTGAGAATGCCTACCTTTAGTCATTTTACTCTTCTAGGACAAGAACTTGAAGAACTCGGG
The DNA here is from genome assembly GCA_014218235.1 of Colocasia esculenta. Classification (NCBI taxonomy): domain Eukaryota; kingdom Viridiplantae; phylum Streptophyta; class Magnoliopsida; order Alismatales; family Araceae; genus Colocasia; species Colocasia esculenta. The sequence goes on from CM024756.1 coordinate 11,774,159, forward strand.
ATGAAGCTTGATGAAGCCTTCAACCACGAAATATCCTCCTCCTTGGCCTCTTCTCCACGTCCAACAAGTCCCAGCAACATGTTAGGGCCGGCCATGGAGAGATTGCAGAGTATTTATGCTTGTTGGGTTTCTATTTCCTAATAGGACTACAACTCCTATTTAATTACGAATTTCCTATTTAATCCCACATTCCAAGCCTTGCCATGTCCTATTGGGGTTGGGTTGGGATCCAAATTCGTGGCCAACCTATTTGGATAGGTTTAGGAATCCAATTCCAACCAAAACTTCTTATTTAATGCATTAAATACCTCTTTTCTATTTAAGAAATAATTAAGTTGCGAATTTAGAGTATTTCCTATTATTTATCTTTTCAAAAATACTTATTTTCGCCCAATAAATTTTATATGGTCAATTTAACCAAACCCATTATTTATTGGAATTTATCTTATGATATTTCTCTTTTTAATTAGGGAATAATAGAGTTATCGATTTTATTATATTTTCTTATTTGAGTTTATTCATGGGCTATGAGAGGTTCATTGGTCTAAACCCAATAATGGTTAATCATTACATGATGTTGGAAGTCTCTCTGACATGTTCACTAAATATATGGGCACGTTATTTTTCTGTGTTAACGGTTTTCCGACTTAGTTCCCTAAGTTGGATAATGAGTCACATTGTGACGTAGACCTGACCAATCAGATTTTTCATTGCTTAAATTTATTAGTAGAACATTTAGAAATAATGTTTGGGGTTGATTTATCATTTTTATGGAATTTTTATATGTGTTCTTGCACATACGATAATGATATGTATGTTTTCTATTATTCCGTTTTATAGAAATTTATTATTTTGAATTTTTAAAATACTGAATTTTCTGGGTTGCTACAAACCAGCTCGTCGATCATGTGGGAATCCATGGACAGAGGAGACTTACGGAGGCCTTGAGCAAAGACTCACTAGTCCGGTAGAAGGAATATCCGACGGAGAGTTCGTCCAAGTCAAGAGAGAGTGTGTATATAGAAACAGGTGCTCGACATTCTAGAGGAATTCTAGAACAGTGGAGCGTCGATATCGGTATTCCCAAGATACCGCGAGAATCATAGACAAGTTCATTTAAAATAGGGCAATTAAAAGACATAAATTACCAGATGTATTATGATATATTTACATGTCAAGTTAAGCCATATAGGATGGTTCAAAGTGAGTGCAAGTGTAAGAGAAAATCATAGGCAAGATAGATCATGTGATTAACTTGAATTAATTAAAATATATTCAATAATTACAACTTCGTTTTTCTGTGTACAAGACAGTTAATAGGACCTGGGGTGACTGTATAACAATAGATCTTGCAAAAAGGTGGGTTTTTTTGCAAAAAGCTGAGATCGCGATGCACCCTTGTAAGGGTCGCGACGGGATCAGGTGTGAACACGACGGGGGATTGTAAGGGTCGTGACGGGCTTGTCAGAATAGGGAGGCAAATCGCGACAGGTTCTTATGAGGATCGCGACGGGACGTTCGGTTAGGCGGCCAGAACGCGACAGGGTTCTCTGTCGCGATCAGATCGAGACAGGTGCTTGTGTCGCGACGACCCTGAGAACGTAGCCTATCGGGCCGTCGCGTTCTCAGGTTCTGAACCTGAGTTCGAGCGGGAAAAGGGGCTAGCATGGGATTGTGTGCGAACTTTCTATAGTTTGACACAAGGTGCTTTAAAAATTAAGAACAAATTGTACAGTGCATGAAAAATCTCAAAACCATTTCTATATAGATCTAGACATGTAAGAGTGATCCTATAAAACTGGAAGTAGAAAATATGCAGGGTTTTGGCATGGTTTAATTAAGTTATTTCATAGAGATCATGGAACAGTGCACAGTTGGAGTAAAAGAATTAATTCGCGAAGTAAGGTGGATAGAAATTAGGGCTTTTAGGGGCAAAAGATCCCTAATAGCTGTCAGTATCTCCAAAAAAAATTTCGTAGCATGAAGTCAAGTGTACATGGAGAACAAGACTTAACAAGGGGTTCAGGGACATACTAGTTGCTAAACATGAAAAATCAAGGAGAAAATATTGGCTTGATGATAAATCACGAAACTTGAGAGGTTTGTTCCTATCACATGGAACAATCTACAATCAAAATCTCTTTAGTTTTGCTCGTGAGAATGCCTACCTTGACTCGATTTCCTCTTCTAGGGCTAAAACTTGAAGAACGGGGTTGAGAGCTTGAAAGGTTCTTCTCCCCACAAAATCTCCTCCTCCATGGCCTCTCCTCCTGGTCCAGCAATCCCTTGGCACGAGCTAGGGCCGGCCATGAAGGTTTTAGGAGGGTATTTAAGCTTCTCCTCTTTCTATTTCTTATTTGGACTATAACTCCTATTAATTCTGAATTTCCAATTTTCTCTTCCTTTCTAAGCATCAGAAATTCTATTGGGGTTGGGATGGGAGCTAAATTCGTGGCCAACCCATTAGGGTAGATTTAGGAATCCGATTATAACTCAAATTGATTATTTTAATACTTTAATACCCCTCTTCTATTTATGTAATATTTAAATTACGAATTTAGGGTATTTTACTATTATTCCCTTTTTACAAATCCTTATTTTGGCCCAATAAATTCTAATGGGTCTATTTAATAAAGCCCATTTCTTATTAAAATTTATCTTGTGGGATTTCCTTTCTCAATTAGCGAATAATAGAGTTACGGATTTTATTATATTTTTCTTAGTTGATTTTATTTATGGACTATGAGAGGTCCATTGATCCAATTCCGATAATGGGTCATCAATACCCGACGTTGGAGGTCTGTCCGACATGTTCGTTGATTTATGGGTGCGTTATCTTTCCGGGTTAACGGTTTTCCGACTTAGTTTCCTATTTTGGATAATTAGTCACGTTGTGACGTACACTTGACTAATCGGATTTTTGTTACATGAATTTCTTCGTGGAACACTTAGGATAATATTTGGGGTTGATTTATAATTTTTACGGAATTTTTTGATGTATTCTTGCACCTACGATGGCGGTACGTATGTTTTTATTATTTTGATTTAAAGAAATTATTATTTCGAATTTTTAAGTATTAAATTATCGGGTTGCTACATCCTCCCCACTTAAAAGAATTTGGTCCCCAAATTCATATGATATGATATGACTATCAATTTAGTATGGATATTTCATTCCATCACGTCCCCCACTTAGGGCTTTGCTATCGCGAAAATAACATGAATTAAACTAAGTGTTTAGTGATGGTACCTTGTCCACCCTCATTGGCAGGATTATATCCACAAGGGATTGTAATCGGCCTTGGCGTGTAGTTTCGTTCTTCTTTATTGGACGATCGATGACTCGATGTTGTTGACTTCCACATCGCAAACATCTGCCCAATTTCTTCCAACAGTTATCAATCTGATGCCCTGGCTTTTTACAAAATTTACAGATTTCCATCCGCTTCACTTCCCCTTTCATTCTCTTGCTATCTACTGTATTTCTTCCTTTATTATCATTAGGATGAGTAGTACGTTACCTTTTCAACAACTTCTTCTTATGGATCTTTTCAAGGAGTTCCATGGTGTCCTCAACTAATTGAGCTCTCAATACCATGACTGAATATACTTCAATGTCTAGTGGAGCCAACTTTTTCCAGAACACAGGTCTCAACCCTTCTATAATTCTCTTTGCCTTCATCTTTTCCGTACTCACCAAATGTGGTGCATACTGCGCTAGTCTTTCAAATTGCACTTCGTATTCTGCTACAGACATCATTCGTTGTTTCAAATTGGCGAATTCATTTGCCTTCTTCTAACGAATCCTCTCAGAAAAATATTTGGTGTTGAAGAGTTCTAAAAATTTATCCCACTCTATGTTGACGTTGGGTAATTGTCGACTGGCAGCTTCCCACCAGGCTCTAGCATCGCGGTCCAACTGGAAGGTTGCCAGAAGGACTTTCTTCTGCTCTGAACATTGCATAACCCTAAAGATCCGTTCCATTGCTTTCACCCAATTTTCAGCTTCATCGGGATGCGGAGTTCCATTAAACCTAGGGGGATTTATTCGTTGAAAGTTCCCATATAAGTCTCCTGCCCCATTTCTTGCTCCTGCTTGAATCACGTTGTTAAGGGATTGAGTTAACCCCTGTACGGTCTGTTGTAATTCGTGCATTTGTGCATGCTCGCCAGCCATCTCCTCTAGTTCCTGCGAGCAAGAATACTTATTAATGTCTTCTAAAACTTAGGGTGCTCATACATACCGTTAAGCTCCTAGCATAACCCAAGCTTTACCCAATCTCTCACATAGGTATGGCGGTTGACTTAGACACGGTCATGGCAGTTCACCTAGAACATCCTAGACTTTAAATATCCTAATAAGGACATCCTAGGCTCTGATACCAACTGTCATGCCCCTCTAATTTAGCAGCGGAATAAATCGGAGGGAAACGTTAACAACGAGTAAGGTAACGACAATTGCGCATACTTTCGCAAACATCAGAGCATCTAGTGAACAATAATTGAAATAAACTCTTGATTTCAATATAAAATCACTAAGACCATTACAACCACTAATTCGAAGCCAATACATAGGGCTCAATGACATCATTACATTAAAAAGAAGTCTAAAGCAATAACTACTAAACTCCATGGTGCTAGGGTAACTTCGTCATTTGACTCTGGGTCACTCATCACTCTGGTCCCGTCCCATTGGTGCGTGTAACGTCATTGTCTGACTTACCTGAGACACAATAACAAATAACGAAGGGTGAGCGATAACGCCCAGTATGACTTAAATCTCAATAGTCAAGCGGGCTTTAAGTAATTAACGCATTAAATGGTAGAGTAACAAATGATAGAGCGAGTCATGTAAGGTCGAGAAAGTAATAGCACAAGTGATATGGTTCAAATAGCGGATGAATCAAGTATAGCACGATGATTAAAGTCAAGTGACGATAGAAACGATAACAACAATAGCAAGTAACGACATTGTCAAGTAATATCAAGCGACATGTATAGCAAGGCGACATAGTAGATGGTCATGTAAGAGTAAATTGCACTTTGATTGATTCTCATCAATCGAAATAGTATGGCACTTTTGATTAACTTTCGTCAATCGAAATTGTAATGGCACCTTGCTTATTCGTAGATAGACGAGAGAGAACATAGTACTTTTATTGTCAAGAGACAACGAGAGAGTATAGCACTACGAATGCGATCAAGTCGTGATAGCGCGCAATAACTCAAGATAGCCAGTATCAAGTAATGAGTACGACAATAGTCTCTCAATAACAGTTCAGTAACAGTTAGTGGCAGTACAGTAATAGTGCAGTACATCTGAATTAACAGACTAACAGTAATAGTGTAATAGGAAGATGTCTAGCTAATTTAGAACACTCAGTCAGAACCGGTGCAATGCAGACACCGTCTATAGCCCCTGCAGGTATTTTCAGGTGGCTCTCTTCCCCCAGGACTAGATTGGAGCCCCTCGGACACTCTCCGTGCCCTGAACAGTATGCATTCAAGTCTGTAGAGTCACAAGACCCTTTTTAGCGCTAGACAGTCATGAACAGTACAAACAGTAGGAGCCACACAGCTCAAAGGGTACCAAAAGAGTACTAGATGAATAGACGAGAGAGACAAGATAGTAGAGTGAATGCGGGTAGATGAGTGAGTAGACTATAGATGATAATTTATGGTCATTGTACATGAAACTTCGAGTAACGAGCGATAGTAACTGTTGCACAACACACGCGTCTGGTGTTGGCAGTCAAGTGGAATACACAACCCTTCCGCTGGCCTCATTATTTATAGGTCCAGAGGTCCGGCATGATTCAAGATAAGAGAGAGAACAATATAAGGTCGTCTGGATCTTACTGATCCCTAGAGTGTATCATAGGTGTTAGGGTACAACCAGCTCGTCGACCATGTGGGAATCCATAGACAGAGGAGACTTACGGAGGCCTTGAGCAAGGATTCACTAGTCCGACAGAAGGAATATCTGACGGAGAGTTCATCCAAGTCAAGAGAGAGAGTGTATATAGAAACAGGTGCTCGACGTTCTAGAGGAATTCTAGAACAGTGGAGCATCGATATCGGTATTCCTAAAACATTGTGAGAATCGTACACAAGTTCATTTAAAATAGGGCAATTAAAAGACATAACTTACCAGATGTATTATGATATATTTACATGCCAAGTTAAGCCATATAGGATGGTTCAAAGTGTGTGCAAGTGTAAGAGAAAATCATGGGCAAGGTAGATCATGTGATTAACTTGAATTAATTAAAATTTATTCCATAATTACAACTTCATTTTTCTGTGTACAAGACAGTTAATAGGATATGGGGTGACTTTATAACAATAGATCTTGCAAAAAGGTGGGTTTTTATGCAAAAAGCTGAGATCACGATGCACCTTTGTAAGGGTCGCGACGGTGAACGCGACGGAGGCTTGTAAGGGTGGCGACGGGCTTGTCTGAATAGGCAAGCAGATCGCGACAGGTTCTTATGAGGATCGCGACGATACGTTTGGTCAGGCGGCCAGATCGCGACAAGGTTCCCTGTCGCTATCAGATTGCGACAGGTGCTTGTGCCGCGATGACCCTGAGAAAGCGGCCTATCGGGCCGTCGCGTTCTCAGGTTCTGAACCTGAGTTCAAGTGGGAAAAGGGGCTAGCATGGGATTGCATGCCAACTTGCAATAGTGTGACATAGGGTGCTTTAAAAATTAAGAACAAATTGTACAGTGCATGAAAAATCTCGAAACCAGTTCTATACAGATCTAGACATGTAAGAGTGGTCAATAAAATCAGAATTAGAAAATAGACAGGGTTTCGGCATGGTTTAAGCAATTATTTCATAAAGATCATGGAACAGTGCACAGTTGGAGTAAAAGAATTAATTCGTGAAGTAAGGTGGATAGAAATTAGCATTTTTATGGGGAAAAGATCCCTAATAGCCGTCAGTATCTCCAGTAAAATTTTCGTAGCATGAAGTCAAGTGTACATGGAGAACAAGACTTAACAAGGGGGTTCGGGGACATACTAGTTGCAGAACATGAAAAATCAAGGAGCAAATATTGGCTCGATGATAAATCATGAAACTTGAGAGGTTTGTTCCTATCACATGGAACAATCTACAGTCAACATCTCTTTAGTTTTGCTCGTGAGAATGCCTACCTTGACTCGATTTCCTCTTCTAGGACTAGAACTTGAAGAATGGGGTTGGGAGCTTGAAAGGTTCTTCTCCCCACGAAATCTCCTCCTCCTTGGCCTCTCCTCCTAGTCCAGGAATCCCTTGGCATGAGCTAGGGCCGGCCATAAGGGTTTTAGGAGTGTATTTAAGCTTCTCCTCTTTCTATTTTCTATTGGGACAATAACTCCTATTAATTCTGAATTTCCTATTTTCTCTTTCCTTTCTAAGCATGAGAGCTTCTATTTGGGTTGGGATGGGAGCTAAATTCATGGCCAACCCATTAGGGTAGGTTTAGGAATCCAATTATAACTCAAATTGATTATTTTAATGCTTTAATACCCCTCTTCTATTTATGTAATATTTAAATTACGAATTTAGGGTATTTTACTATTATTCCCTTTTTACAAATCCTTATTTTGGCCAAATAAATTCTAATGGGTCCATTTAATAAAGCCCATTACTTATTGGAATTTTATCTTGTAAGATTTCCTTTTTTAATTAGGGAATAATAGAGTTACGTATTTTATTATATTTTTCTTACTTTAATTTATTTATGGACTATGAGAGGTCCATTGGTCCAATTTCGATAATGGGTCATCAATACCCGATGTTGGAGGTCTCTCCGACATGTTCGTTTGATTTATGGGCGCGTTATCTTTCAGGGCTAACGATTTTCTGACTTAGTTTCCTAATTTGGATAATTAGCCACGTTGTGACGTACACTTGACTAATCGGATTTTTCGTTGCTCGAATTTCTTCTTGGAACACTTAGGATAATATTTGAGGTTGATTTATAATTTTTACGAAATTTTTCGATGTATTCTTGCACCTACGATGGCGGTATGTATGTTTTTATTATTTGATTTAAAGAAATTATTATTTCAAATTTTTAAGTATTAAATTTTCGGGTTGCTACATCCTCCACCACTTAAAAGAATTTGGTCTCCAAATTCATATTATATGATATGACTATCAATTTAGTATGGATATTTCATTCCATCACCTCCCCCACTTAGGGCTTTGCTATCGCGAAAATAACATGAAATTAAACTAAGTGTTTAGTGATGGTACCTTGTCCACCCTCATTGGCAGGATTTATATCCACAAGGGATTGTAATCGGCCTTGACGTGTAGTTTCGTTCTTCTTTATTGGACAATCGATGACTCGATGTTGTTGACTTCCACATCGCAAACATCTGCCCAATTTCTTCCAACAGTTATCAATCTGATGCCCTGGCTTTTTACAAAATTTACAGATTTCCTTCCGCTTCACTTCCCCTTTCATTCTCTTGCTATCTACTGTATTTCTTCCTTTATTATCATTACGATGAGTAGTACGTTACCTTTTCAACAACTTCTTCTTATGGATCTTTTCAAGGAGTTCCATGGTGTCCTCAACTAATTGAGCTCTCAATACCATGACTGAATATACTTCAATGTCTAGTGGAGCCAACTTTTCCAGAACACAGGTCTCAACCCTTCTATAAATCTCTTTGCCTTCATCTTTTCCGTACTCACCAAATGTGGTGCATACTGCGCTAGTCTTTCAAATTGCGCTTCGTATTCTGCTACAGACATCATTCGTTGTTTCAAATTGGCGAATTCATTTGCCTTCTTCTAACGAATCCTCTCAGAAAAATATTTGGTGTTGAAGAGTTCTAAAAATTTATCCCACTCTATGTTGACGTTGGGTAATTGTCGACTGGCAGCTTCCCACCAGGCTCTAGCATCGCGGTCCAACTGGAAGGTTGCCAGAAGGACTTTCTTCTGCTCTGAACATTGCATAACCCTAAAGATCCGTTCCATTGCTTTCACCCAATTTTCAGCTTCATCGGGATGCGGAGTTCCATTAAACCTAGGGGGATTTATTCGTTGAAAGTTCCCATATATGTCTCCTGCCCCATTTCTTGTTCCTGCTTGAATCACGTTGTTATGGGCTTGAGTTAACCCCTGTACGGTCTGTTGTAATTCGTGCATTTGTGCATGCTCGCCAGCCATCTCCTCTAGTTCCTGCGAGCAAGAATACTTATTAATGTCTTCTAAAACTTAGGGTGCTCATACATAACGTTAAGCTCCTAGCATAACCACAAGCTTTACCCAATCTCTCACATAGGTATGGCGGTTGACTTAGACACGGTCATGGCAGTTCACCTAGAACATCCTAGACTTTAAATATCCTAATAAGGACATCCTAGGCTCTGATACCAACTGTCAGGCCCCTCCAATTTAGCAGCGGAATAAATCGGAGGGAAACGTTAACAACGAGTAAGGTAACGACAATTGCGCATACTTTCGCAAACATCATAGCATCTAATGAACAATAATTGAAATAAACTCTTGATTTCATTATAAAATCACTAAGACCATTACAACCACTAATTCGGAGCCAATACATAGGGCTCAATGACATCATTACATTAAAAAGAAGTCTAAATCAATAACTACTAAACTCCATGGTGCTAGGGTAACTTCGTCACTTGACTCCGGGTCACTCATCACTCTGGTCCCGTCCCATTGGTGCATGTAACGTCATTGTCTGACTTACCTGAGACACAATAACAAATAACGAAGGGTGAGCGATAATGCCCAGTATGACTTAAATCTCAATAGTCAAGCGGGCTTTAAGTAATTAACGCATTAAATGGTAGAGTAACAAATGATAGAGCGAGTCATGTAAGGTCGAGAAAGTAATAGCACAAGTAATATGGTTCAAATAGCGGATGAATCAAGTATAGCACGATCATTAAACTCAAGTCACGATAGAAACGATAACAACAATAGCAAGTAACGACATTCTCGAGTAATATCAAGCGACATTATAGCAAGGCGAGATAGTAGATGGTCATGTAAGAGTAAATTGCACTTTGATTTATTCTCATCAATCAAAATAGTATGGCACTTTTGATTAACTTTCGTCAATCGAAATTGTAATGGCACTTTGCTTATCCGTAGATAGCCGAGAGAGAACATAGTACTTTATTGTCAAGAGACAACGAGAGAGTATAGCACTACGAATGCGATCAAGTCGTGATAGCGCGCAATAACTCAAGATAGCTAGTATCAAGTAGAGCAAGTAAAGAGTACGACAATAGTCGCTCAATAACAGTTAGTGGCAGTACAGTAATAGTGCAGTACGTCTGAATTAACAGACTAACAGTAATAGTGTAATAGGAAGATGTCTAGCTAATTTAGAACACTCAGTCAGAACCGGGCAATGCAGACACCGTCTATAGCCCCTGCAGGTATTTTCAGGTGGCTCTCTTCCCCCAGGACTAGATTGGAGCCCCTCGGACACTCTCCATGCCCTGAACAGTATGCATTCAAGTCAGTAGAGTCACAAGACCCTTTTTAGCGCTAGACAGTCATGAACAGTACAAAACAGTAGGAGCCACACAGCTCAAAGGGTACCAAAAGAGTACTAGATGAATAGACGAGAGAGACAAGATAGTAGAGTGAACACGGGTAGATGAGCGAGTAGACTATAGATGATAACTTATGGTCATTGTACATGAAACTTCGAGTAACGAGCTATAGCAACTGTTGCACAACACACGCGTCTGGTGTTGGCAGTCAAGTGGAATACACAACCCTTCCGCTGGCCTCATTATGCATAGGTCCAGAGGTCCGGCATGATTCAAGATAAGAGAGAGAACAATCTAAGGCCGTCTGGATCTTACTGATCCCTAGAGTGTATCATAGGTGTTAGGGTACAACCAGCTCGTCGACCATGTGGGAATCCATAGACAGAGGAGACATACGGAGGCCTTGAGCAAAGATTCACTAGTCCGACAGAAGGAATATCCGACGGAGAGTTCATCCAAGTCAAGAGAGAGAGTGTATATAGAAACAGGTGCTCGACGTTCTAGAGGAATTCTAGAACAGAGGAGCATTGATATCGGTATTCCCAAAACATTGCGAGAATCGTAGACAAGTTCATTTAAAATAGGGCAATTAAAAGACATAACTTACCAGATGTATTATGATATATTTACATGCCAAGTTAAGCCATATAGGATGGTTCAAAGTGAGTGCAAGTGTAAGAGAAAATCATGGGCAAGGTAGATCATGTGATTAACTTGAATTAATTAAAATTTATTCCATAATTACAACTTCATTTTTCTGTGTACAAGACAGTTAATAGGATATGGGGTGACTGTATAACAATAGATCTTGCAAAAAGGTGGGTTTTTATGCAAAAAGCTAAGATCACGATGCACCTTTGTAAGGGTCGCGACGGTGAACGCGACGGGGGCTTGTAAGGATGGCGACGGGCTTGTCTGAAAAGGCAAGCAGATCGCGACAGGTTCTTATGAGGATCGCGACGGGACATTTGGTCAGGCGGCCAGAACGCGACAAGGTTCCCTGTCGCGATCAGATCGCGACAGGTGCTTGTGCCGCGACGACCCTGAGAAAGCGGCCTATCGGGCTGTCGTGTTCTCAGGTTCTGAACCTGAGTTCAAGTGGGAAAAGGGGCTAGCATGGCATTGCATGCCAACTTGCAATAGTGTGACATAGGGTGCTTTAAAAATTAAGAACAAATTGTACAGTGCATGAAAAATCTCGAAACTAGTTCTATACAGATCTAGACATGTAAGAGTGGTCTATACAATCAGAATTAGAAAATAGACAGGGTTTCGGCGTGGTTTAATCAAATTATTTCATAAAGATCATGGAACAGTGCACAGTTGGAGTAAAAGAATTAATTCGTGAAGTAAGATGGATAGAAATTAGCGTTTTTATGGGGAAAAGATCCTCAATAGCTGTCAGTATCTCCAGTAAAATTTTCGTAGCATGAAGTCAAGTGTACATGGAGAACAAGACTTAACAAGGGGGTTCGGGGACATACTAGTTGCAGAACATGAAAAATCAAGGAGAAAATATTGGCTCGATGATAAATCACGAAACTTGAGAGGTTTGTTCCTATCACATGGAACAATCTACAGTCAACATCTCTTTAGTTTTGCTCGTGAGAATGCCTACCTTGACTCGATTTCCTCTTCTAGGGCTAGAACTTGAAGAATGGGGTTGGGAGCTTGAAAGGTTCTTCTCCCCACGAAATCTCCTCCTCCTTGGCCTGCCCTCCTGGTCCAGGAATCCCTTGGCATGAGCTAGGGCCGGCCATAAGGGTTTTAGGAGTGTATTTAAGCTTCTCCTCTTTCTATTTTCTATTGGGACTATAAATCCTATTAATTCCGAATTTCCTATTTTCTCTTCCCTTTCTAAGCATGAGAGCTTCTATTTGGGTTGGGATGGGAGCTAAATTCATGGCCAACCCATTAGGGTAGCTTTAGGAATCCAATTATAACTCAAATTGATTATTTTAATGCTTTAATACCCTTCTTCTATTTATGTAATATTTAAATTACGAATTTAGGGTATTTTACTATTATTCCCTTTTTACAAATCCTTATTTTGGCCAAATAAATTCTAATGGGTCCATTTAATAAAGCCCATTACTTATTGGAATTTATCTTGTGGGATTTCCTTTTTTAATTAGGGAATAATAGAGTTACGTATTTTATTATATTTTTCTTACTTTAATTTATTTATGGACTAGGAGAGGTGCATTGGTCCAATTTCGATAATGGGTCATCAATACCCGATGTTGGAGGTCTCTCCGACATGTTTGTTTGATTTATGGGCGCGTTATCTTTTAGGGCTAACGATTTTTCGACTTAGTTTCCTAATTTGGATAATTAGCCACGTTGTGACGTACACTTGGTCAATCGAATTTTTCGTTGCACGAATTTCTTCGTGGAACACTTAGGATAATATTTGGGGTTGATTTATAATTTTTACGGAATTTTCCGATGTATTCCTGCACCTATGATGCCGGTACATATGTTTTTATTATTTCGATTTAAAGAAGTTATTATTTCAAATTTTTAAGTATTAAATTTTCGGGTTGCTACATCCACCCCCACTTAAAAGAATTTAGTCCCTAAATTTATATGATATGATACGACTACCAATTTAGTATGGATATTTCATTCCATCACCTCCCCCACTTAGGGCTTTGCTATCGTGAAAATAACATGAAATTAAACTAAGTGTTTAGTGATGGTAGCTTGTCCACCCTCATTGGCAGGATTTATATCCACAAGGGATTGTAATCAGCGTTGGCATGTAGTTTGGTTCTTTTTATTGGACAATCGATGACTCGATGTTGTTGACTTCCACATCGCAAGCATCTGCCCAATTTCTTCCAATAGTTATCAATCTGATGCCCTGGCTTTTTACAAAATTTACAGATTTCCTTCCGCTTCACTTCCCCTTTTCATTCTCTTGCTATCTACTGTATTTCTTCCTTTATTATCACTGAGATGAGTAGCACGTTCTCTTTTCAACACCTTCTTCTTATGGATCTTTTCAAGGAGTTTCATGGTGTCCTCGACTAATTGAGCTCTCGATACCATGACTGAATATACTTCAATGTCTAGTGGATCCAAATTTTCCCAGAACATAGGTCTCAACCCTTCTAAAAATCTCTTTGTCATCATCTTTTTCGTACTCACCAAATGTGGTGCATACTGTGCTAGTCTTTCAAATTGCGCTTCGTATTCTGCTACAGACATCATTCGTTGTTTCAAATTGGCGAATTCATTTGCCTTCTTCTCACGAATCCTCTCGGAAAAATATTTGGTGTTAAAGAGTTCTAAAAATTTATCCCACTCTATGTTGACGTTGGGTAATTGTCGACTGGCAGCTTCCCACCAGGCCCTAGCATCGCGGTCCAACTGGAAGGTTGCCAGAAGGACTTTCTCCTGCTCTGAACATTGCATAACCCTAAAGATCCATCGGGATGCGGAGTTCCATTAAACCTAGGCGGATTTATTCGTTGAATGTTCCCATATAAGTCTCCTGCCCCATTTCTTGCTCCTGCTTGAATCACGTTGTTAAGGGCTTGAGTTAACCCTGTAGGGTCTGTTGTAATTTGTGTATTTGCACTTACTCGCCAGCCATCTCCTCTAGTTCCTGCGAGCAAGAATATTTATTAATGTCTTCTAAAACTTAGGGTGCTCATACATATAGTTAAGCTCCTAGCATAACCCCAAGCTTTACCCAATATCTCACATAGGTATGGTGGTTGACTTAGTCACGGTCATGGCAGTTCACCTAAAATATCCTAAACTTAAAATATCTTAATAAGGACATCCTAGGCTCTGATACCAACTGTCACGCCCCTCCAATTTAGCAGCAGAATAAATCGGAGGGAAACGTGAACAACGAGTATGGTAACGACAATTGCGTATACTTTCGCAAACATTAGAGCATCTAATGAACAATAATTGAAATAAACTCTTGATTTCATTATAAAATCAGTAAGACCATTACAACCACTAATTCGGAGCCAATACATAGGGCTCAATGACATCATTATATTGAAAAGAAGTCTAAATAAATAACTACTAAACTCCATGGTGCTAGGGTTACTTCATCATTTGACTCCGGGTCATTCATCACTCTAGTCCCGTCCCATTGGTGCGTGTAACGTCATTGTCTGACTTACCTGAGACACAATAACAAATAACGAAGGGTGAGCGATAACACCCAGTAGGACTTAAATCTCAATAGTCAAGCGGACTTTAAGTAATTAACACATTAAATGGCATAGTAAAAAATGATAGAGCGAGTCATGTAAGGTCGAGAAAGTAATAGCACAAGTAATATGGTTCAATTAGCGAATGAATCAAGTAAAGCACGATGATTAAAGTCAAGTCACGATAGAAACGATAACAACAATAGCAAGTAATGACATTGTCGAGTAATAGCAAGCGACATGTATAGCAAGGCGAGATAGTAGATGGTCATGTAAGAGTAAATTGCACTTTGATTGATTCTCATGAATCGAAATAGTATAGTACTTTTGATTAACTTTTGTCACTCGAAATAGTAATGGCACTTTGTTTATCCGTAGATAGCCGAGAGAGAACATAGCACTTTTATTGTCAAGAGACAATGAGAGAGTATAGCACTTCGAATGCGATCAAATCGCGATAACACGCAATAACTCAAGATAGCGATTATCAAGTAGAGTAAGGAGAGAGTACGACAGTAGTCGCGCAATAACAGTTCAGTAACAGTCAGTGGCAATACAGTAACAGTGCAGTACGTCTGAATTAACAGACTAACAGTGTAACAGGCAGATGTCTAGCTAATTCAGAATAGTCAGTCAGAACTGGTGCAATGTAGACACCGTCTATAGCCCCTGAAGGTATTTTCGGGTGGCTCTCTGCCCCCAGGACTAGATTGGAGCCCCTCGGACACTCTTCGTGCCATGAACAATATGCATTCAAGTTAGTAGAGTCACAAGACCCTTTTTAGCGCTAGACAGTCATGAACAATATAAAACAGTAGGAGCCACACAGCTCAAAGGGTACCAAGAGAGTACTAGATGAATAGATGAGAGACAAGATAGTACAGTGAACGCGGGTAGATGAGCGAGTAGACTATATATGAGAACTTATGGTCATTGCACATGAAACATCGAGTAACGAGCGATAGTAAAAGTTGCACAACACACGCGTCTGGTGTTGGCAGTCAGGTGGAATACACAACCCTTCCGCTGGCCTCGTTATGCACAAGTCCAGAGGTCCGGTGTGATTCAAGATAAGAGAGAGAACAATCTAAGGCCGTCTGGATCTTACTGATCCCTAGAGTGTATCATAGGTGTTAGGGTACCAGCTCGTTGATCATGTGGGAATCCATGGATAGAGGAGACTTACGGAGGCCTTGAGCAAAGACTCACTAGTCCGGCAGAAGGAATATCTGACGGAGAGTTCGTCTGAGTTAAGAGAGAGTGTGTATATAGAAACAGGTGCTCGACATTCTAGAGGAATTCTAGAACAGTGGAGCGTCGATATCGGTATTCCCAAAACATCGCGAGAATCATAGACAAGTTCATTTAAAATAGGGCAATTAAAAGACATAAATTACCAGATGTATTATGATATATTTACATGCCAAGTTAAGCCATATAGGATGGTTCAAAGTTAGTGCAAGTGCAAGAGAAAATCATGGGCAAGATAGATCATGTGATTAACTTGAGTTAATTTAAATATATTCAATAATTGCAACTTCGTTTTTTCTGTGTACAAGACAGTTAATAGGACATGGGGTGACCATATAACAATAGATCTTGCAAAAAGGTGGGTTTTTATGCAAAAATCTGAGATCGCGACGCACCCTTGTAAGGGTCGCGACGGGATCAGGTGTGAACACGACGGGGGCTTTTAAGGGTCGCGACGGGCTTGTCTGAACAGGCAAGCAGATCGCGACAGGTTCTTATGAGGATCGCGACGGGACGTTCGATCAAGCGGCCGGAACACGACAAGGTTCCTTGTCGCAATCAGATCATGACAGGTGCCTGTGTCACAACGACCCTGAGAACGTGGCCTATCGGCCCGTCGTGTTCTCAGGTTCCGAACCTGAGTTCGAGTAGGAAAAGGGACTAGCATAGGATTACGTGCCAACTTGCTATAGTTTGGCATAGGGTGCTTTAAAATTAAGAACAATTGTACAGTGCATGAAAAATCTCAAAACTAGTTCTATATAGATCTAGACATGTAAGAGTGGTCCTATAAAATCGAAATTAGAAAATAGACAGGGTTTCGGCATGGTTTAATCAAGTTATTTCATAGAGATCTTGTAACAGTGCACAGTTGGAGTAAAAGAATTAATTCGCGAAGTATGGTGGATAGAAATTAGGGCTTTTAGGGGCAAAAGATCCCTAATAGCCGTCAGTATCTCCAGTAAAATTTTCGTAACTTGAAGTCAAGTGTACATGGGGAATAAGACTTAACAAGGGGGTTCGGTGACATACTAGTTGCAGAACATGAAAAATCAAGGAGAAAATATTGGCTCGATGATAAATCATGAAACTTGAGAGGTTTGTTCCTATCACATGGAACAATCTACAGTCAAAATCTCTTTAGTTTTGCTCATGAGAATGTCTACCTTGGCTTGATTTCCTCTTCTAGGGCTAGAACTTGAAGAATGGGGTTGAGAGCTTGAAAGGTTCTTCTCCCACGAAATCTCCTCCTCCTTGGCCTCTCCTCCTGGTCCAGCGATCCTTGGCACAAGCTAGGGCCAGCCATGAGGGTTTTAGGAGGGTATTTAAGTTTCTACTCTTTCGATTTCCTATTTGGACTATAACTCCTATTAATTCTGAATGTCCTATTTTCTCTTCCATTTCTAAGCATGAGAACTTCTATTTGGGTTGGGATGGGAGCTAAATTCGTGGCCAACCCATTAGGGTAGGTTTAGGAATCCAATTATAACTCAAATTGATTATTTTAATGCTTTAATACCCTCTTCTATTTATGTAATATTTAAATTACGAATTTAGGGTATTTTACTATTATTCCCTTTTTACAAATCCTTATTATGGCCTAATAAATTCTAATGGGTCCATTTAATAAAGCCCATTACTTATTGGAATTTATCTTTTGAGATTTCCTTTTTTAATTAGGAATAATAGAGTTACAGATTTTAATATATTTTTCTTACTTGATTTATTTATTGACTATGAGAGGTCCATTGGTCCATTCTAATAATGGGTCATCAATATGTTGGAGGTCTCTCCGACATGTTCGTTTGATTTATGGCAGTGTTATCTTTTCAGGTTAACAGTTTTCCGACTTAGTTTCCTAATTTGGATAATTAGTCACGTTGTGATGTACACTTGGCCAATCAGATTTTTCGTTGCATGAATTTCTTCGTGGAACACTTAGGATAATATTTAGGGTTGATTTATAATTTTTACGGAATTTTCGAGTGTATTCTTGCACCTACGATGGCGGTACGTATGTTTTTATTATTTTAATTTAAAAAAATTATTATTTTAAATTTTTAAGTATTAAATTTTCTGGGTTGCTACACCTAACTTATCTTTACCATTATTCAAAATAAAACACTTACAACCAAAATGTCGAAGATGACTGATGTTGGGCTTTTTCTCCTTGTATAGCTCATAAGGTGTCTTCTTTAGGATTGGTCTGATCATGCACCTGTTGATGATGTATCAAGCTGTGTTGGCTGCCTCTGCCCATAAGTATCTTGGTAAATTGTACTCTGTAAGCATAGTTCTGGCCATGTCTAGCAGTGTTCTGTTCTTCCTTTCTGCTACTCCATTTTGTTGAGGTGTTATTGGTGCAGAGAAATTGTGTTCTATTCCATTTTCTTCACAAAACTTCACAAAATATTCATTCTTGATTCCCCACCATGATCAGATCTGATACTGATTATCTGAAACTTCTGGTTCTTCTGTACTAATTTGCTGAACTTCAGAAAAGCTGAAAATGTTTCTGATTTGGCTTCCAAAAAGGATACCCAAGTGTACCTTGAGTAGTCATCTACAATTACATAGCCATACACGTTTCCTCCAAGACTAACTATTCTTATAGGTCCAAATAAGTCTATGTGAATGAGCTCTAAAGGCTTGGACGTTGTAACCACTGTTTTGGACTGAAATGATGTCTTGGTTTGCTTTCCCTTTGCACAGGCTGTACAGATTCCAGACTTCTTCAATTTCATCTTCGGAAGACCTTCAATTAGATCATGCTTGATAAATTTCTTGATTACTGAAGTACTTGTATGTCCTAGTCTTCTGTGCCACAAATCAGTTTCTTCACTCTTGGTGGTTGTAAGACACAAATTTACTTCTTTTAGTTCTGCTAACTGTAAGGTGTACAGATTTTTGACTCTTTAAGCTTCAAATACTGTTTTTCCATCCTTTTGAATAATACACTTGTCATTCTGAAATTTTACTAGGTGACCCTTGTCACACAGTTGACTGATGCTAATAAGGTTGTGCTTCAATCCTTCGACAAACATGACATCTTCTATCAAATTCTTTTCTTTTGTTTCTACTGTTCCACATCCTAAGACCTTCCCTTTTCCATTGTCTCCATAGGTGACCTGACCAATCTCATCTCTAAGGCTTGTAAATAACTTCCTGTCACCTATCATATGCCTTGAGCACCCACTATCTAAATACCATTTGGATGCTCTCAAGCGACCATGCAAGCAAACTTAAGTTGTAACTTTTGGTACCCAAATTTTCTTGGGTCCTTGATGGTTAGTCTTAAGGATCCAGCACAAATGTCTAGTTGTGCATGTGTTGACAGTGTGTCCTAACTAGTTACAGTGACTAACATAAATCAAAAGCATTCTTAATGTGTGTAGTGTTGTTAAATTTCTGTTTTTGTTTGTAATCATATTGGTTAACCTTTCTAGGATTTTTAATTACTTTTCTTTTACAAATTGTGGCATTGGATAATTTTTAGGATACAATATCTTCTTCATTATGTGGAGGTGTATATCCTACTCCATATTTCTTATTACCTGTCCTAGAACCTTTAGTCTAACAAACAAAGATGTTTTACAATTTGATATTTTCTCTATGGTAGCTCTTAGATAGTTGTTTTCTTCTTTTAATTTTTATTCATCCATTAATTCTGTTAGATTTGACTCTATTTCCAGGATTTTACTGGTTTTTTTTTTAAGTCTTCACACAGTAATTCGTTTGCTCTTTTAGTTTCATTTAGGTTTTGTCCTAATCATTCTACTTCATTTTTTAGGAAAGTATTAGATTTTTCTTGTGTAAGCAAATTTAATTTAACTATTTTCATTTGCTTGACTATTATTTTATACTTTTCATATAATTCATTGAAGGCATCTTCAAGACTATCAGAATCAGATTCAGAATATGATGTGAAAGAAGTTTCGGAATTTACCTGATCCAGTCCTGCCATGAGAGCTAGATTTGCCTTTTCTTCTTCTTCAGATTCTCAACTTGAAGAGTCCGAACTGGTGGCTTCTTCATTATCCCATGCTGCTGCCATTGCCTTTTTCTTGTACATTCTAAATTTCTTTTCCTTACCTTTCTTCTTCTCAGATCTTTCTGCTTGATCCTTCTTCTTATGCTTAGAACATTCAGATTTGTAATGTCCTAGTTGATTGCACTAGTAGCATGTTGGTTCCTTCTTCTTGTCCTTCTTGAAAAATCTCTTTGAACCAAACTTCTTTTTCTTGGAAGGATCCTTTGCAGTTTCCTTGACAGCATAGCTTCATCATCACTATCATCTTATTTCTCCTTTGAATCTTCAGAGGAGGAAGAATCTGCAACCTTCAAAGCATTTGGCATTTTCTTTTTCGATGAACTTTCAGAAAATCTTTCCATGTTAATTTCATGAGCCATTAGGGATCCAATTAATTTATGAATGGAAAGCTGAGTTAGATCATGTGCTTCCTCAATGGCAGAAACCTTAGGGGTCCAAACATTTGTTAATGATCTTAGGATTTTTCTTACAGTTTCTTCATTTGTAAGAACTTTTCCTAGTGAACTCAATCCTACTATTATGTTTGAAAAGAGATTGTACATCTGAGTTATGTTTTCATTAGGAAGCATTTTAAATTGTTCATACTGAGAAACAAGAATATCTATCCTAGTTTGTTTTACTCTATCAGTTCCTTCATATGTGACTTGTAGTTTATCCCATATTTCTTCAACAATTCTACAAACAGATAGTCTATTGAATTCTCTCTTAGATAGAGCACAACATAGATAATTTTTAGCCTTATAATTTAAAGACATGTTTCTCTTATCAGCTATGGAGAGAGCAGAGGTAGTTTCACCAAGAATAGTAAAATCACCTTATTCTATTACTTGCCATAGATCAAAATTTGTGCCTCTGATGAAGCATTCCATCTGCATCTTCCAGTACTAATAATCTTCACCATCAAAGAATGGTGGCCTTATAACAGACTGGCCTTCATAGTTGTGACTTCCAGCTGCCATCTCTTCTCAAATCGTTTGATTCGTCTGAGAAGACCTTGCTCTGATACCACTTGTTGGATCGAGTTGGAACAAATGATGTCCTAGAGGGGGGTGAATAGGACTTCTTAACCTTTTAAAAATTTTATCTGAAATTAGGCAACACTAAAGTAGACTTGTTAGTGTTAAGTGTACTATGTGATTCAAGTGTAAATAGGTGGAAACAATCACACAATTGCACAATAAATTTTATCCTGGTTCAGTCTTTCCCACATGGAAGTCCTACATCCAGTCCTACATCCAGTCCTCAAGCCAACCACTTGAGATTTCACTAACTACCAAGAATACTTGGCCTTCTCTCACCCTTGAGCGATATTACAATCCCACTTGCTCCCAAGTAAGTCTTCCCTCAATAGGGGTATAAAGACTACTATTAACAAGGTCTTCCCTTCATAAGAGGGGCACTGTAGGAACAAACCTCTTGCGGATTACACAGATAGAATTTCAAAAACACTTGTGTGTTTGCTCTAAAGAGTGAGTAGACACAGGAAATTCAGAAAGGAATACAAATAGAAATTGTAGCACTAATCCTTTCATAATCAAAGAGGGTGGACTAGAAGAATATCTAGTTACACAACTTCCACCCAACAAACAAGACTTCTGTGAACAGGAGAGCTTGGAAATTTTCAGACTATAGAGGCTCTCTATCTTGCAGCTCAGTAGAAGGCTTGTGAAGGCTCCTGCTAGAAGAAGGTAGGAGTGAGTTCAAAGAGTTGCTAGCTCGTTTCACACACATGGTGACTTCTCCTGTTCAAACTTCGGCTTCTATATATGCTTCATAGGATGTTTCTGTTTGAAACTATCTGTTGGAGATCTAGTGGTTTGAGGAGTGACCTTTGATCCTTTGGATGCAGATGAGATTTTGATTATCCATTAGTTCTTCAACTTTTTAGCTTTCCAATGGCTTCAGACAATGTTGGTAGCTTCACAGCTCAGGAGTCACTCTTCAATTAATGTTCTGTGAAAGCTCCATACTGAAAACGTGCCTAATAAATGTTCTACAATAAGGATAAGACAAAATAAAGGATAATTCCATACTTTCTGAGGTAGGTGAGTCAGAGATATATGTAAAGTATGGAAACCTCGGACAGACATAAGTTCAGTGCAAAATAAATACAGACAGATAGTTGCATCAAAAGGTAAGGTGAGGTTCTGACAGTGGCAGGTGAGCCTCTGTCAGATACCCCATGCGTTTGATGGCATTAACTGCAAGACATCTATTGAACGAAAAGAAAACCTGAACTTTAGACAAAAAGGAAGAGACCAATTTGAATAAATGTTTCAGACATTTTTACAGATAATTTTTTGTGGTTGTTTTGAGTATAATATATCGTATCTGTCAAAATACATTAAATAATGATAACATGACAGGATCGTATTCTGAATGATATATAGGTACTATGTGTTCTGTAGAAGATCTCATTAAGCAAATGTAATACCAAACAATCAAGATTTCATGAGACTATAAAATAATATTTGCATGGAAAAAAGTGAAGTACAGAAGTCAGGGAAGTCGAAGACAAAAAGAGATGTACTTCGACTCTCTGGAGTCGGAGTCTAAAGCATGAGAAACACACTGAAATTCGACTCTACAGAAGTCCCAGTGAGAATAAAAATTCGACTTCATGAAGTCAGAGTGAATTCTTTGACCTCCTGGGAGTTGGAGATCAATGCAGAGATTTCGACTTTCTGGAGTCGGAGAGTGGACTTCGACTTTTGGAAGTCGGAGTGAGGACTTCGACCTTTCAAGAGTTGTTCATAAATCGATATCCTACTTCGACTTCTTAAAGTCGGAGTCTAGGATTTGACTTCTCAGGAGATGGAGTCCATACTTTGATTTCCAAAGAGTTAGTCCAGAATAAAGAGGGTTACAACACTTTGATTTTTCGGAGTCGGAGTCCACAGTCGGAGACAGTGTGATACATAGTGTATTCTGTGGACTTGAAAAATTTTCAAGATAGTGTTGATACAAAATATGTTATCTGTGATATATTTCAGTAGATTTGATTTTTAGAAAGTCTTTAAAAGGTTTTGTCATAGCAAAATCACCATGTTAATATAATTTAAAGTCTTAAATAATTTTCTTAGGTGTTAGTTTCTCAACAATTACATCTCTCTGAGAGAGAAAATCTTTGATTAACTGCTAGAGTAGAAAGCCTTATGGCCTGAGAAGGAAACATTCGATAAAGGTGAAAAATAACATCTTGAATTCAAGCCCATATGGCAATAAGAAAAGATGTCTATTTGATAGCATTTAACTCATTGTGATCATTAACATCTTATGTATCATCACTTGATCTCTTTGTTCATTTGTTATTTGTTTGTTTCTTTTATTTATAGAATAGTTCCAATATGTTCTCTTTGTCCCATTTGAAACATGATAGTCATAGTTCTACTCGTAAGTAAACATTGTTTGATCATTGTGTGCTTAACCGAAGGCACTGGCACAGCCTATTCGATGGAATAAACATCTCATTTGGTAAGGCATGGACAGTCATTCGGCAAAATGTCTCATTCGGCAATACATGATCGAGTCGACAGACATGACTGAATTGGTAAAACATGACCGAGTCGGCAGGCATGACTGAACGACAAGACTACTGAATCAATAAAGCATAACTGAGTCGGCAGAATCTAATTGAGTTAACAAGACTACTGAATCGACAGAACAAAACTAAGTCGGCAGGATCTGATCGAATAGGCAAGACTGCTGAGTCAGCGGAGCACAACTGAGTCAACAAGACCTTGCTGGATCAGTGAGCCAGCAAGACTATCGAGATGTAGCCGACTCAACTAACCAATAAGGATTTTAAAGGCATTTGCCAACTTAAATGAGCGGGAAAAATTCGGCAGCACCTCTCCTTATTCATGGGAAGGGGGGGTCGCGGTACCCGCCCACCATGATGGAGACGGTACCAAAAACAAGGTGTTTGTCGCGTACAGCGTCACCTAAATGGCACAAGGTGCCGATTCTAGAGGCATACCTATGAGGGAACACATGAATACCGAGACCATAAGTGAACATTCTCATTGATTGAGGCTTGCCGACTCATCAGTTTGAACCATTTCACTAGTTCAGTGAGTCAGCACCTGTTGAATCCTTGCCGACTCATCAGTCCAAAAATGTTTACCAGCTCAAAACTCATAGGAAAAAATTCGGCAGCATCTCCCCTGAACTCATGAAACGTGGGCGGGGGGGGGGGGGGGATGCACGGTACCTGCCCACCACAAAGGAGATAGTACCATAAACAAGGTGTTTGTCATGTACGGCGTCACCCCAAATTGCATACGGTGTCGATCCCCAAGGCACGCCTACAAGGGGACCGATTATTACTGAGACCATAAATGAACCTAAATGACGAGTAAATAATGTTTGGATCTAGATATCTGGACATATATATCATATTATGTAACCTGAAGTCCCATAGATTTCTTATTTTTTTCTGTTGAGTCGGTCGCAAATATGCTTCGGCTTGGAGGATGACTCAGCAGCACCTATTTACAAGGGGACGACTCTCAATCGAAGGGCATAATCATGATAAACAAGCAAGATAGGTTCACATATGAAGCGGAGAGCATAGCCAAGTCACTTTTGAGCCCATAGATAGTTTTAAATACCACGCTAACCAGTTTTGTGATGTTTAAAGCTCATTGCCATGGTGAGTCGGCAGCAAACCTTCAACATGACGAATGATGATTGGCACGATTTTTCACATCAGAAAATGGAAGATTACACCATGCGTACACTTTTGAACATGATCAGACCCCATTTAAGTCCCAAACAGAGCATGGATATTATATTATCCAACCCTTTAGCACTTAGCCTTACTGCTACCATGAGTCGGTAGGGATCATTCAGAATAAACAAAGCTTACAACTGAAAGAAATGCATACTGTAGAAAAGAAAGGAGTACCATCCGTGAAAGTTTGAGGTCTATTACATCACATTTGGGGCTCATATAAGATATATATATCAAATTATCTACTCTTTGATGCCCAATGACTCTCACTACTGTGAGTCGGTAGCAAACCTTCAAAGAAGACAGAGTACTCAGAACAGAGGGAACGAGGCTCTAAGTGGGTGAATCGGATGGATGAATGAATAAATAAAAAGAAGGAAAGAAGAGGGGGAGGGCCCCCACAGCTTTGCAAGACACTTGGCATCCCTTTTCTCACAAAAGGAAGTTGGATATTGAGATTATCCACTCCCCAATTGAGGGAAACCCATTTGTGGCACAATGGGAAGGGGGAAACCTCCACACAGCCTTGACTAGCCAAGAAAAGTAGGCATTAAATAGTCTATTTGTATCCTATCGCATGAAAACAGAGTAGATATGCTCTTTATACATATAAAATTCCCATGAAATTTAAGCAATGCCCAACATACATCAAAGGGAAGGGAAGAAAAAACACGGTACAGTACGAAGTGAGGAGGAAGTACAGAGAGTTGACAAGGAAATGACAAAGGGGGAAGGGCCGATGCTCTCTTTCTCTAGACCTTCTCTCCTTTTTGCTTCAACTGCAGCACCCTTTTTGAGATGACCCAATCATCAAGCTCTTCCCTTTTTTTGTATCAGCCACCTAGAGAAGCAGACTAGAGCCCCCAGACCTCGTCTCCCTCCCAGCCATTTCACACACCCTTTTTCTTCTTTTCTTCTTCTGAAAGAGAGCTCTTCCAATCCCCCCTTTCTTGTTATCCAAGTCTCATTTCTTTATAGTCTTTTTAGCAGTCTGCTTTTCCAACTTTATGTGATGGTCCTCGCCGTTCAAACCTGTTAACCCAATAACAAGCTTGACCTACTTCCGTCTCCCGCGAATAGGCCAATGCCTCGCAAGGGATATCACACACATATCCATGGAAATATAAAGGAATACACTAAACACATATAGGATTTCACATCTCACATATATTTACATGATTATTACATAGCCAGTTCTCAACAAAAGTCAAATACAACGTACGACAACCTGGGGCATACCTCGAGGTGCAACGGAAAGAGAATTACACTACTGGAGCAGTAGACCCAACTCCGCTGCGGTGTGGCTCTAAACTAGAAGAAGGTTGAGAACCCTCCTACTGTCCCTCAATTGAAAGGAGTGGGGGTGAGCCTCAGAAGTCATTGGCTCAGTAGGGAAACTCCCTCAAAGGCCGAAACAGTACAAGTACTAGATAAGCAGAAGTAAAAATATTTATTTAAACAATTAAATAAGCTAGCTAAGCATGATGCCACAACTGTAATTAAATAAACAACTCTACACTATTAGCATGGCTGAACATTAATAAATAAATGACTAACCACGTTAAGAGGTATAAGCTAATGAAGAGTAACGCCAAACACGAGTCACTAAGACTGGTTCACGACACTAGCTATTGACTCGGACAAACCACACAGGTCTACCTCTCAGCCTCGCAACCACAGACGAGAGGTCCATCTGCCCCTCCACGTCAACAAGGCAACAAAGTATGGAGACCACACAAACATCACACCTACAGACTAGACAAGTACATGCCCATGCCTGGTACGTTCAGGGACTCTGGCCCGAGCTTCCTAAAGTGAGGCACTGGAAATAGGAGTAGCTGGGGACCAGTACGTCTACCGATGTCCGTCCCCCAACCAAGAATGCGCTACATGTGACTTAAAACAACTAACACAAGTTGACGTCCTACTGTCGTCTTTTCCACAGCCAGACGTACAACTCAAATTAAGGAGTGAGAGTGTCCAGGAAGACGACAAAGACCTTGACGATACATAAGTATTGGGACAAACCTTGAGCACAACGTGCCTGGCTCAGAAAGAACTTTGGCTACCCGACTCGAGAGGTAACCACAGAAGGCGTCGTACTACCCAACATGCCATGTACACACAAACCATGCAAACTCGGCATTCTCAATCTCAATGGGTGCCATCGCAACACTTATCGACTTTAAGTTCAGAAAATAATGCCATAGGATAACCATGTAACCATGCATAAGCTTACAGCCCTCGAAAGCCAGAAGGTGACCGGGCACTCTATCGCCTTCACAATGCAACTTCTCGATACAACACATTCTGAAACAAGAACGTGATAGGTTGGGTTGTCGCATTCAGAACGTCACACCCTAGGCCGTTGCCTACATAGACAGAGTCCCACCTCCGGGGTTCCACCTCCGAAAACCCCACAACACACACAAATAGCTATATGGAACATGGATAACTTGTTTAATAGTTACACTAGCATGCCATCTATCAATTTCTATATGTTTCATAGGTCAAACATGATGAACACGCCATTTATGATGAAAAATGGAGCAGAATCTCCCTACCTACACAAGGTATGTAAAAAACCACATGGATCGGTGCTCCCCATACTTTGTGCAACATCCTTACGTCGAGAGCACGCCGAACAGAGCTCAAAACACCAAATCTCCCAAAACCCGCAACAAAAACTTCTCCTGGCCCAGCAGAGCTTCGTCAGCTCTGTTTGGCCGACCTAAGCTTCTTAACCCTAAACAGTTAAGAACGTGACAGTCTTGGTTGTCGTGATAAGAATGCGATGGTATAGGCCGTCGCCTTCTCATCACTGACGCCAGCCAGCTGCCCTGCATGTGCCACGTGGCGGGCATGCAACCAAACAACCCTAGAGAAGCGACAATGTGAATGCGACATGCACCTCTGTCGCGTTAACAGACAATGAACTAGTTAGCACTTTGGGCCTGGCTTTCTGGCCCAAAATGCCCAAACAACCTGTGGAAGACACCATATGCCTACCATTGGCAACACATTGGCCACCAAAACCATTAAACTACAATCCAAAAATCCACGACGTTACATTACTATCACCTAAAAAGAGATTTTGACCTCGAAATTCAAAAAGAAAACTTAAAACATAACTTACAATTTAACAAGCATAATAATATCACCTAAAAAAAAATTAAAAGCTTACTCAAACAAGTATGGATATGCTTTTTGCATTTCCTTTGCTAGCTCCCAAGTATCTTCTCCTCCTTGCCTATTCTCCCATCTGACCTTTACCAATTATATTTCTTTGTTCCTCAATTTTTGTGTTCTCTGCCCGGTGATCTGTACTAGATATTCCGGCATAGACATGTCTAGCTTCAAATTATCTCGGGTGTAGCTGACTATCTGCGATGGATCTCGAATGTATTTTCTTAACTTGGAGACATGAAACACATCATGTGCATCCATGAAGTCAGCTGGAAGCTCTATTCTATATGTTGTTTCCCCAATTCTTTCAGAAATTTGGAATGGACCCACATACCTTGGACTTAATTTACCTCTTTTACTGAACCTCAAAACACCTTTTGTGGGTGAAACTCTCAGGAACACATAATCTCCAACTTCAAATTGTAAGGGTCTTCGCCTGGTATCTGCATAACTCTCTTGATGGCCTTGAGCTATTTGAAGCTTCTCTATTATGAATTTACCCATTTCTGCACACTGCTAAATCAATTCTGGCCGCATTACCTGTTTCTCTCCCACTTCATGCCAATTTAGAGGTGTTCTACACGGCCTGCCATAAAAAGCCTCATACAGTGCCATTCCTATACTTGTGTGATAACTGTTATTGTATGCAAATTTCACCATACCTGAGTGACACTCCCAGTTGCCTCCCCATACTAAGCAACAAGCTCGCAACATGTCTTTAATTGTCTGAATGGTCCTTTCAGTCTCCCCATTTGTTTGAGGATGATATGCTGAGCTGTACCTCAAGTTGGTGCCAACCACTCACTGCAAACATCTCCAGAATCCAAATATGAACCTCGGATCTCTATCTGAAATAATTGTTACTAGGATACCATGCAATGGTACAATTCTGTCCACATATAATCTGGCCAACCTGTCTACTGTCCATGACATACCCACTGCTAGCAATCTGCACACCTTGGTGAATCTATCAACAAACACCCAAACGCCAGTATGTCCTGACGCTGTCCTGGGCAAACATACCACAAAGTTCATAGCAATGTTGTCCCATTTCCATTGTGGAATCGGCAATGGCTATAGCAAACCTTCTATCCTTTGATGTTTTGTTTTTACCTGTTGACAAATCACACATCTAGTGATAAACTCTACAATTTCTTTCTTCATGTGCGGCCACAAGAAATGCTTCTTCAAATCTTGATACATCATCATACTACCTGGATGGAAAGAATATCTGGATTTATGTGCCTCTTCCAATACTCTCTGCTTCACCTCTGCTTCCCTTAGAACATATAATCTAGTTCTGAATCTTACCACACAGTCATTATCAATAGTGACACCTTCCATTTTCACAATTCTGCTAAACTTTCATCTATTCTTTGGGCTTCTACAAGCTTCCAATATATGGATGGTTCTACTGTACTATTGACCAAAACTACTCGCCACTAACTGTTAGAAATATACAAGGAATTCTCTGCCACATCTTTGTACAATTTCCACTCTTTTAACACCATCTGACTCAATATAGCTTTCCTGCTTAGTGCATCTGCAACCACATTTTCTTTACTTGGATGATAGGCCAAACTTAAATCATAATCTTTTAAGTATTCCTTCCACCTATGCTACCTGAGATTCAGATCCCTCTGAGAGAAAATATATTTCAAGCCTTTATAATCGGTAAAAATTTTAAACCTCTCACCATACAGATAGTGCCTCCACAATTTTAGAGGAAAAACCACTACTGCTAATTCCAAATCATGTGTAAGGTAGTTCTCTTCATGTCGCTTCAATTGTCTGGATGCATAAGCTACAACCTTACCATGCTGCATTAATACTGCACCAAGTCCCCTCCTAGAAGCATCTGTATACAGTACAAACCCTCCATAGCCTGACGGTAATGCAAATATTGGTGTTTTAGTGAGTCTTTTCTTTAATTCCATAAAGCTTTTATGACAATCAGCTGACCATATAAACAGTGCTCCCTTCCTGGTTAATATTGTCATGGGTGTTGCAATCTTGAAAAATTCTGAATAAAAAGCCTGTAGTAACCTGCCAACCCAAGGAAACTCCTAATCTCTGTAATTGTTTTTGGTTCCTCCCATTTCAAGACAGCCTAAACCTTGGCGGGATCTACTGCTACACCTTTATCAGAAATCACATGCCCCAAAAACTGAATTTAGCATACAACTGATGTTCTCTTAAAGTCTACAAAGTAATCTTCGAGTGTGTTGCATGTTCTTCCTCTGTTGCTCAGTATACCAGTATATCATCTATAAAAACCACAATAAAGTTATCTAAATTTGGATGAAATATTATGTTCATCAGATTCATAAAAGTTGTCGGTGCATTAGTCAACCCGAATGACATAACCACAAACTTATAGTGCCCATACCCTGTTCTAAATGTTGTCTTATCAATACCTTCCTCTCTAATCCTCAGCTGATGATATCCTGACCTCAAGTCAATCTTGGAGAACACCCTTGCTGATTGCAACTGATCAAATAAATCATCTATTCTTGGCAACAAATACTTGTTCTTGATGGTGACCTTACTCAATTGGCGGTAATGAATGCACATTCTAAAACTTTCTTTCTTACAAACAAAACTGGAGCTCCCCATGGTGAATGACTTGACCTGATAAAATCTTTTTCGAACAATTTCTGCAATTACTTTTTCAACTTTTTTAATTCTGTCGGTGCCATCTTGTACAGTGCCTTGGAGATCGGTATACATCTTGTCTGTATTTCTACTTTATAGTCCACCTCTCTATGTGGGGCCAATCCTGGCAAATCATTAGGGAATACATCTACAAATTCTATAACTATTGGAATAGTCTCTATAGATTTGTCAGACTCAACTAAACTCATTGAAGCCAAATATGCCACACAACCTGCATTTATTAACTTCCTAGATCTTTCTGTAATCTACTACTTCCCCATAAGCTTCCAACCAATCCATACCTAGAATTACATCATGATCTTTCAATTGTAAAGCATATAACCTGACTGGCAACTGGTTCCTCTAAATTATTATTGGAACCTCATCTAAATAACAAGAAGTAAGCATATATCCACCTGAGGGAACCTCTACCACCAACTCACACTACCTTTTCTCTAATGGGTGAACCATACCATCTAGAAAATATTTAGAAATAAAGAGTGTGATGCACTTGGATCTATCAAAATTCTTGCAGAAAATTCATAAATAGGTAATATACATTCAATCAGATTAGAAGCCTCCGCCTGTGCCTGGGTTATAACCATAACCCACTCTAGATCTCGATGAAAAGGTGGTCCTCTGCCTCGCTCTACCGGTGGCTGGTGCTACTGTTGTGCTGCTCTACCATAGCCATACTTCCTAAGATAAGGGCAATTTCTAATCAAATTCCCTGGCTGATCACAATTGTAACAACTATAGCTTACAGGAACCACAGGCTGGCTCACTGTGCTCTGTTGAGACTCTTCGACCTCTGGCCTGAAGCCTCGACCCTACTGAAAAGTCTGCTACTTGCCGCCTCCTCGACCGTAGAATATTTTCTTCAACTTTGAGCCCCATATATTGAATCCTAAAAATGATGGTCCTACTGGTGCCTTTGCTAATTCTTGGAGATCGTTGTGGTAGTCGGAAACTACCAGACTCTCTTGGCTGACGAACCTATATAGACCTCTCTAGTGTAGATGCTCGCTGTGCCGCCTCTTCCACCGTCGAGCAAATGAGGGGAACTACTGCTGTCTGCAACTCGAGCCACAATCCTCGGATGAAATATTCTACCATCATAGCATTATTGGCAACCACATAGGGTGCATGTCTCCTCAATGCCATGAACCTCATTTGATATTCCAGCACTGAAAAATTACCTTGCTGCAATGTTCTAAATTGTTCCTTCTTTTGCCTGCTAAATCTGGATTGGAAAGAAATTATCATTGAATACTCCCAAGAATTCTGGCCATGTAATAGAATCTTCTGTTCTGCCTGCAAATAATGTCTGCATTTTTAGCCTCCACCATGTTGAACCACTTTTTATTACCCTCATATTTTGGTGCTAACAAAATTTATGATTAGATTGTTCATCAATATTTGGCGCACTAAAATGATAAAATCGATGTTTAATCAATATACATCGATTTCTGTTTAAAGTGCCAAAGTATCAAGCGCCGCAACGATTTGCTAAGAAGTCGATGCCATAACGATTTGATAAGTGGCCATAACGATTTCTTCTTTGAGCGTATTGATTTGATAAGAAGTCGTTCCCATAACGATTCCTTAAGTGACCGAAATGATTTTCCAAGAAGTCGATGCCATAACGATTTCATAAGTGTTCGCAACGATTTCTTCTGTAAAGCGCAAGAAGTCGATGCCATAATGATTTCATAAGTATTCGCAACGATTTCTTTAGAAGCCATAACGTTTTGTTAAGAAATCGATGCCATAACGATTTGATAAGTGGCCTTAACGATTTCTTCTTTAAAGCGCATTGATCTGGTAAGAAATCGATCTCATAACGATTCTATAAGTGAGCGCAACGACTTGCTAAGTGAGCACAACGATTTGTTAAGAAATCGTTCCCATAACGATTTCATAAGTCATGCTCATAACGATTTCTTCATGAATTCTGATCAAACACAGAATGCCTTTATATTTCAAATATGCTTGGCGCTTAAATGAAAAGTCAAATATCTTCTGACAAAAAGCTGCATGCATATTTCAGAGTCTTGTCAAAAAGATATGACCTCTATTTTCAGTATGTTAGCAGAAGCACAGTACCATGCATCGTTTATCATAAACACTCTTTTATGCTAACACTCTCTTCTATGCTCACAGACATCGAAGACCATCAGAGTCTGATTAAGACAAATGAAGAGGAGATGAGCAACGGCTAGAACTCCAACGGATCTCTTCAACGGATCCATTCAAAATGCTCATATAAAAGAAGGACCACTGCTGAAGAACAGTAGAGCCTTTTCCTGAATATCTTTGAAGGAGTGTACATCTGTGAGAAGCACCTTCACGCCACATACACTCAAGAAAGAGAGAAAGAGCCTGAGCCAAGAAGAAGCATTCAAAGCATTTCAAGCTCTCAAGCTTCCAAGCTTTCAAGCATTCGAGCCTTCTTTTCTCTCTTCTGTTTTCTCTCCGAGCTCATTGTATATCTGGGGAGAGTTTGGGACTGTGAGCTTTACATGAGTGTTCATCTTGTAAGGTCTCTCAGTCTGATCTTTCTAAGAAAGATCTGTGTCCAGCTGTAGGACTGTATACAGTTGTTAACCCAGCTAGGGGTTGGTGTCTAGCAGAACCTAACTGGGGTTTGTACCATTTGTCAACCCAGCTAGGGGTTTGTGTCTAGCAGAACCGCACTGGGGTTTGTTCCAGGAGGTTGGCTTCTTGACCTGTAAGAGAAGTGGGCTGCCTTCTTGCCCGGGAAAGAGAAGAAGACCTGGTGGGGGATCCAGGGTGTTGTAAGGTCCATAAGGGGGACTATACCCTTGGTTAGTGAAATCCCAAGAGTTTGCTTGGGGACTGGACGTAGGACTTCCATGTGGGAAGGGCCGAACCAGGATAAATCTCCTGTGTCCTTGTGTGATTGTTTATTTGCTTCCGCACTGCACTCTCTATCACACTGAACTAACCAAGCTTTCAAGTGTTATTTTCTGTGTTTAAGTTTCTATTTCAGATCTCAGAAAACCTATTCACCCCCCCTCTAGGTTAGCTTGCTGCCGTACCAAAAGGGCCAACAAGTGGTATCAGAGCGGGTCTCTGATCATTCGAAGATCCAACGATCTTAGAGTAAAGATCCATGGCAGCTCAAGGATATGCTGAAGGCCAATCAGTCACCAGACCTCCATTCTTTGATGGAGAAGACTATCAATATTGGAAGATGAGAATGGAATGCTTCATTCGAGGGACAGATTTCGATCTGTGGCAGGTAATCGAGGTAGGTGATTATGTTATTGTTCCTATTCCAGGCACTACTGCAATTACAACAATAGATAAAAGTAAATTATCTTTAAACTTTAAGGCTAAAAACTATCTATGTTGTGCTCTATCTAAAAGAGAGTTCAGTAGAGTTTCTGCATGCAAATCTGCTAAAGAAATATGGGATAAATTGCATATAACCTATGAAGGAACAGATAAAGTAAAACAAACTAGGATAGATATTCTTATCTCTCAATATGAGCAATTCAAAATGCTTCCAAATGAAAACATTACTACTATGTATAACAGATTTTCAAGTATAGTAGTAGGTTTAAATTCTCTTGGAAAAATTCTTCCTAATGAAGAAACCGTTAGAAAAATACTTAGGTCCTTAACTATTTCATGGACACCTAAGGTAACGGCCATAGAAGAAGCCCATGACTTGACCAAATTATCGATCGATAATCTGATAGGTTCTCTCATGGCACATGAAATAAATATGGAGCGATTATCTGAAAGTTCATCTAAAATGAAATGCACTAACGCTCTTAAAGTTGTAGCCGCTCCTTCCATCTCTTCTTCTAGTTCCCAGGATGATGATTCTGAAGACTGTAATATGGATGAAGTATTGTCCAAGCTTCAGAAAATTTTGAAGAAGAAGAAAAACGGATCAAGAAGGATCCAAAGAAAAGAGAAAAAGGAAAAAGGACCAGTCTGCTATGAATGCAGAAAACCTGGACATCTGAGACCAGATTGTCCAAGACTCAAGAAGACTGGTCAACCAGAAAAGCCCAAGAAGCAGCACAAGAAATTCAAAAGAAAAGCAATGGCAGCTGCTTGGGAAAATGATGAGGTCACAAGCTCAGAATCATCAAGCTCAGATTCGGAAAAAGAGCAGGTAAATCTAGCCCTCATGGTAGGACTAGATGAGGTACATCTTAACTCATCTTTTGATTCTTGCACAGATTCAGGATCAGAATCTGAAGATTTAGATCATGTTTTTAATGAACTTTATGATAAACACAAGGTTGTTGTAAAAGAATTGAAAAATATCAAGAACAACCTTACTTGTTTGGAAAACACTAATTCTGATCTTAAATCAGAAATGGAACAATTAGAAGATCAATTAAAAGAATATAAAGATAAAAATTATCTTTTAAATGAAGATTTGAAAAGCAAGAACAAAGAGAAGTTAGAGTTAGAAGAAAAATTAAAAACTATAACTGAAGAAAATCTCTATTTAAAAGAATCAGTTAGTAAATTAACTAGAGGGAAAACATCTTTAGCCCTATGCTTAAAAGGATCAAAATCTGGAAATGACAAACAAGGGCTTGGTTATACACCTCCAGAAAAAGGAAAACAAGTAATAAACTCAGGAAAATATCCTTTACCAAAATTTGTAAAAGAAACCAAAATGCCTCAGAAAAAGGAACCTGAAACAACCAAGCTTTATCAAAAGAAAAATGTTTCTAAAAAGTATGTTCAAATCATGCATCACAAAGGCAATAAGAACTGCAAAACAAATTATATTCACTGCTGCTCTCATTGCAATAAACTAGGACACACTGTGAACACCTGCACAACTAAGCACCTAGTTTGGATACCTAAAGGCTATTTTTATGCATCTAACGATCAAGGACCCAAAATTATTTGGGTACCTACTTCTGAGTAGCTCATTTGCAGGATAGCCTTGGGGCATCAGGAACAAAGGATGCTCAAGGCACTGAAGACTGCCAACTCTTCATCCATCTCATATCTGAAGAGGGAGTAGTCATTAATTTATTCGTAAATTTTAAATATTACTAATAATTATTTTCAAGTTTCATTCAGGTGGAGTCTCTCATGCTCAGGGGGAGCACAGACTAAGGGGAGTCTCATACTCAGGGGGAGCCTTCACTAAGGGGAAGTTATTCATTGAATATCTATTATTGTTGAACCCCTCAATGGTAAGAAATTTTCTCAAAGGGGAGAGAATGCATGGTAAGATCCTTTATTTTTGGTTAATGACAAAAAGGGGGAGAATTTGTATGTTCTATGAATTTTCTGCATTTTTTTTTATGCTTCATATATTTGTG
Source organism: Colocasia esculenta (assembly GCA_014218235.1). NCBI lineage: Eukaryota > Viridiplantae > Streptophyta > Magnoliopsida > Alismatales > Araceae > Colocasia > Colocasia esculenta. The sequence continues at coordinate 11,810,084 of CM024756.1, forward strand.
TCAGAAAATTCACATAAATTTTGTCATCACCAAAAAGGGGGAGATTGTTGAACCACTTTTTATTACCCTCATATTTTGGTGCTAACAAAATTATGATTAGATTGTTCATCAATATTTGGCGCACTAAAATGATAAAATCGATGTTTAATCAATATACATCGATTTCTGTTTAAAGTGCCAAAGTATCAAGCGCCGCAACGATTTGCTAAGAAGTCGATGCCATAACGATTTGATAAGTGGCCATAACGATTTCTTCTTTGAGCGTATTGATTTGATAAGAAGTCGTTCCCATAACGATTCCTTAAGTGACCGAAATGATTTTCCAAGAAGTCGATGCCATAACGATTTCATAAGTGTTCGCAACGATTTCTTCTGTAAAGCGCAAGAAGTCGATGCCATAATGATTTCATAAGTATTCGCAACGATTTCTTTAGAAGCCATAACGTTTTGTTAAGAAATCGATGCCATAACGATTTGATAAGTGGCCTTAACGATTTCTTCTTTAAAGCGCATTGATCTGGTAAGAAATCGATCTCATAACGATTCTATAAGTGAGCGCAACGACTTGCTAAGTGAGCACAACGATTTGTTAAGAAATCGTTCCCATAACGATTTCATAAGTCATGCTCATAACGATTTCTTCATGAATTCTGATCAAACACAGAATGCCTTTATATTTCAAATATGCTTGGCGCTTAAATGAAAAGTCAAATATCTTCTGACAAAAAAGCTGCATGCATATTTCAGAGTCTTGTCAAAAAGATATGACCTCTATTTTCAGTATGTTAGCAGAAGCACAGTACCATGCATCGTTTATCATAAACACTCTTTTATGCTAACACTCTCTTCTATGCTCACAGACATCGAAGACCATCAGAGTCTGATTAAGACAAATGAAGAGGAGATGAGCAACGGCTAGAACTCCAACGGATCTCTTCAACGGATCCATTCAAAATGCTCATATAAAAGAAGGACCACTGCTGAAGAACAGTAGAGCCTTTTTCCTGAATATCTTTGAAGGAGTGTACATCTGTGAGAAGCACCTTCACGCCACATACACTCAAGAAAGAGAGAAAGAGCCTGAGCCAAGAAGAAGCATTCAAAGCATTTCAAGCTCTCAAGCTTCCAAGCTTTCAAGCATTCGAGCCTTCTTTTCTCTCTTCTGTTTTCTCTCCGAGCTCATTGTATATCTGGGGAGAGTTTGGGACTGTGAGCTTTACATGAGTGTTCATCTTGTAAGGTCTCTCAGTCTGATCTTTCTAAGAAAGATCTGTGTCCAGCTGTAGGACTGTATACAGTTGTTAACCCAGCTAGGGGTTGGTGTCTAGCAGAACCTAACTGGGGTTTGTACCATTTGTCAACCCAGCTAGGGGTTTGTGTCTAGCAGAACCGCACTGGGGTTTGTTCCAGGAGGTTGGCTTCTTGACCTGTAAGAGAAGTGGGCTGCCTTCTTGCCCGGGAAAGAGAAGAAGACCTGGTGGGGGATCCAGGGTGTTGTAAGGTCCATAAGGGGGACTGTACCCTTGGTTAGTGAAATCCCAAGAGTTTGCTTGGGGACTGGACGTAGGACTTCCATGTGGGAAGGGCCGAACCAGGATAAATCTCCTGTGTCCTTGTGTGATTGTTTATTTGCTTCCGCACTGCACTCTCTATCACACTGAACTAACCAAGCTTTCAAGTGTTATTTTCTGTGTTTAAGTTTCTATTTCAGATCTCAGAAAACCTATTCACCCCCCCCTCTAGGTTAGCTTGCTGCCGTACCAAAAGGGCCAACACACCACTCTTGAGCAAACCTCGCAACTGGTAGGTAGCTAGAATCACCCTGTCCGCCTGAGAACACCTCATGGTAACAAAACCTGCTCTATCTCGTGCACCCAATGTTCCGTTGTGTCTAGATTTAGACCTCTTGTATACGTGGGTGGCTGCAATCTCAAGAACCTTTCCACTAACATTGTAGAGTCATCCGTGCAACTGGTCGTACTGGTACTGCTGAAGGTACTGGTGCAACAAGTGGTACCTGTACTCCTGGTGGTGGTGGGGGTGGTGCTACTGGCACTGGTTACGCCTCTTCAACAACCGGAGGTGCTCCTACTGCTGGCTGGACCAGACCCTGCTGATCTAACCTTGTCCGAATTTCTGTAATACTCTCCCATAATCTCTCTATCAGCTGATGTGTAGTGTCTTCCGACTCATCTCCACCACCTCCCCAATCTCTTGTCAGTCATTTCAAATCCTGCACATACATCATTCCAAACCATGCAACATACTAACAAATCAATACGAAACTAGGGTCAACTACTAGTAGTGGACTAGTGTAGAGATCAGGCTATGTAAATCTCAGTATTCCGTCATATTTATATGGACCTTGCTTTGATACCAACTGTGATGATCCTTGACATTCAAACATGTTAACCCAATAACGAGCTTGACCCGACTTCATCCCCCATGAACAAGCCAATGTCTTTCAAGGGATATCAACTCACATGTCCCAAGAAATATAAATGAATCCACTAAACACATAAGATTTCACATTTCACATATATTTAGATGATTATTACATAGCCAGTTCTCAACAAAAGTCAAATACCGTGTACAACAGCCTAGGCCATACTTCAAGGTACAACGGAAAGAGAATTACACTGCTGGAGGAGTAGACCAAACTCCGCTGCACTACGGCTCTGAACTAGAAGAAGGTCAAGAACCCTTCTGCTCTCCCTCACCTGAAAAGAGTAGGGGTGACCCACACAAGTCATTGGCTCAGTAGGGAAACTCCCTTAAAGGCCAAAACAACACATGTACTAGAGAAGCAAGAGTAAAAATATATATTTAAGTAGTTAAATAAGCCAGCTAAGCATGATGCTACTACTGTAATTAAATAAACAACTCTACACTATTAGCATGGCTGAACATTAATAAATAAACGATAAACCACGCTCAGAGGTACGAGCTAAATAAATGTAATGCGAAACACGAGTCACGAAGACTGGTTCGCGGCACTAGCTACTGACCCGGATAAACCACGCAGGTATACCTCTCAGCCTTTTAGCTACAGACGAAAGGTCCAGTTGCTGCTCCACCTCAACAGGGCAACAAATTGTGGAGACCACACAAACACCACACTTGCAGACCACACAACTGTTGGCCCATGCCTGGAACCTTTAGGGACTCTGACTCGAACTCCCTAAAGTGAGGCACTGGAAACTATAAGACGACACAGACCGCGACGATATACAAGTACCGGAACAAACTCTAAGCACAACATGCCTGGCTCACAAAGAACCTGGGGTACCCGATTCAAGAGGTGACCATGGAAGGCGTCGTACTATCCAACTTGCGACATACATACAAACCATGCAAACTCGGTATTCTCAATCTCGACGGGTGCCATTGCACCGCTTACCGACTTTAAGTTCATAAAAGAATGCCATATGATAACCATGTAACCATGCATAAACATACAACCCTTAGAAGCCAAGGCGACGGGGCACTCTATCACCTTCAAATGTGATGCCTCAATACGGCGCATTCTGAAATAAGAACGCGACGGGTCGGGCTTACTTGTTTAGAATGCGACACCCTAGGTCGTCACCTTCCTAGACAGAGCCCCACCTCCGGGGTTCCACCTCCGAAAACGCCGCAAAACACACACAAATAGCTATATGGAACATGGATAACTTGTTTAACAGTTACACTAGCATGCCATCTATCAATTTCTATATGTTTCATGGGTCAAACATGATGAACACACCATTTATAATGAAAAACGGAGTAGAATCTCCCTACCTATGCAAGGTATGCAAAAAACCACCACGGATCGGTGCTCCCCATGCTCTATGCAACATCCCTGCGTCAAGAGCATGCCAAACGGAGCTCTAAACACCAAATCACCCAAAACCCGCAATAAAAACTTCTCCTTGCCCAGCAAAGCTTCGTCAACTCTGTTTGGCCGACCTAAGCTTCTTAACCCTAAACAGTTAAGAACACGACGGTCCTGGCTGTTGCGATAAGAATGCGACAGTATAGGTCGTTGCTTTCTCATTGTTGATACCAGCCAGTTGCCTTGCACGCGCCACGCGGCGGGCATGCAGCCAAACAACCCCAGAGAAGCGACAACGTTAGTGCGACGCCTAGAACTGTCACGTTAAGAACGCGACATGCACCTCCATCGCGTTCACATACAGTGAACCAGTGGGCGCTTTGGGCCTAGCTTTCCGGCCCACAATGCCCAAACAACCTACGGAAGACACCATATGCCAACCATTGGCCACACATTGGCCACCAAAACCATTAAACTACAATCTGAAACTCCATGACGTTACACTTTACCCCTTAGGGTGTTGGGCTACCCAAATGGCTTTTGTCTTCTTTTTCTTCCTTTTAGGCCAGCCGATGATGGGCCTCATCATGGGCCTATAGTTTTGGCCCCATTTTGTCATGTTGTTTTTTTTTTCCACAAATTCCGCCCACCAAGGGGTGGTGCAAATGAGGCTCGAGCGGCGCAGCGCTCGTGGGTGAACTCACATAACATCAACTGAGTCTCATTTGCGATTGATATAGACCAGTTTGCTAGCACAGACAGTCATTGACTTGTTGTCGTGTTGGCAGCCTTGTGGTTCATCACCATATTAATGGTTTCTTGGCTTTGTTTTATACTATTGTATGTAGGTTACCATACTCATATTGAGATGGCTGAAGTTGATGTGAGTTGGCAGCCCCTAGGCTTGCTCGTGTGATGAACAGGCTCTGATTTGATAATATGGTCAATCAGCAGATCTAGTGAGTCAACAAACCCTTCATTCAGTAGTGCCTTGAGTGGATAGACTCCCTGAGTCGGTGACCTTCAGCTTAATAGCCTGGTGACTTGATGAGCCTTCCGAGTCGGTAGTGTCGCGAGTCGGTAGCCATCCTCCTTGCTGGCATCACGACTCGGCAGCTTCATGGGTCGGTGGATCTCCCTTCTATAGGCTTTGTGATTCACCAGACCTCGCGAGTCGGCAGGGTTGCGGCTTTGCATGAGTCGGCAAGGTTTCACTTAAAAGAGCGCATGCGCCTCTCTTCCTTCTATCCCCAGCTTTCTTGGCGCGTAAGTCTCTTCCTCCCCTTCTCTCTACTGTCCTCACTATGTGCCCGAAGGTGGCTATGAACGATGATCGTGGCGACAGTGAGAGCAGTCACGATCGGCAGGGGATACGGCATTGGGGCGCGAGTTGGCTAGGTTCATCCTTGGCGATGCTGGGAGGCAGTCGACAGAGGCTACAATGTTGGGAGGCGTGACTGCGGTGACTCGGGAGGGGTTAAGGCGTTGGGGGAGACTATGTCTGTGAGTGGACTTGGCCACAGCACCACAGGGAGGCAGTTGTGAGAGCAGACACGGCGGCGACCGGTGGTGTGGTGAGGAACGGCTTGGGCAGCTGTGAAAGCAGCCACCACGGCGACTGGAAGCAGATGCAGTGACAGTAGAAGGTGTTTGTAGTGGCGATTGGGAGCTGAACCTTTTCATTAACTCGGCCTACTCTCCTTTCCAGGTTCCTACCTCCTTTGTGAGCCTCTTGCGATGGCGTGAACTTCGTCACCAGTCCTCTCTTCTGATGGCTCCATTTTGAAGCTTCAGTGAGATGGCAAGCCGATGCGCCAGGGCATGCTTGCAGGGACATGGCGCAAGGGAAAGGCCAGGGCTAGAGGGCCACTACCCCACTCCGTAGACCTCATAGATCTTACCCCCCTGCTTTGTATTTTGGAGTTTGATACATAGGGGAATAGCAGTGAGGTGGCAATTCCTTCTGTAGTGACAATATGGTTATAAGGGGGGTTTGCCCTTAGCCAATAGCATTGTATGTATTAATGGCAACTGGGGAAGATCCATTGGGGCCTTATTGTGCTTGTGGAACTGTTAGCAGCTAGCTCGAGGGGACTTGGGGACTGCCCAATGAAGCCCATGATCACCGAGTTGGGAAGGCTTCTATAGAACATTGATTCGGCATCACCTAGTAAACCATTGTTTCATGTGGCAGGTCCTTTGACTTTAGCCAGGCACTAGGTTGCTTCCCCTTATAGGTTGGTCCTCGGGGCTATGGTAGTTCTCGGAGAGCCATTTGAAATGCTTTGCATGTTGTGTTTGGGGCCATCTCGCCTTAGTGAGTGGATGAGTACCCGCGGCACCCCCCCTCCAGTCAGCTTAGCAAGGGGAGATGCTGCCAAAATTTCCTTTGAGCTGCATCATTCTCAATTGTCCTAATATCATATCGATATATTTCCCCCCTTCTTTTACAGAGGTCATGGCTAGCCGGCCCTCTTCTTCTTCCCTCTCGGCTACAGCTGGTGCAGGGGGAGAGGCAGCTCCAACAAAGCGCCAATGGTCTCTTGGGAGGACTTCCCCAGATTGGAGAGGTGTCATGATAGGATTGCTATTCTGGCTGACACATTAGACTCAGAGATAGACACTATGGATGCAACCAGATTTGTACTCGAGTCGACCCCTACCTTTTTTGCCTGTGGCAGAGATTATCGGGCTGATTATCGAAAGGATCGACACCTGATGGAATTCCTTCAGTCTTATGCCCCAGATGGCGAACGAGATCTTTTCTTAGTGCAGCAGATGGGGAGGACAGTGCTCTTAGAGCAAGATAGCTTGGCCAGTTGTGCTCCACAGTTGGAACCTATGTACCATATCGGCAAGCCTCAGTAGTGGAACCCTGTCTTAGGGTTGGAGGACTTGACACCGAAAGATAACTAGCTCACTCGAGCTCCTACCTTCACCCCTACGAGGTGGGACAATTCCGCTGGCTGTGTCAATAAGGAACGCTCGACCTTTGGATTGTTTTTGTGCCCTTTAAAGTGGGGCTACTGAGATGAGCCTTTCGTCTTGGATTTTTTTGCAGTTAGATTCAAGTACTAGCTGGCGGTCGCCTAGCTCGAAGATTTGCATGTGACAGATGCACATAGCTTCTGCATCTTTGCTGTTGAGGCCGCAGAGTTTTTGCTACAACAGTATGCACCTCTTCTTGTGACTGTCGGGGTGTACCACAGCGTTTATGTAGCTAGATATCAGTACCCTCTGTCTCAGGGTCTTTGTTGTGGTTTAGCGGAAGTCTTCGTTCCAGAATTCAATACTTTTTATACAGCCGAGGGAGAAACCTCACTTGACTTATGGAGCCTACATCAGTTGACAAGGCTGCCTCTTGACGGACAGCCATATGAAGAGGTATGCCTTAGTGATCTATTGAAAGATGAGACCGACGATGAAGGTAGGTACACTTTGGGATACTCATATAGATATCTCACGAAGGTTTATAGGCACCTCATCCTTTCTTAGACCCAGGAGACGACAGATAAAAAAAGGGTCCGAGTTCACATGTGGTTGACCTACTTCTTCTCCACAGAGCAGTGACATGAAGATTTTGCTTGTGCTGGTCTGGTTGGTAAGACAAGAAAGAGGGGCAGGCAAAGAGTCACTCTCCCTATTTCTGTCTTCAAGGGTCATAGGGCGGGGCCAAACGCAGCCAAAGCTGATCCATACACTCATTGTGCTACATATTTAGGGTATTCGTTGTGCTCTCTTGCCCTGGCCATGGGTGATGCAACTGTTATTCACTCTGAAGTCATAAGCCCTGCCTATCAGATAGCTTGGGGTGTAAAGTTGCCTCTGTGCCGAGCTGCTCTTTATCTGATCTACCAATTTAGGGTGTACAGTTATTGGTCCATGGCACTTCTTTAACGTTTGGGCTTGCAGTTTGTTCCCAGAATTTTCTCTACAGTCTCTTCAATCTCCCTTGTTGTTTCCAAGGATGCTAGAATTTACAAGTGCGGAACCTCCTTCCACTTCTTCACAGCTTTTTGACATAAGAGGGAAGTTGACTAGCATTCCAATTGATTCTCCAGGGACCATTCATTTCTGGAATTTGGCAAGTCATTCTAGTTCGTTGGTTAACCGGTATTGAGAATGCAGTAATAATATGGTTGAGCAATATGTGCACCGATTAGCGATCGGAGATTAATCTGATCGCTATTGGAGTCGAAGCTTAGGGAGTGAGCTTTGTCTATTCGGCCCAGTGTGACCTTCCGAAAGGGTAGTACTATCTATTTAGAACCATACTACCCATTTTGATTTGGCCAAAATTCTGGATATGATCAGCACATTCCACCCTCCTCCACTCAGTTTCATTTGCCGAGCTGGGTCTTGTAGGGTCCCAAATTGTAGACCAAGCCCGGGCTTGGTGAGATTTCTTCCACCGCCGCGATCCGTCGGCCTTCAAGGTACCAATGCCCGGGTGAACTCCCCTTGTCACTTCTGATTACATCAAGTGGTGGAATGCTCACATCGGCTTCTATAGGGCTTGCAAACTTGATTGTTGGGACAATGCTAAGCGCAAAATTTTGCAGTTATAGACAATGCCTTTTTTGGTCATTGATAAAGAACATTTGTTGCGACTGAAATCCAAGGACCAAAATTCTGTGGATCGATATTTGGAAACTATTGCCAAAAAGTAGAAGCCTCCTTCGACTTTAGTTATGCCCAAAGTTGTGGTAGATAAATTTCCGGCGACTCTTCAACATCTTAGCAATATCAGCTCAGAACAATTGACTTCTACTCAACCATGACCTATTGAAGAGAGTTGTCCAACCGTAATTTTGGAGAGTAGCGAAGTAGATACGACTTTCTCGTATAGGGCCATCTTACCACAGGTGGAGCGGAGCCGTGCATATTATAAGCATACTTCCTAGCATTTTGTTTTTCTCCAAATACATAACCTAACTATTGAGTCAGATTAAAAGTGATTCTGGACCATGACCTGCACGTAGCCTTTCATTATGCTAACGAATGGGGCATGGCGACTTGTCTGTCCTTGTCGGTGATTGCCACAAAATCAACAATGTGTGTTGGCTAATCATAGAAGTGGCTTCTAGGGATAAACAAAATGCATACACGTATTGGCCTTTATCTTGTTTTTATAAAAACTTAGCTGGTATGCTTCTCTTTACTTTCAAAGCTCGATGTCCTTCATTTTATCATCATTTTAGTGCATGCCTTTGTTGCATTTTTTGTCCAGATCATTACGTTTGGGAGCGAAAGAAAAGTTACCACGGGCTCATAATAAAGATAATGAAGTCCATCTCCTTTGATGAGAAAGCTACTTGCCTACAACTTTCCGCCAAGAAGCCATTGGTTAAGATGTCTATCGTGGCGGTGGCTGTCACCAAAGCTAAAAGGGTTTCAAAAAGGAAGAGATGCATGCCTAGCAAAATGTCAACTTCTTCTGAGGCTCCAGCTATCCCTTCATTTGAAGAGTTTGTCGATCAACACGCCAGTGGTGCTCTCCAAGTAACTATTGGCTTGTCTATATTTTTTACTCTCATTGTTCCTATCGTATGCTTAATTCACTCATTTTTCTGATCAAAAATAGGCGATGTTCCCTAGATCGCCACCCTTTCTATCCCAGAACATGAGCCTCTGAAGTCACCGATGGCTACAGTTGCCCAGGATGTGTATATGCCCTCTCCTACCAGGGAGGTGTTGGTCACGACCATAGTACTTGAGCCCATGCAAGAGAGGGATTCTCTTGACTCATATTGTTTGCCTTCAAATCCAACGATAGATCCTTACCAAGGTGATGTATTGACCCCTATTGGCTTATAAGCCTTCCCTTACTTCTTTGCACTAATAACATGATGTCCATCTCTAGTTATCGCTGCTCCTATAACTACCTCCACCGTGAGTAAGCGTTCGGCAGTAAAAGCCTTAGTTCAGAGGGCTAAGAAACCTTTGGGCACCTTCCGGGTGAGTTCTCGTGCTGCTGGGAGGCTGGCCCTTATGAGGATTCATAGGAGCAGCTAGGATCCTTTATCTAAAACCCCTTCAACCACAGTCGCCATTTCCTTGAGAAATTCTTCACGTGCTAGAGGTGCCTACTCTAGCTCCTCATCAGATGCGACTCTTCATGCTACTAGTGACTCACACAGGGGGCTATCAAAGGAAAAGATTTTGCCCTTTGATGGCATCGAGGGAGATTCCGCCAGTAGTGCAGAAGTTGCCCCAGTGACGAACCTTGAACCGGATGTTTCTGTTACTTCTGAAGCTACTCTGGTGAGTGTCTTTGTTGTCACATGTCTCATGGGCATATTGGTTTTGAAACAAATTTGCTTCTTTTATGCACGAATCCAGCCTTGGTAAAACATTTCTATTTTTGATCTCCCACTGACGGCGGATGCTGATCCTAAGCTTGCCATGGCCATAGTGCTGCATGTTCCACCCCCTGTAGTGGCTCGAGACACTGATGCTAAGTCCATGCCACCGTCAGGTGATGTTCTCAGTATTTATTTTGACACGCCAGTTCCCCAGCCTACTTTTGTTCCTACTGGCATAGTTGCTACAGCCTTCTTAACGTCAGCGCCTACTACTACTACTGTTGAGACTGATGTTGCCCCTCTAGCGAGTAGCGCTATTGCTAAAGCTGAGTTACCTTCTTGCTCCTGTAGGGTGGACAATAGTTTATGAGCAACTATCTATAGTTAAGTAAACTTTCAAGTGCCGCCCACCATGTCTTCTGGGGGCATTCCCTTCTTTGACTCTATTGTCAAACAACAATTATCCGCATTGCAGTTAATGGTTACCTAGGGCCCTTGTTTGAGCTATGGGTACATCAAGCCAATCGTAGGCAAGATGACAGAGGTGTTGGTTCTCATGGGATGCCCCTTAGCTGATTGAACAAGAAGAGTCACCCTACTACATAAATATGTAAAGAGGCACCAATTCCTTTGCCATGAATTGCCCAGCCAACTAGCTGCTTTGGAAATGCAACTATTTGAATATGAGGCAGTGTTGGAATCCTTATAGGCTGATAAGGAGGATCGCCAGTCTCTCATGGCAGGATATGCTGAAGATCGCAAGGCTCTAGAAGCCAAGATCACTGAGTTGAGAGCCTTCTGCAGAAGCCAAGCTATATGAGCTGATAGACACTAAGACTCAGAATGAAGAACCTATCCTTTTAGCCGAGGGTAGGAGCAATTCTATGGAGGAGATGCTGAGAGAAGTCTTCTCCCATAAGGAACGCCTCAAGGACATGTCCTCTTCTCCCTTTGTGGGCATCTTGCCTTTGGATGAACTTTTTTGAGACTTGTAATGACTCGGTTCATATGCCATTTCCCTTTCCTCTCTTTTGCTTGTATGATGTATTCCCATAGCCTTGTCAAGATGATCATGTAACACAATTTCCTTACTAATGAAAGCCACCCACTTTGAATGCCAATGGTCCCATATGTGTACAATTCTTCTTTCTCCTTTTTTGTGGTAATATATATATATATATATATATATATATATATATATGTTCTCATTATCGACTTGAGTTTCCTTTCGGGTTTTCACTTAATCCGACCCGCTCTTACTTTTGCTTACGCACCCTTTCGGGTTTTCGTATAGCGGGGTTCCCGATTTTTCCCATGGCACCCTTTGCGGGTTTTCATCATGGCCGGGCTTTGGGTCCTTTTGACCCTTGTCGAATGGACAAGTCCGTCGAGGCATCTCTATTTTTATCCTCTCTTTTTTTCTTCTTTTTTTTTTAAAAAAAAACAACATAAGCAACACAGTTGATGATGACCACCGACGGTCTCTTAACCAGGTTTCTTGCTTGTCTGGTAGTCATCTGCTGATAGGGTCACGTGTCATTGACACCAATCACTTGAACTTGATGACGTTGAGTGTCTCGTTGTCACATAGCCGTCTATTGATGGGGTCTCACGTTGTTGACGCCGATCACTTGAACTTGATGGCGTTGACTGTCTCGCTGTCACATAGCCATCTATTGACGAGGCCTCATATCTTCTCATAGCCGCCTGTTGGTGGGGTCTTGTCTTCTCATAGCCGCTTGCTTGTGGGGTCTTCTCATCTTATAGCTGCCTGTCGGCGGGGTCTTGTCTTCTCATAGCCGCCTACTGGCGGGGTCTTATCTTCTCATAGCCGTCTGTTGACGGTGTCTTATCTTCTCAAAGCTGCCTGCTGTCATGGTCTTCTCATAGCCGCCTATTGGCGAGGTCTTCTCATAACCACCTACTGGCGGGGTCTTGTCTTCTCATAGCCATCTTTGACAGGGTCTTGTCTTCTCATAGCCCCCTACTGGTGGGGTCTTCTCATAGCAACCTACTAGAGGGGTCTTGTCTTCTCATAGCAGCCTACTGGTGGAGTCTTGTCTTCTCATAGTCGTCTATTGAGGAGGTCATGACTTCTCATAGCTGCCTGCTGGCGGGGCATGTTGCGTAAAAGTTGTAGGCTAATCTTGTTGTCATTTATCACTTATAGCTATTGGTCGTTCAATATTTGAATCGTCCTGGATTTTTTTTAATTTATTTTTTTGTTTATCATTATCAAATTGGGTGCCCTTTTTGGTTTTCACCCAGTCCGACCCCCTCTTGCTTTTGCCTACACACCCCTTTGGGTTTTCATGTAGCGGGGTACCCTATTTTGCTTACGACATCCTTTGTGGGTTTTCACCGTAATTGGGTTTCAAGTCTTTTTTACACTTATTCAGTAGAACATTCCAAATAAGTTCAACGTGGCATCTCTACTTTGAGCCCCTTTTAATTCATCATGATTTTTTTCTCCTTTTTTTTTTGAAAAGGCATGGATCAACATAATTTGTCAACATCATGTTCGGTGTCGGCTACTTGAGCTTGTTGACGCTTTCTCATCTCATGACCACAAGTGCAAAGAACCGCATTGCTAATTTGGCCTCAAGTCGGGTGGATTTTGGTCATCTGGCATTGCTAAAACTGTGACATAGGTCCCTGCAATTCATTTTAAAGAGGGTGATTCAGCCAGATAGTAACTCAATTTGACAAAGTAGCTAAGCAAAAAGTCGACTTCTATTGTAATGTGTCGACACATGCAACCCATGTGTCGACACATGCCAACCTTCATCCCTCAGGTGCCGACACCTACAGGTCATGTGCTGACGCGTGTACTCTTTTATCTCTTGAGGTGTCGACAGATCTGCAAGAAGATGACTTTCCACCTTAACCAATAAAAATAAATTTTTAAATGTTCCTAACAGGTGGATGCAATGATGATAACTGCTTATTTTAATGATGAGTACTCTTGTCATCACCCTCCATTGAAAACAACGAAAATCAAATCAGCAAGTTTTAACATTTTTTTTAGAATTTTGTTGGGAACTTCGTCACCTCAGAGCCATGGTCCGACTAGCGGCATGGCTACCTCTTCTTCTTTCTTTTTTTCTCTTGCCATGCTTTTGCATGTCCTCTTTCGTTTTTTATGTATTTTTTGGCTCCTCGCCATCGGTGACCAACGTCTCGAGGGTTTAAGGGTTTAATGTTTTATCATTTGGTTTGTTTTGTTTTGTTTTGTTTTTTCAATGGGAGTAAGAATGAGTATAGAGACTCCCTGTTGTTCCAATTGTAACGTTTCTTGGTTGTGGAGCTCTTCATTCGTCGAAAAAGTTGCTAGGATCTGGTTCTTACTCGTTCTCTTGTTGCTTATGATGTTGGCCGCCGATGTCTGGATGACATGCACAATACATCTTCAAATGTCTGCCATTGAGGGGTGGAAATTGCACTTCACCCCAGTGGTCAACTATGACATAGGGGCGCCACCTTCATAAACCCTTTGTACTACATACGGCCTTGTCCAGTTCTCATTCAGCTTATGCTTGGGGTTGCTAGACATAACTTCTCTTCTCTTGACCATAACAAGGTCTCCTTTCTTGAATTCACAGCCCTTGACAAGCTTGTCAAAAGCACGTAATATGCAGGCTTGGTAGACTTGAATATTTTGTTGAGCTTGTAGTCGCTTCTCCTCTAAATCGGAAATATCTTCAAGTATCCTTTCAATATTAGTTTGGTTCTCTGGAGCTAACCTGTGCTGAAAGGCTACCGTGAGAGATGGTACTTCAAGCTCCACTGGAACCACTGCTTTCGAACCGTACACCAAGGAGAAGGGTGAGCAACCTGCTAGTGTTTTATAGATGGTTCGGTAAGCCTATAAGGCTTAATACATTCTGTCATCCCAATATGTTTTATTGGCACTGACAGTCTTGTCCAGGAAGGTGCACATTGTCTTTTCAAAGGCTTTCGCTAAGCTGTTGGCTTGTAGATTATAAGTGGTGGAAGTCCTCCAATCTATTTTGTACTTGGCAGCCATTTTGATGACCTCTTGGTTCATGAAGTGTGTTCCATTGTCTGATATGATTCGGTCCGGACTTCCGAATCTAAAAATGATGTTTTGATGGATGAAGTGAGTCACCAGCTCTCAAGTTACTTCTCTTAATGCTACGGCCTTGGCCCATCTTGAGAATATTCAGTGATTACCATGATGTATTTGCACCCCGACGAGGAAGGTGGTAAAGGGCACACAACATTTATGCCCCACTGTGCAAACGGCCGCTTGGAATGGTCGAATGCAAGTGTATGGGAGGTCTTCTTGGTATGACTACATGTTCTTGGCATTTTTGACATGTTTGGCGAATTTGCCATAGTCTTCGAATATAGTCGACCAATAATAATCGAGCTTTTGAATTTCTATTTTCATCTTCGGTTTGGCCTGGTGGGCACCAGCAAGTCTGACGTGCACTTCTTTCATGACCTTCCAGACCTCTTCAGGTGACAAACACCTTAGCAAGATCTTTTTCTTGGTGTCTGCCATAATTCTTAATAGAACTCCACCTCTGAGCTTGCATGAGTCTTTTACCCTTACCAGTTTAATCCTTTCTTCTCATTGTTTTGGTAGTTGCTGATGTTCAAACCATTGCAGCAAGGGCTCCCTCCAATCTTGTTGCCTGCTCTCTTCTGCCACAGACACTTCCTCTTCACCGCTCTCTTCATCTTCAGACTCTTCCTCTACCATGTTGGGAGCTTTTCGTCCATTCAAGACGACAATTTTTATCTTCTCATCTAGCGGCACTGCCAAAGAGCTGACCAACTTTGCCAGAGCATCTACTTGCGCATTTCTGCTCCTACTGATGTACTCTATCTTGATTCGATAGAATTTTGATAGTAGTCTCTTGACCTTTTGGTGGTATGGTAGTAACTCTGGCTTCTTGACGTGAAACTCCCCTTGCACTTGTTTGACAAGCAGCATCTAATACCCAAACATTTGCAGCACCCTAATGTTCATGAAAAGGGCCACATGCAAGCCAATGATTAGGGCCTCATATTCGGTGTCATTGTTTGTGCATGTCTTGTTAATAGAGAAGAAAGTGTGTGTGACTTCCCCTTCCGGTGACCTTAGGACGACGCCTGCCCCTGCTCGGACTCTTGCACTGCCATATGCAGTTGGTTGTATTCTTGAAGCCCCGTCAAAGTATAGTTGCCAAATGGCCATCTGTAGTTGGTTCACCTCGAGGGTCTCATCTTCTGGTAGTTCTATAATAAGCGGGAATCTTCCGACACAGGGTGAGCCGCAAGGAAGTTTGCTACCACCTTCCCTTTGATTGCTTTCTGAGGTACATATTTAATATCAAATTCCATTAATATCACTTCCCTTTTGCCAATCTTTCCCCTTAGTGCTGGCTGAGAGAGTATGTATTTGATGGGGTCAGCATTGGATATCAATCTGACCTCATGTGATAACATGTAATGTCTCATTTTCTTGGCTGCAAACACCAAAGCTAGGCATACTCTCTCAATTGGAGAATATCTTGCTTCAGCACCACTATCCTTCGATCGAGGTAATAAAAGGCCTGCTCTTTTTCTTAATCATTCTCTTGTGCTAGCATATCTCCCAAAGAATGTTTTGTGGTTGCTATATATAAGATCAGGGAGCAACCTTTTGTTGGAGCTCCAAGCGCTAGTGGAGTGTTCAAATAAGTCTTTATATGATCTAGGGCATTCTGACATTCTTGGCTCCATCGGAAAGGAACATCTTTTCCCATGAGCTTATGGAAAGGCTAGCATCGCCCGGACAGGTTGGATATGAACCGGCGGATGTAGGCAAGCCGACCTTGCAAGGACCTGAGCTCTGTCAAGTTCTTTGGAGGTGGCATCTCTTGAATGGCTTTGATTTTGACTGAGTCAATCTCTTTCCCCTGTATCGAACAATAAAGCCCAAGAACATTCCACTGGATACCTCGAATGCACACTTCATCGGGTTCATTTTTAGCTCATATTGTCTCAGCCTTTCAAATATGACCCTAAGATAAGTCAAATGATTTTCTCTTTTTTTTTCTTTTGACTACCAAATCATTAATGTAGCATTCCACCTTTTTGTAGAGAAGTTCATCAAACATTTTGGTCATAGCTCTTTGATATGTCACCCTAGCATTTCTGAGACCAAACAGCATCCTTTTGTAGTGGAAGATCCCCTTGGGTGACCTGAAAGTTGTTTGCATTTTGTCTTGTTCTGCTATCCACATCTGGTTGTAGTTGGATGACCCATCCATAAATGACAAGGCTTCGTGGTCGGTAGTCGTGTTAATCATCACCTCGGTGATTGGCACGGGGAAATCATCTTTTGGACAAGCTTTGTTCAAATCTCAAAAATCTACACAGATTCTGATCTGCCCATTCTTCTTCTTGACAGGGATGATGTTTGCCAACTAGGTAGTATACTGGTTCTCTACGACAAAGCCAACATCTATCAGCTTGTCAACTTTTGTACATATCATGTTTATCAGCTCTTGTCTCATTGTCCTGGGAGACTATTTGACTGGTTCAATACTTGAGTCAACCACCAAGAATTGTTGTGCAACCTGGGGGCTGAGTCCCGACATTTCCTTATAGTTCCAAGCGAAACAATCTTGAAACTTCTTCAACAACTGAATGTATTATTGTTTCTCTTTTTCTAGAATGAGAGCACTAAGGAAAGTTTGTCTATATTCATCTTCTGTGCCAAGGTTTACCTCTATTAACTCATCAACAGTGGACTGCCCACCATCTTCCAACTCTTCAGGTGCTAGCTGTAGATCTATAAGACATCATCATTTTCTGCTTCTAGCACCTCCAAGCATTCCTCTTAATGGTTCTCAACTGGCATGCTTTCTTTAGACACTTCCTCTTGTTGAATGTCTTGGTTCTGATTCGGTGAGATGTTTATTGTAGTCTTCTTGTCTTTTATCTCTCCTGGGTTGGTAGAGGCTAGTTGGGCAAACTCATCATCTTTATGTTCCTTAGCTATTGGCAGCACTTGGGTGATAGGGGACTCCAAGGAAGTATATGTCAGAGACGTCACCACCCCTTGGGGGATTCTTCACTTGTAGTTGTATCTACTTCAGCTACGTCTCTTTCTTCTAGGTAGTCATCATACACCACTCCTGATGGGCTTTCCTCTATTTAGTTAGCCATGTTGATCATGCCAACAATGTAGTCTCCTCTTAGTGACAAGCTGAGTTCTGGGTATTACGTGATCTTCAATAGATCTGTGTCCATATTCGGAGGATACCATAGCTTCCTAAACATCTCTCTTTGACTGAGACACTGACAGGAAGAGATATGTTGTCTTTTAGCCAACTGCGTGACTATGTTGGACATGTCTGAGGACCCCATAATTGGCACTAAGGGGTCTCCAATTTCTTCAGGGATTTTGCAATCATCATCCATTCTCATTGGCTGCTGCTCGGATGCATAGAAGACCGTGAAGAAACCACATGGATGAGATATTACCATGGTCTTTAGCGCCTGCACAGTTTGACAGCCAACTTCAACAACTGGCTTTGTGAGGCCTTCTGGGTGTTGCCCAGATAGCAAGCCCAGAGGGGGGGAGAATGGATTGCTAAAATTTTCTTTTAGAATAATCCTGTAAATAAAAATTGCTTCGACAAAAGACACTAAGTTTGATTGTTAGAGTTAGTGTAAAGCAAGCACAAAAAGATCAATCAGACAAACAACGGGAATTTTATCCTTGTTCGGATCTCCTGTCACAAGGAGTCCTATGTCCAGTCCCGAAGCAACAACCTAGGATTTCACTAAGCAAGGGTACAATCCCCCTTAAGGACACTTACATATCCAGCCGCAGCTGGCCTTCTCTTCTCTAACTGAAGAGGCACTAACCCACCTGATGCAACAGGTCTTCCTTTTTACCAAAGGGAATAACCACACACTCAACAGCAGGTCTTCTCTTCAGAACCGAAGAGGTACACTCAAGAACAAATGAGTAGAGAGTGGAAGGCCCCTATACCAAGCTTATAGAAACTGCTTGATCTGAGGCAAAGTCTGAGAGACAAATATTATCACACAATGAACTCTCTCAGATATACACAAGCTCTCAAAGGCTAAACAAGTTTCTGTGGAGAGCTAAGAGCTAAAGACTGTTTGAGTGGATGAGCAAGCTCTTCTTTCTTCTGGGAGACTAAAATCTTCAAACTATTCGAAAATTCTTTAGAATTCAAGAGGTGTTCTGCATGGAGTCACCAGTCTTCTATTTATCTTCTTTGAAAGATTTTGACCGTTGAAGTATCCATTGTCTCACATCTTCATGCATGTTGGAGTGACTGGTCCGAAGTATGGAGCAAGAGAGCCTGCAGTCATTAATGTTGGGATAGACACTTACCCAGAGGAAGATTGTCTAAATCTCTTCTTGCTTCTGTCAGGTTGACAGGTCCAACGTTGTAACGTATGTTTCTACCGAAACCCTGCACACCATAAATGCTGAAGCATAGACAACTCATCTTTGTCTAAATTGTCAGTCAACATTAGTAGTCGTGCTTTAAGAAGATATACCAAAAAGGAAATTCCATTCTGTTGACATAGAAAGTGTTACTTTATGTGACATGAATGTGGTAAACAAGAGATATATCATGCAGAGGTATTGTTACATCACAATAAATATTAGAGAGAACTGGATACAACATGATTCACGGAAGACTAGAAATCCACAGAGATTTGAAAATATATTTGAATATCATGTGGAATATAATTTAAGAATGTCTGAAAAGAATTTAAATAGGATTATTCAACAGCTGTCTAAAACATAATCGTTATTAAAAGAGAGTTGATGTTTGGAGACAGACTGTGATCAGAGAGAGTCGATGTGGATATGAAATCGATGTTTTAACTATAATCCATGTGAGAATGTAATCCATGTTGAAACAAAGTTGATGTGAACATAATCCATGTTATGAAATCGATGTTCTATACAAAGACATTGTTTAACTAAAGTCAGTGTTCAACTGAAATCATTGTTTAAACGAAATCGTTGTTTAACTGAACTCGATGTGCAGATGAAATCGTTGTTTGAAATGAAGTCGTTGTTCTAGTAAAGTCGTTGTTTCACTTGAAGTCGATGTTCTACCGAAATCGATGTTTAAGTGAAATCGTTATAGAAACGAAGTCGTTGTTCTAGTAAAGTCCTTATTTCACATGAAATCAATGTTCTAACGAAATCGATGTTTAAGTGAAATCATTGTTGAAACGAAGTCGATGTTCCTTATGAAATCGATGTTCTACCAAAATTGATGTTTAAATGAAATCGTTGTTTAAGTGAAGTCGATGTAGAACCGAAATTGATGTTGTAGACATAAAGTCGATACTTAAGTGAAATCAATACTTAAGTGAAATCGATGTTCTCTATGAAATCATTGTAGAACCAAAATCGATGTTCTAATTATGAAATCGTAGAACCGAAATCAATGTTCTAATTATGAAGTTGTTGTAGAACCGAAATCGATGTTTTAATTATGAAGTCGTTGTAGAACTGAAATCGTTGTTTAAGTGAAATCGATGTTCTACCAAGGAAGTCGTTGTTTAAGTGAAACCATAATCGTTGTAAGCTATCATATGGAAGTCGATGTATACTTAGACAAAAACATATGTAATGAACTTCACAGAATAGTGAGTGTAGACGACTTACTGATTTTGTTTGAATTACTGCCTATTGATAAACTTCAGAAAATAATGTTAGAAAATAATATTCAGGGTTTTATTAATCACCAAAAATACATATAATAAATAACAAATTATATGGAGATGGACTGATCATCAATCTCCCCCTTTTTGGTGATGATAAAACATAAAGAATTGCATACATATAAAAGGCTGAAATAAATTTACGGAAAATTTTAAAGTATGTATTTCAAAACATGTTCTCCCCCTTTTTATCATTAAGCAAAAAAGAAATAGATAAATAGAGGATTAAATAGAGAAAGACAAAGATAAATGGGAGCCAAGGATGGAAATTTTATTCATTAGTGGGGGTAGACATGTAGAAGGCAGGAGACAAACAGTAAGCATGGCGAGTAATAAGCTGCCAAGCTTTGACTTCCTACTCTTCAAAAAGATCTCTAAAGACACACCAACTAATATCATATGATGGCCCCATCTCTGGACTGAGTCTCTTAATGTGGAGTAGCCTCTGCTCTTCAATGAATTTAGTGTACTCCTGAGTACTGAGTGTTGATTTGTAGAGTCCAGCAGTCCTGAAACTAGCATGCTGAAGGAATTTGTCAAGAGAGATAGGATAGTGAAGCTTGTGAGCAGACAAAGGTAAGGAAGACCAAAAGTCTTGGACTCAGCTGAGGAAAGGATTTTTTATTGATCAGGCTTAGGGATAAGAGAAATAGGAAGAATGATATTGAGATGTTCAGATAGATTAAGGTAAGGAAAACCACAAGTGGCAGCAAAGGTGCACTTTTGGAGATATTTAGAATAAAGAGTTTTTCTTCTGTGGACAACAGAAAGAGAGTACCACAGAGGAGGAAAGAGAACTTGAGATGAAGGAAAAATAAGTTATTTAGATGTCTTCCTTTTCTTGGAGGCAGGACTGGAAGAAGGCTGAGATTTAGTCCTGTGAATGTGGGTAGAGACAGAAAGAACTGTGCGAAGGATGGCTTCTTCAAACTCATCCTTGATGTCTTGCACAGTATGGCGAATGATACTAACACCCTCAGGAATGAGAGTGATGAAAGATGGTGGAGTAGGTGGATGAAGAGAGGCAAAAGATGAAGGGGGAGGAGGTTGAGTAGATGGTCCAACAGAGGAGGGACCAGCAGAAGAAGCACCAGAAGAGGAGGCAGAAGGTGCCTCAGAAGTTGGAGGAGGAATGGAAGAGGAAGGTATAGGGGAAAAAGAGGAGGTAGCAGGGAAATAAGTAGGGGAAGAAATGTGTTTTGGAAGGGGTTTCTTGGAAGGTTCAAGAGCAGGTTTGGCAGTGAAAGAGGTAGGTGGAGAGAAAGGGGCTGGAGTCTGAAGACTAGAAGGATCAGAAGGCCCTGGGGGCACAACAGCCTCTTCTACAAAAGCTTGAGGCCCGGATGGCCCTGCCACTGATTCCAATTTCTCAGATGGCCATGATGGCCCAGCTTCAACATCTGCAACTACAGATGGCCTTGATGACCCTGATTCTTCAATAGATGGCCCTGGTGGCCCTGCAACTTCTACTGATGGCCCTGGTTGTTGAGCAACTACCCCTAAGAAAATCTAAGATTTTAGTTTACCATAATATCATGGTTTTTCTATGACAAAATCTTTAAAAGAATTTCTATAAATCAAATATCTATTTTACTTATCACAAAAAAGTATCATGGACAAACTCTATCTTGAAAATTTCCCAAGTCCACAAGCTCCCTCTGTGTCATACTGAATCCGACTTATGACTCCGACTCCCATAGAATCGAAATCTAAACAACCCAGAAAATTTTCTAAGTCCACACTACTATATACAATTCGACTGTCAACTTCGACTCATACAGTCGAATGTTTCTTCTAAAGTCGAATCATATTTTCTTCTGAAGTCGAATCATACTTTCTTTTGAAGTTGAATCATATTTTCTTCTGAAGTCAAATCATATTTTCTTCTAAGGTCGAATCATACTTTCTTGTGAAGTCGAATCATACATTCTTCTAAAGTCGAATTATACTTTCTTCTGAAGTCGAATTATACTTTCTTCTGAAGTCGAATCATACCTTCTTCTGAAGTCGAATTATACTTTCTTTTGAAGTCGAATCTTTCTTTGACTCTGACTCCATAATACTTTCTTCAGAAGTCGAATGGTAACTTTTTTGAAGTCGAATCTATTCTTGACTCCAACTCATGAAGTCAAAATACAGCCTCTTCTAGAGTCCAATTGCTAACTCTTATATCCGACTCCACTTGAAAATTCTGTACTTATGGTTTTCTGAAATCTCCAGACTAACAACTCTCATAATATTGTTTGCTTATCATGATTGATATAACTTTGTATTGATTGAATGAATATTTTAATATTACCATCTAAGTGTCATTATTTTATTATTCTTCTGACATGTTCAGATAAACTATACTTATAAGATTCATCTAAACTTGTTCAGATTATTTCTGCAACTTTTGTTTAAACTGAACTTTTTGCCTCATGTCTTTGCTCCGGATTTTCTTGAATACAAAAGATATGTCACATTTATTATGCTTCAGGAGCATGGGTATCTGACAAGCTCACCTACCACTGACAGACCCATACCTTCCTTGTTAGCATAACTGTCTATCTCTTGTTTTGTGGACTGAAAGCATGCCTATACGAGGTTTCCAAGCTTATCCTATTCTTCTCTGACTCACCTACCTCAAAAGCATGGAGGTGCTCTCTTTCCTTTTTTCTTGTCCTTGCTGTAGACATTTATTGAAGCATGTTTTTAGCAAGGAGATTTCACAGTCCACTTAATGAGAAGCTGACCTTCTAGCTGTGAAGCTACAACTCTCATCTGAAGACATTGGAAAGAAGCAAAGAAGCAGAAGAACCCATGGACAACAAGCATAGCAAAATCCAAAGGATCCTAGATCTCTTCTCAAACGGCCAGATTTCCAACGACCATTTTTCAAACGGCTACATTCTTCTGAACACTATAAAAGAAGCCGAAGTTTGAAAGGAGAACATACATATAGAGAATTGCAACTCCAGTGAGATAAACACTTAGAATTTTTCTCAAGCCTTCTTCCAAGCCTCAAGTTGGAGAGCTTCCCTTTCAGCAAAAATTCTCTCAGCTCTCTTTGGTTCAACAGAAGTCTTGTGTCCGAGTGGCATCTATAATTGTATACATTTGTGAAGTCCACCCTGCTTATTCAGAAAGGATCTGAGTTTCAACTCCAATTTGTTAGCCTTTCTGAATTGTGTGTGTCTTTGCTCATTCTTGAAGCAAACACACAAGAGTCCTTTTATTTTCATCTTCTGTGTAATTTCTGCAGGAGGTGTGTTCCTGCTTTGCCCCTCTTGTGAAGGGAAGGCCTTGTGTAAGGCAATTCTTTTGTACCCCTGTTTAGGGAAGACTTGCTTGGGAGCAAGTGGGTTTGTATTACCTCTCAAGGGTGAGAGAAGGCCAAGTTATTGGCAATTAGTGGAAATCTTAAGTGGTTGGCTTGAAGACTGGACGTAGGACTTCCATGTGAGAAGGGCCGAACCAGGATAAATCCCTTTGTCCATTTGTGTGATTGTTTCCGCCTAGTTTATACTTGAATCACACACCACACTAAGTACTAACGAATTTATTTAGTGCTGTGTAATTTCAGAGAAAATTTTAAAGGCCAAGAAGTCCTATTCACCGCCCCCCCCCTCTAGGACATCTCTAGTGCCATTTCGATCCAACAAGTGGTATCAGAGCGAGGTCTTCTCAGAAGAATCTAAAGATTTGAGAAGAAATGGCAGCTGAAGCTCATAACTATGAAGGCCAATCCGTTACAAGGCCACCATTCTTTGATGGTGAAGATTATCAATACTGGAAGATGAGGATGGAGTGCTTCATCAGAGGTATAGACTTTGATTTATGGCAGGTAATAGAACAAAGTGATTTTCAAATCATTGGTGAATCCTCTTCTGCTCTTTCCATAGCCGATAAGAGAAATATGTCCCTAGACTATAAGGCAAAAAATAATCTTTGTTGCGCATTGTCTAAAAGAGAATTTAATAGATTATCAGCCTGTAGAACTGCAAAAGAAATGTGGGACAAATTGCAAGTAACTTATGAAGTTACTGATAGGGTTAAACAAACTAGAATAGATATTATTGTGCCCCAATATGAAGAATTCAAAATGCTCCCAACAGAAATATAACTCAGATGTATAACATGTTTTCCAACATAATAGTAGGTTTAAGCTCTCTAGGAAAAGTTCTAACTAATGAAGAAACAGTTAGAAAAATCATAAGATCTCTCACTAATGTATGGACCCATAAAGTCACTGCCATTGAAGAAGCACATGACTTAACTCAATTATCCATTGATAAGCTAATTGGCTCCCTCATGGCTCATGAAATTAATATGGAAATATTTGCTGAAAATTCTTCGAAAAGGAAAATGTCAAATGCTTTAAAGATTGCAATTTCCTCCTCATCTGAAGACTCCAAAGAAAAATCAGATGATAGTGATGATGAAGCTATGCTATCAAGGAAATTGCAAAGAATCCTTGCCAAAAAGAAGAAGTTTGGATCCAAGAGATTTTTCAAGAATGATAAGAAGAAGGAGCCAACCTGTTATGAATGCAACCAACTAGGACATTACAAATTTGAATGTCCTAAACTGAAGAAAAAGGATCAAATAGAAAGGTCCAACAAGAAGAAAGGCAAAGAAAAGAAGTTCAGAAAATACAAGAAAAAGGCAATGGTAGCAGCATGGGATAATGAGGAAGCCACCAGTTCAGACTCCTCAAGTTCAGAATCTGAAGAGGAAGAAAAGGCAAATCTAGCCCTCATGGCAGGACTAGAGCAGGTAAATTCCGAAACCTCTTTCACTTCCTGTTCTGAATCAGATTCTAACAGTCTTGAAGATGCCTTCAACGAGCTATATGAAAAATATAAGACTGTAGTAAAACAAATGAAAATAGTTAAATTAAATTTACTAAACCAAGAAAAGGCTAATACATTCCTAAAGAATGAAGCATAAAGGTTAAGTAAAAGATTAAGTGAAATCAAAAGAGCTAATGAATTACTGTGTGAAGATTTAAAAAATAAAATAGTAAGATTTTGGAAATAGAATCAAACTTAAAGGAACTTAAGGATGAAGAAAACTTGCAAGAAGAAAATAATTATCTAAGAGCTACTATAGAGAAAATCTCTAACTGCAAAACATCATTGTTTGTTAGATTAAAAGGATCTAGAACAGGTAAGAAAAAGTATGGAGTAGGATATACACCTCCTCACAATGAAGAAAATGTTGTGTATCCTGAAAAATATCCAACTCCTTAATTTGTAAAAGAAAAAGAAGTCAAAAATCCTAAAAAGATTAGTCAGCATGTTTATAAACAAAAACAGAAATCTCATAACACTACACATGTTAAGAATGCTTTTGATTTATGCTGTAGTCACTGCAATCAGTTAGGACACACTGTCAGCACATGCACCACTAGACACTTACGTTAGATTCCTAAAACTAACCATCAAGGACCGAAGAAAATTTGAGTACCAAAAGTTACAACTTAATTTTATTTGCAGGGTTGGCTGAGAGCATCTAAATGGTATTTGGATAGTGGGTGCTCAAGGCATATGACAGGTGACAGGAAGTTGTTTACAAGCTTTAGAGATGAAATTGGTCAAGTCACTTATAGTGACAATGGAAAAGAGAAAGTTTTAAGATGTGGAACAGTTGGTACTAAGGATAAGAATTTAATTGAAGATGTCATGTATGTAGAAGGTTTGAAGCACAATCTTATAAGCATCAGTCAATTATGTGATAAAGGGCATATAGTAAAATTTCAGAATGATTAGTGCATTATTCAGAAAGATGAAAAATTTGTGTTTGAAGCTCAAAGAGTGAAGAATTTTTACACTTTACAGTTAGCCAAATTAAAGAAAGTAAATTTATGTCTTGCAACTAGTAAGTGTGAAGAATCCGAATTGTGGCATAGAAGATTGGGTCATGCAAGCACTTCAGTCATCAAGAAATTGATAAAGCATGATCTGGTTGAAGGTCTTCCAAAGATGAAAATGAAGAAGTTTGGAATATGTTCAGCTTGCGCAAAAGGAAAGCAAACCAAGACCTCATTTCAGTCCAAGACAGTT
Organism: Colocasia esculenta; assembly: GCA_014218235.1. Classification (NCBI taxonomy): domain Eukaryota; kingdom Viridiplantae; phylum Streptophyta; class Magnoliopsida; order Alismatales; family Araceae; genus Colocasia; species Colocasia esculenta. The sequence continues at coordinate 11,835,976 of CM024756.1, forward strand.
GTCACAACTACCAAACCATTGGAGCTAATTCACATGGATTTGTTTGGACCTATAAGAACAGTCAGTCTTGGAGGAAAAGTATATGCTATGTAATTGTGGATGATTACTCAAGATACACTTGGGTGTCTTTCCTAGAAGCCAACTCAGAAGCCTTTCCAGCTTTCCTGAAATTCAGCAAAATAGTTCAAAAGAACCAGAAATTCCATATTATAAGTATTAGATCTGATCATGGTGGAGAATTCAAGAATGAAGAGTTCATGAAGTTCTATGAAGAAAACGGGATTGAACATAACTTCTCAGCTCCAAGAACACCTCAAAAAAATGGAGTAGCAGAAAGAAAAAATAGAACACTACTAGATATGGCCAGAACTATGCTAAATGAATATAATCTACCAAGATATTTCTGGGCAGAAGCAGTCAACATAGCCTGCTACATTATCAACAGGTGCATGATCAGACCAATTCTTAAGAAGACCCCATATGAGCTTTACAAGGAAAGGAACCCCAACATCAGTCCTCTTCGACCTTTTGGCTGTAAGTGTTTCATCTTAAATAATGGTAAGGATAATTTAGGAAAATTAGATGCTAAAAGTGATGAAGGATTCTTGTTAGGATATATATCAAAACCTAGGGGATATAAAGTGTTTAATAGAAGAACTTTAGCCATAGAACAAACAATGCATATACTATTTGATGAAACTAACCCTTCTATTAAAAGAATAGAAGAAGAAGATTGTGTTGATGAATTGTGCAGGGATCTAGAAAGAACATCTCTTGAAGATGAAGAAAAAGAAGAAGAAAAGGAAGATCCTCCACTGGAAGAGCTTCAACAGCAAGAAGAACCACAAGAAGGACTACCTAGAGAACTAAGGTACCATCGAGATCATCCAAGGGAAAACACATAGGCAATCCTCAAGATAGGGTAAGAACAAGAGGTATGTAAATCCCTTGTGATTTTTCTGCTTTAGTATCTCAATTGAGTCTAAGACAATCGATGATGCATTGGGTGATGAATCTTGGATCCTTGCTATGCAAGAGGAACTTAATCAGTTCCAACGCAGCAAGTATGGACTCTTCTCCCTAGACCTTCTGACCATCCAGTCATTGGAACAAGATGGGTTTTGAGAAATAAAATGGATGAATCAGGAGTAATCATTAGGAACAAGGCCAGACTTGTAGCTCATGGGTATTCCCAAGAGGAAGGCATAGATTTTAATCAAACCTATGCCCCAGTAGCTAGATTAGAGGTAATCAGAATCTTATTAGCATATGCATGTTCTCTCAATATCAACTTATTTCAAATGGATGTTAAAAGTGTTTTTCTGAATGGTTTTATAAAAGAAGAAGTATATGTTGAGCAACCACTGGGCTTTGAAGATACTAATATCCTAATCATGTTTTCCATTTAAATAAAGCACTATATGGTCTAAAGCAAGATGAAAATTGAGTGCTTATCTTATATCACATGATTTTGTAAGAGGTAAAGTTGATAGCACACTATTTATAAAGAAATTTTCAGATTGAATCTTAATTGTACAAATATATGTTGATGACATTATTTTTGGTTCTACTAATGAATCACTTTGCAAATTCTTTGAAAATCTTATGCAAAGTGAGTTTGAAATGAGCATGATGGGTGAGCTTAATTATTTTCTTGGATTGCAAATTAACCAGACCAATGAAGGTACTCATATTTGTCAAACTAAATACATTTTAGATTTACTGTCTATGTATGGTTTTGACAAGTGTAAGCCATTAGGAACACCTATGAGCTCAGGCATTAAGTTAGATAGTGATCTTCTTGGTAAGAAAGTAGATCAAAAGGTCTATAGAGGCATGATAGGATCATTACTCTATCTTACTGCCAGCAGACCAGATATAATGTTCAGTGTATGTTTGTGTGCAAGATTTCAAGTTGATCCAAAAGAATCTCATGTTCATGCTCTTAAAAGAATTTTTAGATATCTTATAAATACAAGTAAATTAGGATTATGGTATCCCAGATGTTCAGATTTCAAGTTAATTGGATATAGTGATGCTAACTATGCTGGATGCAAAATAGATAGAAAAAGCACCAGTGGTACTTGTCAAATCCTTGCAGAGTGCTTGATTTCTTGGTCCTCAAGGAAGCAGAATTCAGTGGCATTATCCACTACAAAAGCTGAATACATTGTGGCTAGAAGTTGTTGTACTCAACTCTTGTGGATCAAACATCAATTAGAGGATTATGGTCACATACTTCAAGAAATTTCAATGCTATGTGACAACACAAGCGCAATAAACCTGACCAAAAATCCTATCCAGCACTCAAGGACAAAGCACATTGAGGTTAGACATCACTTCATCAGGGACCATGTAAGTAATGGTGATATTTTACTTGATTTTGTGTCTACTGAAAATCAACTTGCTGATATTTTTACAAAACCCCTTCTTGAAGATAGATTTACATCTATTAGAAGAGAAATAGGCATGTGTAACCCTGATTAAATTGCTATAAAAAATTCAAGATTAAAATGAGTTTGCCGTGAAAATTGTGCTTCACTATGAAATTTTTTCTAAGTCCTAGCACAGCGACTTGTGAAGTCGGAGACACAATTCGACTCATGTATATTTTGTGCATTCGACTTATAAAGTCGGAGTCACAATCCGACTTCCTATATCTTATGTCCGAAAAGGTGCTTGTTAATAAATCAAATTAATGGACTTATTTATTTCATAACGGTCAAATCAATCAATCGCAACCGTTCACCCCTTGATCTGTGGTCAGTTACTTTTTCACTCTCCCTATTTAGACATATTTTTTGTATACGAAGACACCCTTTCAAACTCTCTTCAACTCCCCTTGTCTTCTTCCTCCTCTTCGCACCTGCATTGTTCATCCTCTCCGGCAGTCATCTTCAGGACAACTCCAAGACCCCCATTCTCTCTGAAGAAAGGTAGGTTTTGAGAACTCTAAACTCCATTTCTTCTACTCCTTTGACAGTTCCCTCAGTCTTCTCTCTTGCTTTCCATCTAGATGGCTTCATCTAGGGTTCCGGACGAAACCCTGCTGTCTCATGAGCAACTCCATCGCCTAGCATCTACTAAGATCTCCATCTGTCCAGGAAAAGTAGTAGACTTCTCCCATTTGAGTGGTAGTCTGTCGTGGGTAGAAGAAACCCTAGAATCCATGAGTTGGACAAAACTGTGTCAAATTTCTGAACCAATCGTCGAGAATGCCATCAAGGCCTTTTATGTGACTCTTCAGGTCTCCTCCAAAACCTCAGTCACAGGATATGTAAAGGGGATCAAGGTTATAGTATCTAAGGAGTTGTTAGCAGAAATCTTGGGATGTCCTATTTCCAGACACAAGCTCAGGGAGTCAGTGCCCTTGGATAAGCAAAAATTGGGCATTATTGGTAGTTTGGTGACAGTAAGCAAGAAAGGTCTTCTGGTCAATGAACTTTCCGTAGAAAAGAGACTCATCCATTCAGTCATTACAAATGTTATAACTCCTATAGCAGGGACCCATTCTTCCATAACCTCCAGAGATGGCAACCTTTTATTTTGGGCTATTCAGAGGCATAATGTAAATTTGCCAGCAATTATTTTAGAGAAGATGATAGCCTCCAAAGATTTGCAGGAATCCCTTCCTTATGGACCCCTGCTTACCTTGATTTTTAAAAGGTTTTCGTGGATTTAAGCAGAGAAAGTTCTGTTGGAATCAAAGAGAAAATTGGCTTGTCAACCTTGAGGAGAAGCCATTACTCATTAGTCAACATAAGTCAGAACTTATGGATGAAGGATTCAGTACCAGAATGCTCCCATGAAGTGTTTCCTAATGAAACACTAGATTTATCTTTAGTACCAGTAAGTCAACAAGAAGAAGAAAGAATAGAAGCAGATGTTCAAGTTGAAAAGCAACAAGGTTCTCAAGTGCTTGAAGAGCCAAGACAAGTTCCTCCAGAACAGGATGTACATGAAGAAACTATCAATGATGTGCTAAGAGAATTAAGAGGAAAAGGAGTAGTACAAGATCAAGAAAATATCCCTAGATCTACTCCTATTGAGCAAGAGTTTGAAGAAAGGTAGCATCATTACTCCCCCTCTCAGTTTGAGAACCGGCCAAGGTCTCAGGGGGAGACTAGCAACAGTTTGCATTCCATCTTGGATTTAATGAATAAGCAGCAGGAAAGTATTTCTGTTCTTCAGTTACAAGTGGAATTTATTGATGCTAAATTTGATGGTTTGACTGATGAAGTATAGCAGATGAAGGACCTCCTACTTCAGTTAGTGTGCCAACAGGGCACTTCTCAAGAATCTGGTCCTCAAGAAGAACAGCAACACTATGAAGCCCCTACTCAAAAGTGTGATCAAGTAGATCAAGAGCCTGAGCATCAGGTAGAGCAGCAGGCAAGCAGCAGGCAAAGTAGCAGGCAGAGCAGCAGGCAAAGCAGCAGGCAGAGCAGCAGGCAAAACAGCAGGCAGAGCAGCAGCAACCAGAGCAAGAGCCTGAAGTTCCAGTTCAAGAGTCAGAGCCCCAACTGGCTATTGTGGTGTTTCAGCAGAAGGTTGAGCAGCAACAAGAATCTGTATTAGAGGAAACTCCAGCAGCAGCAGTTGAGAAAGTTATGCAGCATGAGCAACCCCGGCAGGAGTCTAGGCCTAAGAGACCTCTTGAGTCTTTAGAGGATGATAGGTCCAAGGTTAAGACCTTCAAGAGGAAAGTTAGGAGAAAACTTGTCAAAAATGGTAATCCTATATTCTCTTCCTCTCATCCTTCTCCTATGCCAACTCCTTCCACTGCTAATCCTCTTCCTTAGCCTGAACAACCACCAACATCATCTAAACCCACTGCAACCCCAGTTCCTACCTCTTCTTCTACTGAACACCTTCCTCACTCTACCTCATCTGATCCTCCTCCCTCTTCATCTATTCCAGAGGATCCTCCTATTGCTTTCGACAATGTAAATTTGAAAATTTATCCAATGAATACAAAGGTCAGCAACCTTCAGTACATATTCCTCCCTCCATACTACACCTCCCACTTTCTTTTCATGTCTCCCCACTACCTCCCACTCAGTAGCACACAGATCCACCTCACTATCTCTGAAATCTTTCCTAGCATTCATCTTTCTTCTAGTGGTGGGCGGATGTTGAAAGATAATCCTGCCTAGCTACTACCTCCCTTCTGGTATGCCTTCATTTACCACTCTGAACATCATATGAACTTGTTCAAGGAATTTTTATCCATTAAGGTATTCCTCGAAGTTCATGGAATGCCAGGTTTCACATTTGAAGACCGGCTTCCTACTCTTATTCATTCTACTCAAGTAGTGCTGGCAGACCTCCAGCTTATCTCCCAAAAATTCCACAGCCTCTCTTCCAAAACATTTCTTGATCTCTATCCTACAGAAGCCATCAAGAACCAGGAAACTCTCGCCAAGAACCAATTTTTCGATGTTTCTCTCCACTTGAATCTAAGGTTCTTTGACTTGTTTGGAACTCTCATTAGAAATCTTCAGGACAAGTTCACAAAGATGAGAAACTTCAATTTTGCAAGATTTCAGTTGGGACTGCCAAATGTTTCTAGAGGCCAATGGGAAATGGTCATCAGAGGTCAAAGGCAAATCACTCCCTCCATGTCAGTTGATCTACCATCTAGCTTGTATCCTTCCCTGGTTGGTGCCATTTCTACTAGAAAAGAATTTGCTTAAGCAGTCTTCAATAGGCACATCCGGCTAGCTACCAGATTCAAAATTAAGTACAAGCTTCGATTGTCTCTTCAAAGATTTGCCATTATGCAAGCCCCAAAGAATTCTCAGCACGTGATAGATTTCCAGCTTTGTTTTGCTAAATCTGAAAGGTTAACAGAAGATCAGTGGGTTGTAGCCTATCCTAAGGATCATTCAGATTGTCAGAAGTTAAAGCTTTCTGTCTATCAGTACCTGAGCAAAGGTTATGATGACCTTTGGAAGTCAATTGCTCAAAGTGGAAGCAAAGGTACATGATCTACTATCAAGCTAAGGAAGCAACTTTCTCCCAAGGATTGCACTGGAATATTACAGTGCATGATTTCCTCCATCTTGCAGCCTCTAGGAAATTTGTTCCCTTAAATTCTCCTTGCGCCAGACCCATTATCGCACCAAGCTTCACTGGTTCCATAAGCGCCACCTCAAGTCCTATAGGAAATTGCCCTCCATTGGTCACTCTTACAACATTGATTGTAGTCTTTTTGAGAACTTTTTCCCTGACAATGAGAAAAAGCTATGGGCTCTTATCCAACCTTACCTAGACCAGGTCCCCCGGTCTTTGTATTTACCTAGCTCTCTGGCAAAATCTTAAATCTTATGCTTATGTATTCTATAACTAAATTTCTGAATATAATAGCCTTTCCTTTTCCAATTTGTATGCTCTCATGTATGCTGTAATTCTTCTTTTGTGTGTGTATTTTTGTTAATGTCACAAAGGGGGAGAAAATAGTAAGAAAGTAAGAACAAATCTCTCCAATAAAAAATATATTCTCCTGGAAAATATATATCTTTTATTTCAAATTTGTTCACTATCTATTTTAATTTTTTAAAGTTTTTGTCATTAACAAAAATGGGGAGAATTGTTGAGCAACTACCCCTAAGAAAATCTAAGATTTTAGTTTACCATAATATCATGGTTTTGCTATGACAAAATCTTTAAAAGACTTTCTATAAATCAAATATCTATTTTACTTATCACAAAAAAATATCTTGGACAAACTCTATCTCGAAAATTTCCTAAGAACACAAGCTCCCTTTGTCTCATACTGAATCCGACTTATGACTCCGACTATCATCTCCAACTCCCTTAGAATCGAAATCTAAACAACCCAGAAAATTTTCAAACTCCACACTACTATATACAATTCGACTGTCAACTTCGATTCATACAGTCGAATGTTTCTTCTGAAGTCGAATCATATTTTCTTCTGAAGTCGAATCATACTTTCTTCTGAAGTCGAATCATATTTTCTTCTGAAGACGAATCATATTTTCTTCTGAAGTCGAATCATACTTTCTTCTGAAGTCGAATCATACTTTCTTCTGAAGTCGAATTATACTTTCTTCAAGTCGAATCATACCTTCTTCTGAAGTCGAATTATACTTTCTTTTGAAGTCGAATCTTCTTTGACTCCAACTCCTTAATACTTTCTTCAGAAGTCGATTGGTAACCTTTTTGAAGTCGAATCTATACTTGATTCCAACTCATGAAGTCAAAATACAACCTCTTCTAGAGTCGAATTACTAACTCTTATATCTGACTCCACTTGACAATTTTGTACTTATGGTTTTCTGAAATCTACAGACCAATAACTCTCATAATATTGTTTGCTTATAATGCTTGATATAACTTTGTGTTGATTGAATGAATATTTTAATATTACCATCTGACTGTCATTATTTTATTATTCTTCTGACATGTTCAGATAAACTATACTTACAATATTCATCTAAACTTGTTCAGATTATTTCTGCAATTTTTGCTTAAACTGAACTTTTTGCCTCATGTCTTTACTCTGGATTTTCTTGAATACAAAAGATATGTCACATTTATTATGCTTCAGGTGCATGGGTATCTGACAAGCTCACCTACCACTGACAGACCCATACCTTCCTTGATAGCATAATTGTCTGTCTCTTGTTTTGTGGTCTGAAAGCATGCCTATACGAGGTTTCCATGCTTTCTTATTCTTCTCTGACTCACCTACCTCAAAAGCATGGAGGTGCTCTCTTTCCTTTTGTCTTGTCCTTGCTGCAGACATTTATTGAAGCATGGTTTTAGAAAGGAGCTTTCACAGTCCACTTAATGAGAAGCCGACCTTCTAGCTGTAAAGCTACAACTCTCATCTGAAGACATTGGAAAGAAGCAAAGAAGCAGAAGGACCCATGGACAATAAGCATAGAAAAATCCAAAGGATCCTAGATCTCTTCTCAAACGGCCAGATTTCCAACAGCCATTTTTCAAACGGCTACATTCTTCTGAAGACTATAAAAGAAGCCGAAGTTTGAAAGGAGAACATACATACAGAGAATTGCAACTCCAGTGACCTAAACACTTAGAATTTTTCTCAAGCCTGAAATCTCTCAAACCTTCTTCCAAGCCTCAAGTTGGAGAGATCCCCTTTCAGCAAAAATTCTCTCAGCTCTCTTTGGTTCCATAGAAGTCTTGTGTCTGAGTGGCATCTGTAATTGTATACATTTATGAAGTCCACCCTGCTCATTCAGAAAGGATTTGAGTTTCAACTCCAATTTGTTAGCCTTTCGGAATTGTGTGTGTCTTTGTTCATTCTTGAAGCAAACACACAAGAGTCCTTTTATTTTCATCTTCTGTGTAATTTCTGTAGGAGGTGTGTTCCGGCTTTGCCCCTCTTGTGAAGGGAAGGCCTTGTGTAAGGTAGTTCTTTTGTACCCCTATTTAGGGAAGACTTGCTTGGGAGCAAGTGGGTTTGTATTACCTCTCAAGGGTGAGAGAAGGCCAAGTTATTGGCAGTTAGTGGAAATCTCAAGTGGTTGGCTTGAAGACTAGACGTAGGACTTCCATGTGGGAAGGCCAGAACCAGGATAAATCCCTTTGTCCATTTGTGTGATTGTTTCCGCCTAGTTTACACTTGAATCACACACCACACTAAGTACTAATGAATTTATTTAGTACTGTGTAATTTCTGAGAAAATTTTAAAGTCCAAGAAGTCCTATTCACCCCCCCCCCCCTCTAGGACATCTCTAGTGCCATTTCGATCCAACACTGGTGGCCTTGCTTTCTTAATAGATGGCTCCGGTGGCCCTAATTCCTCTATAGATGGCCCAGATGGGCCTGCAACTTTCTCAACTGGTTCAGGAGGCCCTGATGGCCTAGCATCATCTGCTGGTACTGATTTAGTTGGAACATAAGGGGTTGGAGCTGATAAGTGCACCCTCACAAAATCTGCCTGGCCTGTTACCAACTATTTCAAACTCCCCAGTTCACTTTTCATATCCTGGAGTTCAGATTTGACTGCTCCAATCTCTTTGGCTTCAGTGCTCAGACTGAGAAATATCAAAGTTACATCAGATTGCAAAGAGCACAGGATGTCTCCTTGAGCATTTAGTCTAGCAATGACTGGCTCCAAATACACATGAATCTCTTCTTCCTGGATTTGTGGTGTGCCTTCCTGGTGAGCAGGGAATCCTTGTGGCAACACCCTTACCTTTTTCTCCATAGCCGACAGCTGGCTCAACATCTTCATCCGAACTGTCTTCAACTAGACCTTCTTGAAACTGATCTACAGGAGCACTAGCAGTTGGCTCTCCCTAAGCAGCAGACTCCCCTGAGTAGGAGCATCCTCCATGAGAGCATCTTCAGAGTGGCCTGGTGCCACAACCTCTGGAGTAGCTTCTTCCTGACTTCCTCAACAATAACTTCTGCAACTTGAACACTAGGGGTTTCCTCCATAAGAGTATCTTCATACTCCCCTTAGTGTGAGCAACATTTGCCAACTGATCAACAACTGATTCTGGAATAATAGCAGGTTCAGAAACTTGAGGAGGGATCACACATTTAGAAGGTTGCCCAACGGGCTAAATAAGTTCTGATGCAATGTCTTCAATCCTCCTTTCAGATGCAAGAGGCTCATCCTCTCTTACTACAGCTTCTTCTTCTTGAACTGGTGGACCTTCAGATGCTTCTCTGATGATGGCTTCTCCTTCTGCCACTGAGGTCTTTGTCCACACATTTCCTACCATTGAAAAACCACTCTTTTTTAAATTTCTGGTCCGAATGGGCTGACCCATCTTCTCCAACAATTCTCCCTTCAAATCAATTTCAAAATGACTGAAAATTCTTGTAAGTAAATGGATATAGGGAAGGGATACTGCTATTTGTTATTTTTATCCCAATAACTTCAGTCACAGACTTCATCCTTTCTATTATGATTTGAGCCATGTCAATATCTTGCTTCTGAATGGCCCAGAACATCATATCGGCATCACCTTTTGTGCAGGAGGAGAAAGTAGCACTTTGGGTACCAAAATCTGACAGACTATAAAATGTAATATTTTGTTGAATGCATTAAACTAGTTGATGTCAATCATACCATCCTTCAACTTATACTCTGTTCCAATAATCCCTAGCCCTTAGCATGGATATCTATAGAATTTGCCATACTGTGCCCTACAACAGATACTCCAAACAACCTCTCCAACAGGTCATGAGTGATATGAATGGATTTAACTTTGACCAGGGAGGTAAGAGAACCATCTTCTTCTGACTTCAAACAAGTGTAAAACGCCTTGGCCAAGTGCGGGTAGCTTGGTTCAGAAACAATACAAATCCTCGTCCACTTCAGCCTCTGAAGAGCTTCAACCATACTATGCATACTCCAGATCATCTAGGTCCACTACCTTGTTGCCATAGAGCTTGATCTTCTCTGCTTGATATCTCTCCAGTTGATCTGTCGTGAGGAAGGCAGTGCTGTAGCCACCCACACTGTCGGAACTCCCAGAAGTGGCCATGGAATCTAGCAAGGAAGGGTTCTAGAGGATCGTGGGAGAAGGAGGAACATGACCCCTCAAGAAAATTTGAGCGAGAAGTGAGAGATTCTTTGAAAGCACGAAGAGGAATGCTGGAGTCGATGAGGTTTTACAGGCTTTCAAGTTGAAAGAGATTAGAGAGAGAGAAGGTGAATCGGTGAGGGAAGGATTCACGACGTAATGGAAGGACATAAAGTCACTTTTTGAAACGGTAGAGCATTTAATGTGGATAACGACAAAATAGGAGATGATAACGCAAAAAAGTAATGGATTTACTTAAATCTAGTGGGGAAGGGTAACTCTTATTCTAAAATTTATTATTTTATTTCAGTTATGTACAGATATATCTATTACAAATTGCACATGCCTAGTTCCCTTCTAAGAGATGTAAATCTCTCTTAAGGTAAGGCTTTTGTAAAGATATCTGCTAATTGATTTTGTGTATCTACAAATAAAATACTAATATTACCATTTGCTACATGATCTCCAATCAAATGATATCTAACCTGAATATGTTTCGTCCTTGAGTGTTGTATTGGATTTTTTGTTAGATTTATGGCACTTGTGCTGTCACATAACAACGGGATGGTCTTGATGTGCAGTCCATAGTCTTCAAGCTGTTGTTTGATCCATAAGAGTGAGTGCAACAGCTCCCAGCAGCTACATATTCAGCTTCAGCTGTTGATAGAGCTATTGAGTTTTGTTTCTTTGAAGACCAGGAGATCAAGCATCCTACAAGAAATTGACAACCACCACTGCTGTTTTTTCTATCCACTTCCAGATCACTGTCTAAGTTGTGGATGTACTCATGGAGTGGACAGTGGTTTAGCATTCTCAAATCTGAATTTCTTTAACAATTCTTTGGTGTATTTAGCTTGACAAATATGAGTTCCTTCATTGCTTTGCTTGATTCGTAATCCAGGAAGTAGTTGAGTTCACCCATCATGCTCATCTCAAATTCTCCATGTATGAGCTTTCAAAATACTTGCACAGAGATTCATCAGTAGATCTGAAAATAATATCATCTACATAAATTTGCACAAGTATATTTTTTGGCATTTGATTTAATGAATAATGTGCTATCTACTTGTCCTCTAATAAAACCATGATTTAGTAGAATGCACTAAGTCTTTCATACCATGCCCTAGGTAATTTTTTCAAACCATATAATGTTTTATGCAATTTGAAAACATGATTTGGAAAACCTAAATCATCAAAACCAGGAGGTTGTTCCACATAAACTTCCTCCTTTATAAACCATTTAAAAATGTTGATTTCACATCCATTTGAAAAAATTTTAAATCTAAAGCAGATGCATAAGCAAGCATATTGAATAGCCTCTAGTCTAGCTACTGGTGCATAGGTATCATTAAAATCTATGCCATTCTCTTGGGAATAGCCTTGAGCAACTAGTCTAGCCTTGTTTCTAGTGATAACACCAGCTTCATCCAACTGTTCATGAACACCCATTTGGTGCCAATCACAGGATGATCTGATGGTCTCGGAATAAGGGACTAGACTTGATTCTCCTGAACTGGTTAAGTTCATCTTGCATGGCTAAAATCCAAGATTCATCAGACAGTGCTTCATTGACTGTCTTCGGATCTATTTGAGATACAATGCTAAATATCACAAGCAATAATAATACCTATTGTTCTTACCTCGACTGATGGATCTCCAATGATGTTATCTATTGGGTGATCTTTTTATACCTCCAGTCCTTTGTAAGATCATCATGAATGATATCCTTCTGTTGCAATTCTTCCAAGGGTGGATCTTCATCATCTTTAATGGTTGTTTCTTTCAGCTTTTGGAAATGTTTTCTGCATCTCATCATCACTATCATTTCCTTTCTCAGGAAGGGTTAGACTCATCAAAAATAACATGCATAGTTTGTTAAATTAATAACTTCTCTTATTAAACTCTATATGTAGTGCCCTAGAATTTTTATTGAATCATATAATGCAATTGTGTAAGTATTTCTGCTTTAGTGCATGATGTTCTGTGTTGATATTGGCGTCAAAATGTTCTGACGTTAACTGATGTTAGCGGCATCATTGTTTGCCATTACTTCTTGTTAACGACAGCTTCTTGTATCGTTATATTTATTATTTTTTGGAATAATGATTTTTTCGGGGAAGTATGTTGACGACTAAATCGATTGACGTCTACATCATGGCTGATGGCAACTTGGGTTGACGTTAACCTGACTTGCCTGTTTTTAACGTTACCATTCCGGCGGAGAGAAATCGGTTTTTTCCAAAAGCATTTAATGGGTAGATTCGTGCGTTTTCTGATCCATGGTTAGGATTAAGGCTTAGGCAATTCCTATGGATCTTTATAAGACCCGGATTTAGCATATGGGAGAGACTTTTCGCACTGGTTAGGAAGAGAGAAAGGAGGGCCGAGAGAAAGGGGTTGCAGAGCTTGTTCGTGCGGCCTGAAGCTTTCTGGACCAAAAAGGATCATCCAGCATTGAGATCAGGGGCTTCTCCAAGCGGGGGGAACTGTGCTAGAAGTAGTTCCTGAGCGATTGAAGTCGTGGAGGACGACTACCTTAGTGCCAAGGCGGGCTTCTTTGGATCTTTTTTCATTACTCCAGAAGGAGGGTTAGAGGCAAGTGACATGGGGGATCGGTTTAGGATAGTTTAATCATTAATATATTATTTTTACATATTTTTAAACCATGGAAATAATGTGCGGGAAAGGGTAAAGTTCTGTCATTTTAGGTGAAGTTTCTGTGTTTTCTGGACGTATGAACTTGACGTCCATATCGACTGCCATTTAGTTTTTGTAAAAGACAGCATCTACCGCCGTTGATTTCTTGTAAACAACTAAGTTTCGGACGTCTACTATATGTTAACGACGCTATGTGCTGCAGTCTACTGATATTAGCGACAGGATATGTGGACGTTGACTCTTGTGTAAACGCCACATATTTGGCCGTTAAGTTTATCAGTGCTATTGTTCTGCAATTTGATTATATTTGTTCAACTGTGAATCATGCATGTATGAAGTATTCGGCCAGGGTATATTCTGTGTGATTCAGTGCTGTTATACTATGAACAGGACATTACAAAGAGAATAGGCTATGTGTATATATGTATGGTTGTTCCCTTGGATTTTTAATTAAATTAGAAAAGAAATATGTAAAGATGCAAACATGATCCGTGTTGTATTGCTGAAATTAGAGACTGTACTACTGTTAGTTAGAACTACAAACCTACTGTATTCAATTCTTGTATATGAATTGCATGATTTAATCAATGTTATGTCATGTTAAGTAGTTCAGATTTTCAAATATTAGTTATGAAAAATGTTTACAGAACTCAAAAATTATGAAGTTATGCATGTACGTGGTATGATCTGAATCAGATTTAGTGTCAAAATTTTGGGATTTTTAGATCATTGTACATATTGTTATGATTTTCCGAATGGCAGAATGCAAATAGACTTTAAATAAACATGAGAGTATATGTACATGAATGGATGGGATATAAGTAGTATCATGATAGGTTTCGGTTATACAATAAAGTTTAATTTCAGAAGTAAGAAAGGCATGCTATGCGATATTTCATTATCATCTTGATAAGTTATGCATGGATGTATGAAAGCATGATAGAATTGTATGAGAATGTAGATTGTATGATTGCATACATGTAAATGCATTTGAAATGAATTGGCCAATAAGACATTGCTATGATAGAGATAACTACAAGGAACTACACTATAGAATGCCCCTATGGTAATGGTTCACCTACATGAATTGACTACATGAATCCATGGGCGACGGATTGAAATCCTGGATGTAGACATTCTACTGGTTATGGTGGGAAGGACTTTCCCCGGTATTGCGCAATGACCATGACTTCATCACTGCTTTGCCTAGGTGATAAGTGAATGACTACATGCCACATGATCTTTATCAATAGTGTGGGCTATGTCTTGGCAACTACATGATAAATGACTACATGAACTACATGTCTACATGATATATGTCTACATGATACATGAGCTACATGTTACATGCCACATGAACTACATGTCATTTTTTACATGCTACATGACTACTGCTACATGATTAAATTGCATGTTACATGATATAGGTTAAAAGAACTTGAAATTGTTTACATGTTTCATGACAATAAGCATATACCATGAGAATTTGATTACATGCTATGACATAGGTACATGTTTAGATCAATTGTTATATTATGAGATGTAAGCTATATGTAGTACTTGAATTGTTTTATTTCCATAATAAATAACCATGATATGTAAAGAATGATTGCCAAATGACATAGAACATGTTGATAGGAAGAACGATATGATATCAATAATGTGAAAGAAATATGTTATCATGATTTTAAAACCTAGTATATGTTATATCTAGAACTGTCTCTCATGTGACTTGCTGGGCCTTTTAGACTCACACTTGATTAACATTTTAGGAGAGACAGAAGATACTCAGGAGTTAGTACATTCTGACTCGGAGTGTGAGGATATGGAGGCTTAGAGCTTTGCTTGAGAGTGTTAGAGTGATTATGTATGTGAGGGAAATATGTACCTTTGATTTTATGCATTTGAACTTATGGAATGTATTAAGTTTGGACTAATGTTATCCTTCTTTTATGCTTTTGGACTTAGTATTTGAATATGATGTTGATTCCAAAGTATTTGGTTCCATGTTCCGTTGCATCTTATTGGAATTAAATTGTCATTTATGTATGTCTTGTTGCCTAGATAGCAAGCCCAGAGGGGGGTGAACGGGATTCTAAAAACTGATTATCTAAACCTGTCCACAAAAATGTTCACACAACAGACACTTCGATGATTGTTAGTGTTAGTGAAAAGAAAACAACAAACACAAAGCAAGCAATCACACTACACAAGATTTTATCCTAGTTCGGACCTCCTCTCCACAGGAGTCCTACGTCTAGTCCCTGAGCAATAACTCAGGATTCACTACCCAAGGGTACAGTCCCCCTCAAGGACGTTTACACACCCAACCGCAGCTGGTCTTCTCTTCACAACCCGAAGAGGAATACACCACCCTGGAACCCTCCAGGTCTTCCTTCAACACGAAGGGAAAAGCTACCACACAGGAATCCCCAGGTCTTCCTTCAAAACTAAGGGAAAAAACACAAAAATGTGTTCAATGGATGATATGCCCCTAGACCAAGCTAATAGCACAATGCTTGATCTGAAGTGAAGACTGAGAGGAAAAGATCTACAACAAAGAACACTCTCAGTACACGAAAGCTCTCTCAAGGTTCTACACTAGACACAGAGAGCTAAGAGCTTGAACAATGGTGAGTGAGGCTTCGCCCTTCAGATGCTTGCTGAAAACTAAATGAAGGCTTCAAGAATTGTAGAGTATTCTCTATCGATTTCTATTCGGACTACTTTCCTCTGGAGCATCAGTCTTTAATATATATCTTCTTTTGAAAAGTAGTCGTTGAAGTATCCGTTGTCTCTATGTTCAGAGAACGTTAGACTGCATGGTTCTTCTTTGCATTCAACGGTCCTTTATGTTCCATGCACGTAAGAAGAAAATCCTTCTTGATATCCGCCAGCTTCTACTTTATCCAACGTTGTATATAGTCATACTGTTAGAGACCTGCATACATTAAATGCTAAACATAGACATCTAAGCTGTCTCTTGTTGTCAGTCAACATTAGAGTGAGAATACATCAAAATAGAAATTCCATTCTATCTTTCCAAAAAGATATTACATGCAGAAGCAGAAGAATAGAAGATATTTGGACATGCATCGTGCAGAGAAATGTACGGTTATATTTAATGCATGGATAAAGAGAAATACGCGAGATGACTTTGACTTGTTAAGATATTTGAATATCAAGACGTTATATTTCATAAAATCGTTGTGAGAATCACTTATAAAATCATTGTATGAGTGATCGTTTTGAGAACGAATCATTACCAGCAAATCGTTGTGAACGAATCATTACAAGCAAATCGTTGTCTCACTTATCGAGTCGATGAGTGATCAAATCGTTGTTCTGCTTTATCGAATCGTTACACAGACCAAGTCGTTGTTCTCACTTAGAAAATCGATGTGAAACCGAATTATTGTGAGAGTAAATCGTTGTTCTCACTTATCAAACCGATGTGAAACAAAATCGATGTGAGAGCAAATCGTTGTTCTCACTTATCAAATCGATGTGAAACAAATTGTTGTGAGATCGAAATTAATGTACATACTTAGCGAATCGTTCTGAGATCAAAATCGATGTGATCACTTAGCGAATCCTTCTGAGATTGAAATCGATACGATCACTTAGAGAATCGTTCTGAGATCAAAATTGATATGATTACTTAGCGAATTGTTCTGAGGTCGAAATCGATATGATCACTTAGAGATTCGTTCTGAGATCGAAATCGATGTGATCACTTAGCGAATCGTTATAAAAAAGAACTCGATAGGGGTAAGGAAATTGTTATGAAATCATGAAATCAATATGAGTGTGTTATGACTTGCAATGAAATCGTTATAACATTTAGTGAAATCGATGTGTACTTAGAAAATTTATATGTACTGAACTTTAAGTATTACAGGATGAAGATACTTACTAGTTTTTTCTTGATTTTCTGAGATTAATTTCCTATGCTCAAATCTCATGGAAAACTTGTTAGATTAACCTTTATTTTAGTTTTGTTAATCACCAAAATAGATATGTCATTTATCTAAATTACATGGGGATAAACTGGTCATCAATCTCCCCCTTTTTGGTGATGACAAAATATAACAAAATTCATAGATGTTCGTGAAATAAATTTGAGTAAATCCAAAAAAATAAAATGAGAAATGTATTTCAGAAACACTATATTTCTCCCCCTTTTGTCATTAAGCAAAAAGATAAAATACCGAGACAAAGATGGAGAGAAAAGAAGAGTGAGAGTAAGGAATTATGTCATTGATCCTGAGGGGCACGGGGAGGTAGACAGCGGGAGACAGAACAGAAGCATGCCGGGAAATGATGTCCCAAGCCTTAAGCTCCTGGTCTTCAAAAAGTTGCTGAAAGACCCCACTTTCGATGGAATAGGAGGATCCCATATCAGGAATCATTCGTTGGATATGAAGCTGTCGTTGTTCTGCTAAGAAGTGGGCATAGTGATCCCGATCAAGAGTGAATTGTAGAAACTGCTTTTTCCAAAACTGGCACACTGAAGGAATTGATCAATCAAAACTGGATAGAAAAGTTGATTGTCCTTCAGTTCCTTTTTCAAGGAGAGAAAGACTTTGTACCGCTCTACCCACTGAACAAAGAGCTCCTAAACTAGATTGATAGAATTTAAGTCTAAGAATACTTCAGTTGACAGAGGGGACTTGCCTGCCTTGAACAACGAGCTATTCAGAGTTTCCAACTGAAGAGTAGATTGATTGTAATGCTTTTCCCAGTCAGTGGGAAACAGCCTTTCACATTCTGATAGCATAGGAGCAAGAACCTCAGATGAGATATGGCCCAGATGAAAATCTCTGAAGAGGAATCTTTGGAAGAAGGGAAGGCGACACTACTGAGCTGAGATTCTTCCCATTACACGAGCAAATCTCTCAAAGATAGTAGAACCAACTAAGGAGTCCATGACCAAGGAGTGTAACTTTGGAAGAAATACAATTTTTGGCATTTTCAGGGTAGCAAAATCCACTTTGAAGGAGCAATTAACTGGACTTTCAATTTTGAGCAAAGCAATGGCTCCCTGGAATTGACCCAACTGCACTTCAGGTAACTTGTTGAGATGACAATAGTCATTGTAGAGCTAGAAGTGCCGAATGAGTCCGATTTTCTTGCGGATAAAGGGTGCCGAGAGTGCTTGGTGATGAAGGACAAACCACTTAGAGAGGGTGAGTGGGCGGTCCCGGGGTAGAAACTGATCTGACTTTGCAAGTAGAAACTTTCTGTACAGAGGCTTGTGCCCCTTGGCCCACTGATCTTCAGACTTACATTCAGCCATTTGGAAGATTTTAGATTGATCAGCCTTGGAGATGTGGCAATAGGGAAGGACAACATTGAGGTGATTAGTTAGATTGAGAAAAGGAACACTAAAAATGGTGGCAAGGATACACTTTCGGAGATATTCACAATAGATTGGTTTCCTTCGATTGTCAACAGTGAGGGAAAACCAAAGAGGAGGAAATTTGGGTTCGGATGGAAGAGCAAGAGTTGTTTAGAGTTTCTTCTTTTTAGGGACAGGACTAGGAGAACCAGTCCTGTGGACATGAGAGGCAACTGCTAGGACTGAGGTGAGTGTTGTAAGTTCCAACTCATCCTCGAATTTATTGAGAAATTCACTTGCAAGTTGTGTACTTTCAGGTATAAAGGCAATAAAGGAGGGAGGAGTAGGAGGATGAAAGAATGACTGTGGAGAAATAGAAGGGATATCAGATGGTCCTGAAGAGGGAGGACCAGAAGAGGATGAGGCTTCGGCTGAGGAGGAGGCTGGAGGGTTTTCAATGATAGGAGAAGATGGAGGAATGGATGTGGAGGTGGCAGGAGATGAGGAGGATTCAGAAGGAAATGGTGTTGGAGAAGAGATGGTGCGAGGCATGGGTTGTTTGAAAGGGATAGGTGTTGGAGGTGCTGTGGAAGAAGATGGAGGTGAAGGAGGGGCTGGAGTTGCAAGAGGAGAAGGATCAGGGGCTTTTGGAGCTACAGCTGGTTCTTCTACTCTTGGAATCTCACCCTCAGAAACCACTGGCCCTATTGGCCAAGAAACATCCTCTATTGGCCCTGGTGGCCTAGTCTTTACAGCTTCAACATGATTCTGCACTACAGTTGCTACCTCTTCAACAACCTGTGGCCCGGATGGCCCTGTTGGTTCTTCTGAAATTGGCCCTGATGGCCCAGCATCTTGTTGCCTGGCCTCTGAAGGCCCAGAACTGTGGACTGGTTCTGCAGGAGAAGGAGTAGGAGGGGCATTTGTGGACTGCGCCCTCACCAAATCTGCAAGTGCAGGAATAGACTCCTTAATGCTAACAAGCTCACTTTGCACCCATCTAACTACATTTCTAACCATGCCCATCTCCTTAGCTGAAGTACTCTACTTATAAAGATAGAAGCAATATCAGATTGCACAAAGCATAGGATCATTCCTTGTTCATCCATTCTAGCAACTAAGGGCTTTAGATTGATCTTCAATTTCTTCTTCCTCTACCTCTGATGTGGCCTCCTGGTCAAGAGGGGAATCCCAAAAGCTATTTTGTTCCCTTTGACATTTGCCCTAGCAATGGGCTCCACATGATCAACATTTGCATCATCTGAGGCACTCTCCACAATGCCTTCTCTGAACTGATCATCAACGGGGACACTAGCAGTGTGCTCCCCCTGAGATGTTGCTTCCTTCTCAATTGACTACTCCCCCTCAATAGGAGCATCAACCATGAAAGTTTCTTGAATGTGGCCAGATGCCACCACATCTGCTGCTAGTTCACAGGACTGTTCAGGCTCCCCTAATTGCTTGGAATGGATTCTAGCACACTTCTAAGAACAGATGCCACAACTATGGTGGGGTTGATAGCCTCTGAAGCTCCCTCAACTGGCTCAATATTCTCTTGAGGAGTATCCTCAATCCTGCTGTTGCTTGCCATTGAGTCTTCAATTCTGATTTCTGCTTCACTGCCTTGGACATCTGCTGCTGCTGCCGCTGCTGATTCTTCTTGAACTACAGGTATTTATACCTGCTGTTCTTGAATGCTTGGCGCTTCTGCCCTTTCATCTTCTTGCTCAATTTAAGCATCTAGTACTGTTGCTGCTACAATTGTTGGAACTGCCTCTTCTTGGACTTCTTAGGCTTCGCCAATGATGGCCTCACCCTCAGCCACTGAGGTCTTGGTCCACACACCACCAACCAAAGACAATCCACTCTTCTTCAAGTTCCTGCTGCGAATGGCCTGCCCCATCTTTTCTGACACCGCCCCAGATAGATTAATGCCACAATTTTGGAAAATCTTAGTCAGTAAATGGGCGTAAGGTAAGGACACATTCAATTTACTTTTCTTGTCCCAAACCTGAGCATGTGCAAACTTCATCATTTCTATTATAACCTCAGCCATGTTTATGCTCTGGTTCTGGATAGCCCAGAACATCATATCGGAGTCCGCCTTTGTACAAGTAGAAAAGCTGGCACTCCTAGGAACCAGTATCTGACACACAATAAAGTGCAAAAATGCGGTGAATGCGTTCAGCTAGTTGATATCTATCTTCCTGTCCTTCAATCTGAACTCAGGACCAACAATCCTAGACCCTTCGCCTAGATGTCGACAGTGTGAACTCCACTGTGACCGGAGGTGGATACACTAAATAACGACTCTAAAAGCTCATAAGTGATGCTAATCAAGGTTCCTTTGATAGAGGATGTCAAGGACCCATCTTCCTCAGACTTCAGGCAAACATAAAATGCCTTCACGAGATCTGGATAACTCACCTCTGATAGGGTTGCCATCTTGTCCATTTCATTCTTTCCATCGCTACTATGATGCTATGCATTCCATTTTTCTCCAATATGCAACGTCTACTACTTTGTTGCCACAGACCTTCATCTTCACTGACATAAACCTTTCCTGTTGCTCGACGGTGAGGAACGCAGCTCCATAACCGCCAATGGTGCTGGAAATTTCAGAAACGGCCATGGATTTGAATGGTGAAAGGTTCTGGATGATTGAAATGGAGATTGGAGCAGAAGCCCTCAAGAAATTCTCACGGGAAAGAGGTGGAGGCTTTGAAATCACAGGGAGTCGATGCCGGAGTCGATAGGGTTATCGTCTCAGGCAAGTTGACGAAGAAGAGAGCGGGAGGTGAATCGGTATGGCACAAATTTTGGGTTTTATCAGATAAAGGGAAAAACGCCATAACGACAGAAAATGACAAAAGACTGGTTCGACAGGAATAAATCCTTTTAAAATTATGAACCATCAAAGATAACTATGAAGCAAGCATATTTAAAAATTTTACTTAATTTTAAGGGAAAAATAATTGATATTCTGAAATAATTGTTATTTCAGTTATTTACAGACAAATCTATCACAAATTGCACATGCCTAATTCCCTTCTAAGAGACTAAATCTCTCTTCAGGTAAAGCCTTTGTGAAGATGTCTGCTAACTGATTTTGAGTATCAATAAAGGAAATATCTATATTACCATTTGCTACATGATCACGAATAAAGTGATATCTAACCTCTATATGTTTTGTCCTAGAATACTGAACTGGGTTCTTGGTGAGATTTATCGCACTGGTGTTATCGCACAACAAGGGAATTGTCTTGATATTTAGTCCAAAATCCTCAAGCTGCTGTTGATCCATAAGAGTTGTGTACAACAGCTTCCAGCAGCCATATACTCAGCTTCAGCTGTAGATAGTGCTACTGAATTTTGCTTCTTTGAGGACCATGATATCAGACATCCTGTAAGAAATTGACAACAACCACTGGTACTTTTTCTATCTATTTTGCATCCAGCGTAGTCAGCATTAGAGTATCCTACTAAATTAATTTCGCATGATTTGGATACCACAGACCTAAGTCATGAGTTTTAGTCAAGTATCTAAAAATTCTTTTGACACTTATTAAGTGAGACTCTCTAGGGTCTGCCTGATACTTAGCACACATGCATACACTAAATAGTATGTCGGGTCTACTGGCAGTTAAATAGAGTAATGAACCTATCATACCTCTGTAGACCCTTTGATCTACCTTCTTACCATCCTTATCACTATCTAATCTTGTTGATGTACTCATCAGTGTTGACAGTGGCTTGGCGCTTTCAAACCCAAACTTCTTTAAAAGTTCCTTGGTGTATTTGGCTTGACAAATATGAGTTCCTTCCTTTCCTTGCTTGATTTGCAATCCGAGGAAGTAGTTTAGCTCCCCCATCATGCTCATTTCGAATTCTCCCTACATAAGTTTTCAAAATACTTGCAAAGAGATTCGTCAGTAGAACCAAATATTATATCATCTACATAATTTGTACAACCAATACATGTTTGACTTTAGACTTAACAAATAATGTACTATCTACTTGACCTCTAATAAAACCATGGTTCAATAAAAATGCACTTAAACGTTCATACCATGCTCTTGTGCATGTTTCAAACCATATAAAGCTTTATGCAACTTAAATACATGATTTGGAAAATCAATATCATCAAAACCGGAAGGTTGTTCTACATTAACTTCCTCCTTTATAAAACCATTTAGAAAAGCAGATTTTACATCCATTTGAAAGAGTTTTAAATTTAATGCAGAAGTATGTGCAAGTAAAATCCTAATTGCCTCAAGTCTAGCTACTGGTGCATAGGTTTCATCAAAATCTATGCCTTCCTTTTGGGAATAGCCTTGAGCTACTAGTCTAGCCTTGTTTCTTGTGATCACACCAGCTTCATCCAGTTTGTTACTGAACACCATTTGGTGCCAATCACAGGATGATCTGATGATATCGGAACAAGTGACCATACATAGTTTCTCTTGAATTGATTAAGTTCATCTTGCATGGATAATATCCAAGATTCATCAGACATTGCTTCATTGACTGTCTTAGGCTCTATTTGTGATACAAAGGCTAATAATCACAAGGGATTACATTACCTCTTGTTCTTACCCTAATAGATGGATCTCCAATTATGTTGTCCAGATGGTGATCCTTTTTGCACCTCCATTCCTTTGGAAGATTGCTATGTGATGTGTCTTTGTTGTAGATCTTGCAAGGGTGGATCTTCCTTGTCCTCAATGGATGTGTTCTTTAGCTTCTTGGACAATTCATCAGTATCATCGTCATCATATTGACTTCCTTTCTCAAGGAAGGGTTAGTTTCATCAAAAATAACATGCACTGATTGTTCAATCATAAAGTACGCTTAATAAATACTCTATATCCTTTGGGTTTAGAAGCATACCCCATGAATATACCTTCGTCTGATTTTGAATCTAACTTACCATGTCCCTTTTTCCGTTGTGTGGATGAAGCATGGACACCCGAAGATTCTGAAGTGACTGATTTTTTGCTTCTTCTGTTTGAATAATTCGTATGTAGTCTTCTTCAGGATTGGCCTGATCATCACTCTGTTGATTATGTAGCATGCTGTGTTGATGGCTTCAGCCCAAAAGTATCTTGCATATCATATTCTGATAGCATTGTCCTTGCCATATCCAATAGGGTTCTATTCTTCCTCTCAGCAACTCCATTTTGCTGTGGTGTCCTTGGTGCTGAGAAGTTATGCTCTATCCCTTGATCATCACAGAATTTGGCAAATTTCTCATTCTGAAATTCTCCTCCATGGTCTGATCGAATACCAATAATGTTGTGCTTCTTGTCTTTCTGCACCTTCTTACTGAAGCTAACAAAGCTGTCGAATGTATCATCCTTATGCTCCAAGAAGGATACCCATGTATACCTGGAGTAGTCATCTACTATAGCAAATCCAAAGCTCTTTCCACTGAGACTTGTGGTTCTCATTAGCCCAAATAGATCCATATGTAGAAGTTCTAAGGGTTTATAGGTAGTTACCACAGTCTTTGACTTGAAGGATGATTTGGTGTGCTTTCCTTTTGCACACGGCCCACAGACACCATTCATTTTTGCACTTACCTTGGGTAGACCTTCCACCAAGCTTCTCTTGATCAACTTTCTCATGCCATCCAAGCTGCAGTGGCCCAGTCTTCGGTGCCAGAGTTATGTTCACTGCTCTTTATTTATTGTCAGACATATGTCCTGATCCTTTAGTTCTTCTAGATAAAGTACATACAGGTTCTTTTCTCTGTTAGCTTCAAGAATAACTGCACCATCCTTCATAATACTGCATTTTGATTCTTGAAATCTGATTTGATGTCCTTTATCACATAGTTGGCTGATACTGATAAGGTTATGCTTCAATCCTTTGACGCATAGAACATCTTCGATAACGGTTTTGCCTTTACTCCCTACTGATCTGCTACCTATCATAGTCTCTTTTCCATTGTCTCCATAAGTGACTGTTCCTTCTTCAGCTTCAAGATGGGAAAATAGCTTTCTGTTCCCTGACATGTGCCTTGAGCATCCGCTATCCAAGTACCATTTAGATGCTCGAAGGTTTACCTATAATGAAAACACTAAGCTTTAAGTACCCAAGTTCTTTTGGGTCCTGGTCGGTTAGCATCATCAATTTCCTTTTAATTATCCATATTTATGTTTAGTTGGACATGTCATTTTAATGTGACCTAACTTGTTGCAATGGCTACAGCAAGATATTTTACTTACTTTCTCATTTGAAATATATTTAAAGTTTGACTTGTATGCAATATCTTGTTCGGGTATAAACTTAGGTGTTGGATATATTTTAGGGTATACTATTGTATCTTCATTATGAGGAGGAGTATAGCCTAATCCATGTTTCTTTCTACCAGATCTTCTAGCTCCTTTTAGTATTAAGGTTGTTTTGCCATTTGTAAATTTCTCTAGTGTGCTAGATAATTCTTCATTTTCTATTGTTAATATGTTAACTTCCTGTTTTAATTTGTTCACTGTTTCTTGGTTTTCCAAGCTTGCTAATTGCTCATTTTTATTTTTCAGGTCCTCACACAGCAATTCGTTTCTTCTTTTTAGCTCTGTGATTTGTTTTTCTAGTTGTTCGTTTCAGATTTTAGATATGAGTTAGTATTTTCTAAACATGCAGTATTTTTCTTACTGACTTTTAGTGATTTACATACCACTTTATATTTGCAGTATAATCATTAAAAGCTTCTTCTAAATTATCAGAATCAGATTCGTTACATGAAGAAAAGGACGAGTCAGATGTTACCTTTTCATCGACGTTAGCCATGAATGCCAGGTTGGCCTCTTCTTCTTCTCCTCCACTGGAACTCGACTCACTATCAGACTCGTTGATGTTGTCCCAGGCTGCTGCCATGGCTTTTCTTGTATCTTATGGGTCTTCTGGAGTTTCTGAACTCGCTTTTCTTCAGTTTCGGACATTCGGCTTGATATGTTTGGGCTTCTTACATTCATCGCAAATCGGTTCAGTCTTCTTTGCATCTTTAACTTCAGGCTTTTTGAAGTCTTTTCCCTTCTTGAAGTACCTTCTTCCATACTGATATTTATTTTCTTGGCTAGTATGCGTTGTAACCTTCTAGATAGCAGTGCTTCTTCATCTTCGCTGTTGTTCATGCTCTCCTGGCTATATGAGCCTTCTTCTGATGTGCCTTCTTCTGCTTTGAGAGCGTTGGTATGTTTCTTTCTCCTAGACGATTCTCCCAACCTCTCCATGTTTATCTCATGGGCCATAAGAGACCAATGAGTTTCTCTAATGACATTATCTTCAAGTCATTAGCCTCTTCTATTGCTGTTACTTTTGGGGTCCACGAGGCTGATAGGGGCCTTAGGATTTTCCTTACCATATCTCCCATTTTATACATCTTACCAAGACCAGCCAATCCATTTGTGATATCAGTGAACCTACTATACATCTGTGTAATTGTTTCACTGGTCTGCATCTGAAATCTCTTATACTGTGTTACCAGAATATCTATTCTGGTTTCTTTTACCTTTTCAGTACCTTCATAAGTGATCCTTAACTTTCCCACATTTCCTGTAAGGCCCTTGAATTTTACCCTCTTATAGGTGTTTGATTATGTGAAGAACTTATGCTTGTGTGTGTGTAGATATGCATATATATAACTAATTGGTATGTTGTAAATATATGTATATATATATCTATTGTATATATCATTTACTTACATTGCATGAGTAGTAGTAATTTTCTAAAGTATACCCTTTGTAGTTCATGTACATGCATAAGTAAGTGTAGTTTCTGTAGTTTTAAGTTTTGGCCCAAACGACCCATTGGCGTCAACATGTGTGGACGCCAACCCAAAGTCAGCGGCCACATCGATGGATGCTAACCCCAGACCAGCGACCAGTGATGTTGACGTTAACATCCAGATCTGTTGCATCTTCAGATCCGGAAATGCCTACGGAAATAACGCCTCTTGTTTTGGTAACCGACCCCCAACGGTCAGGAAACCTTACCTAAGCGTGTCTCTAACCCCCTAACCCTATAAAATACCTAATCTCCAGCAAAAGATCCTTTTGGCATTTGTCAAAAACCCTAGTTCTCTTCTGTGCGAAACCTGAACTTTGGACCCTTTGATCCAGTGATTGGTGACTCCTCCGGCGATCTTCTGGACTGGAGGGAGTCTAAGCATTGGGGAAAACTTCTTCGACATTGGGTGGCTATCTACATCGACACAGAAGTCGGATCGGGGGAGATTAGAGGACTCTTTGGCTCAAGCCGAGGAGGGCTTCTTCGACTTAATTCTTCGTTTGTAGATTTTTCTGAAGGCAAGTAACCCATACACGTTATCCCTACATGTGTCTAGTAGGTCTTAGGCAATTTTCTGAATTTTAATCGAGTCTTGGAAACCCCCCTTTCTATCGGATTTGATGTTTAGTCTGTGTTCTGCACAGACAGGACCTTAACAACAAGCTTTGCTGCCCTTAATATCTGAAGTTAGCGGCCACCTTTGTTGTCGTTAACCAGGTAAGCGGCCACCCCTTTGTCGCTGAGTTCTTCAGGCAGGGACAATTTGTCTGTCTACCTTTTATAGATTATTTTCTGGATTTCTGCGCATGAGGATATACTGTAAAAATTATATGATATGTAATACCTCTAGTGGATCATGTTGAGAAATTTTTATGAATTTTTCGTTGAATGTGTTATTTATTAAAATCCCTGAATTATCTGTCATACAAGTTTAAATCTTGTAAAATACTGTTGATATGGATCCGTGTTGAATTTCGATATTGTGAAATTTCTGTAATATGTGCACCAGTTTCAAGTCATGCTATGGAAAATGGGCAAATTTCTAATGTTTGTGTAAATATTTATATTTCTGAATGTAAAACGGTGAGTTTGCAATATCAGTTTAAATTCGTAAGTAAATTGTATGGAACTAGTTAAATTCCTAGAAATTTATGTAAAATCATAACTATCAGATGCTGTTGTAGGATGGATAATATACCTGTAACACTGTGAACCATGCAAGTTTGATTGTTGACCAATTTTATAAAATAACTATTCTAAATTTTTAAAATTAGTGTGTAGTTCCAAAAATATGAAATTTGGTATGCATGATGTTTAACCTATAAACAATCCATGGTAAATATTTCATGTGAATTGGATAACAATAGGTATTGATTTATTTATTACATGATGAAATGACCAACTAAAGCATGTTTAGTGTAATTAGTGATAAATTAGATAATTGCAACATTATTAGAATAAATTGCAACTGTTTAACATTGTAACCAGTAGTACCATGTTAGGAAATATGAACCATATACGTATGTGAAAATGAAATTAGTATGTTCAACGGTGTGCAAATAGTGTGTGTTTAAAAATGGAAAATGTGTAAATGTGCCATAGGTGACACTGCTACCTTAGAGGGCTGAGGAACTGTACCGTAATAAAGTCCCTATGGGAAGGTTTTATGAGATCCCATGGGCATTGGGATAAAATCCTGGAGGTGGGCAAGTACCACTGATTAGGGTGGAGAGTGCTTCTCCCAGTTCTGCGCAGTAACTAAGATCTATCACTATATTGCCTAGGTAATTGGTATGTGTGTGATTGAGATAAGTGTGTGTCCTTCTAGAGGTGGTTTGGACTATGTGTCACGGCATGTAATGAGAATAATGTGATTTTTGTATACATGTGAAATGTGCATGGGTAAAATGTGTAAATGATCATGTGGAAATGTGAACTAATGTGATAATATATGAAATTGTGAACCAATTTATGAATGTGTTATATCCATGTCAAAACGGCAAGCTATTATGTTTATAAATGTGTTATGCATGTGAAAATATTCATAGAATCCATGCTAGGAATATCTCATCCATTGTGTATAAAATTCGTGCTTTATTTGCTATTGTATAATGACATGAATGTAAGGAATTGTGTCTTGAGTCAGCATGTTAAAGAATATGTAGAAAGCATGTGATAGGTTTACTTTATTGTGAAATAAACATAAACTATGAAAACATGAATCATAAGTTGTAGAAATATCATGTTTAGGCTTTCTTTTAAAGGTTGTCCAATCCATGTTATGCGTATTAGTTATTTTGTTTAAAAGGGTAAAAAAATGTCTATGCGATGTATGTAAGCTTAATGTGAATGGAATTACTTGCTGAGTCTTTTAGACTCACTTTTGCTTCGGCGTACAGGTGTAGGTGTCTCTACTTCCTTGGAGGAGACAATTAGGAGTGACTCCGAGCGTGGGAGTAGCACCTTCGTGGAGATTGCCTTATTATATTTCCTTTTTTTCATAGTATGTAATTGAGTGCACTTTGAAATTCAGTTGTGGACAATGTATTTGATTTAAATTTCAGTTTTGAGAACTTTAGTTCTTTCTTGTACTATATAGGCTGTGGAAAAAATGTGGATGATGGAATAATAAATATACATTCAGTTCTTTAATTCACAAAGAACCTGGGGCACCCACTGGAGAGGTAACCACGGTAGGCATCGTACTACTCGTCACGTACATAAAACCACGTGCACGTCACACACAAACCACGTGAAACCTCACGCAAACCACAAGTAACCACTGGTCCACTATATGTGAACCCAACTGACTCGCGTACACAACGCGCAGTCACCGAAGTAAACACTTAACAGCATATCTTGTATGCTAAATACGAGAACCATGTGCACTTAGTGCACCTCGTATGATACCACAATACATTATCGAATAAAAACACCATAAATAGCTATTTCTGTTCATATAGGAGTAGGCGGCCACATCGATCGCCGCTTACAGGAAGTAGACGACAAGGTCTCTGGCCGTCAACCTCCTGGCTGAAGATCTTGGCGGCACACGATGTTGACGCCAAGTTCCCCGGCCTTAAACCCTGCAGAAACCCTAATCCGGTCCTGCGAGTTTTCCACTCATTCATATTACAGAAAAACATGTAAATGCTATTCCTCTAGCATGATAGAACCCAATACAACCAAATATACTGCTTTACACATTAAACTACACAAACCACCCATTATCCCGCATTGCCAAGGCTGTTAGGTCGGGGCCTTGTCCCGGTACTTGTGTTGTACCGTTGAGGTCTGTGTCGTCTGACCTGGACACCCTCACTCTTGTGTTAGAGTTGTACGTCCGGCTGAGGGAAAGACGACAGTGGGACAGTGACAGTTGTGGTTGTTTTTAGTCACTTGTAGCGCGCTCGTAGTTGGGGGTACGGACACCAGTAGACGTACTGGACCCCAGCTAGTCTTTTTTTCCAGTGCCTCACTCTAGCGAGCCCAGGCCAGGGTCTCTGGAGGTGCCAGGCATGGGCCTGTGACGTGTGGTTTGCAGGTTGTGGTGTTTAGTTGGTCTCCACAGTTGTTTGACCTTTTACGTGGAGCGGAAGCTGGACCTTTCGTCTGTGGCTGCGAGACTGAGAGGTGGACCGGTGTTAGTTGTCCGAGTCAGTTTCTGGTGTCGCGAACCAGTTCACGTGGCTCATGTGGCTGTCTCTACTTTGGCTTGTACACCTGTTTGGGTTTACCGTTTAGTTACTACAGTTGTTTCTCGAAGTCGACAGACGGTGAGTACTTTTACAGCTTTACTTACTGTTAGCTGTTTTATTGTTGTTGGTACTGTTTACTGTTTTGTACCTGTGGTTTGTGGTTGTTCGGCTTTGGGGAGTTCCCTACTGAGCCAGTGACTAGAGAGGCTCACCCCTACCCCCACAGGTGAGGGCAAGGAGGACGTTTCCTGTCCGACGTCTAGTTCTGGGCCGCGTCGTAGCGGAGCAGGGTCAGTACCTCCAGCGGAGTAGTACTTCAGCAGTGTAGCCTTGTAGCTTTGTAGTTTTATAGTTGTTTACTTTCTTTTGTTGACCTCGGGGTATGCCCCAGACTTTGTTCACCTTTTCAGTTTTAATGGAATATGGCTATGTAAATTGTGAAAAAATATATATATGAAATGTGGTGTTTCCTTTATGTTTACACGGACTGTGGTTTGGTTTCCCTTGCGAGGGCTACGGCCCGTTCGCGGGAGGCGAACTCGGATCAAGTGCGTTATTGGTTTAACGAGCTTGGCCGAGGCGTTCCGTCACAGTTGGTATCAGAGCATGGTCCGTGTTAATATAAGGGAACTGGAAGAATACATAGCCTTATTTCGGTCATATACACTGCTGGTAGAGACCCTGATTTTCGATAATTTGTGGTTTTGATTTTTGCCTGGTGTTTTGTGTATGTAGAATTTCTGGTATGGCTGATAGGAGAGATTGGGGTGGTGGAGGAGATGATCCGGAGGAAAGCACCCAGCGTATGATTGAGAGAATCTGGGAGAGCCTCACGGATATTCGAGCGAGAATGGATCAGCAGGCGCCTATACCACCAGTTGCAGTGCCACCTGGGGAAGGAGAGGCAGTACCTGTTGCCCCAGTTCTGCCGAGGGTGGAGGTACCTTTTGTAGCACCTGCTACCACCACCGCCAGTGCAGTTAGTTGAAGAACCAGTGATACAGGTGGAGAAATTTCTGAGATTGCAGCCATCTACTTATTCAGGAGGGCCAAATCCAGATACAGCTGAGCACTGGATTCATGAAATTGAGAGGGTTTTTGCGACTATGCGGTGTCTGAAGCAGACAGAGTTGTATTGGCTGCTTATGAGTTGAGAGGTTTTGCTTTAGAATGGTGGCGATTGAAGATGCAGACCACCTTCGCAGGTAGAAGAGAAGAAGCTATCACTGGTCGGAGTTTCTCGAGGTATTTAATGATACATTCTTTCCGATTCAGTGCAGCAGGTAAAAAGAGAGCAATTTCGGACTCTTCAGCAAGGTAACTCTTCGGTTCTAGAGTATCAGATGAGATTTATGGCACTCAGCCGTTATGCACCTTATGTTGTTTCTAATAATAACATGATGGTTGAGTATTTTATTAGAGGATTGAGAGTGGAATTGCAATGCGATAGTTCCTCTCATGTGCAAGACAGTGGAAGAGGCAGTGCAAAGGGCAGCTATTTTAGAGAGGTCTATCGGACTCGTCAGCAGGTGAGTCAGGTTCTGGTAGTTTTCGGTTACCGCAGCAGTCAGCGGGTGCAAGCAAGGGCAAGGCACCAGCAGGACTTTTCATCAGGCTTTGGGAGTGGGGACAGAAATTAAAGCAAGCACTTAAAGAAGGAAAAAGGATGGGAGGTCGTCCGCAGTATCAGCAAGGCCGTGGTAGCCTGAGTGGAGGAGTCGCAGCAGAGTACAGCCAGGCAGCCTATAGTTCCTCCAGGATAGAGATGTTATAATTGTAATCAGCGGGACATTTGATCCGCAATTGTCCGTATGCAAGAGAATATGGTATGGCAGAGGTGGCAGCACAGCAGCAGCCTCAGCAGTTTCAGCAGCA
>CM024756.1:11867977-11913436 GCA_014218235.1 Colocasia esculenta
GTTTTATAGTTGTTTACTTTCTTTTGTTGTACCTCGGGTTATGCCCCAGACTTTTGTCACCTTTCAGTTTTAATGGAATATTGCTATGTAAATTGTGAAAAAATTATATATGAATGTGGTGTGTTCCTTTTGTTTTAGTTTCACGGACGTGGTTTGGTTTCCCTTGCGAGGCTACGGCCCGTTCACGGGAGGCGGACTCGGATCAAGTGCGTTATTGGTTTAACGGCTTGGCCGAGGCGTTCCGTCACAGCATAGCCCTCAAAGATTAGTCTGTTGCGTAGGAACTTGTGGTCTTTTCTTATGGACTTATACTGGTTCGAGCATGCGTACGATCGGGCTCATAAGTCCTGCGGGGACTTTGCCACTCCTTGCCATGCCCCTATTCTTTTATGTATTTTTCTTTTCTTCTTGCTTCTTTTTTTCTTTTGCTTTTCTACTATTTTCATATTTGATCGTCCTTTTTTAGACTTCCTCTTGTCACGGTATGCTTAAGTTGATGACCTCGCCTTTACGATGCTTGCCCCTACACTTTGACCGACTTGGGAGAGAATGACCTTTGCACCGCTAAGCATGGTCCTATGTAGCTATGATATCTACTAAGTGCAGCTACCCCGGCTTGTGTGGTGTGTGGGTTGGTCCAAACTTAGAGCAACCCTTGATGACTGGGGAGGGGACTTCGAGACTCTTACCACAGGTTTATCCCTAATCTAAGTGTTGGCCTCACACCTATACACCTAGAGATATAATCTTTGAGTACAACCCATTCCATGGATGTGACATTCGACGCCCTCGGCATTGATTAGGCGATATGCATTTCCCAGATACACCTCCTTCACAACGTACGAACCTCCCAATTTGGCTGTAATTTAGACCTTGGACATCCGGGTTGGATAAAAATGTATTTCAAGACCATATCGCCCTCTTGGAATTTTCGTTCAATTACCTTCTTTTCAGACCTTGAGATTCGCCATTGATATGAGAGCACGTGATCGGCCGCCATTAGCCGCCTTTCATGTGACGGCCCTCATTATACCGGTACGGTCATACCGACCCGCGTCGATATAGCGATTGCTGCCACAGTGGGACATTTACCCACACTATCACATGATTGAGATATACACAAATATAGATACAGAGTCGCGGAAGTAAAGGACTAACAGTCATCACATTCCATCATCCACATTTTCATACATGATCCATATAGCAAATGAAAGACTAACTTTCATAATTGAGATTAAACCAAGCTACATTGTCCACAAAATTAAAGTTCTACATTAATACATAGTTTGTCCACAATTACATAATGATAATCCTAATACAAGCTACATTCACGTACTATGAAACAAAAGGGCACAGTGTCAACCTCCACAGCTAATCTCCACGCTCGGAGTCGCTCTCCACTGTCACCTCCAAAGGTGTGTCACCCAACTACACCTGTACGCCGAAGCAAGGAGTGAGTCTAAAAGACTCAGCAAGTAGCTCCATACACATCATTCATGCATACATCATAGGATGTGTTTACTATTTCTATTTGCAAGGCAACAAATAGCATGCTTGAACATTTATGAGAGACAACCTATCATGGTATTTCTACAAACAAAACACATGGTACATGGTTTAAAATGTTTTCAATTAACACTTCCTATCACATGCTTTCTACTCATTTAATCACATGAAGACTACACTTCCGATTTGACTATAACATGATAGCAATTTATATGGATTAAAATATCATAGCTGGAATTAACGTATCCATACTAACACATTGCTTCACATGGTTCACATTCCCATATTTCACATGGTTCATTTTTCAAGCATTTCACATGTACACATGTTCACATTCTAACATAAATGGTTCACATGGTTTCTTATTTCACATTTGCATGTTCACTATACACAATTTACACATGTTCACATATACACATTTACACATGTTCACATATACACATTTACACATGTTCACATATACACATTTCACAATTTATTTGCCGTGGACACTAGTCCCACCACACTAGAAGGACACATCACATAACATAACACATAGCACATCACCTAGGCAATACATGATGATGACTCTTGGCACTGCGCAGACCGGGAGAACACGTCTCCACCCTAACCAGTGTACTTGTCCACCTCCAGGATTTCATCATAATGCCCTTAGGATATCTTACCACATCGACCCTTCTCATGGGAATTTTTCTGATACATTTCCACAGCCCTCTATGGAAGCAGTGTCACACATGGCACATTTTACACATTACACATTCGATTAACACACGTTTTCACATATGTTTTCACACTTTCTTGTTTATGCACATGGTTCAGTTCATCCCTATCATGATGCTACTAATAACAGAAATCAAGCATTTAGTAGCTCTCAGGGATTAATTGGAACACACATCATTTAACCTTAATCACGGTACATGTATTCATACTCATTTTTACATGAAAAATCTCATAATGTAGGCTACTGTTATCAAATTTCCTGAAAATTTTAACCACATGTGTTTTCGGGTATAATAACACACATACAAATTTTCACATTTTTCTGAATTCACCTGCATTAATAGAAATTAAAACACTCAGTTTCCATGCCATTCTTAAACTAAGTCAACATAGAGCAGACCTGGAATTCAGATTTGATCATGCACAGTCATGAACCCACATACATATTGGCACAGAAATTTTCCCGAATTTATTTTCCCAACACATGATTTACTAGAATTTTCACAAGGTCTACACATGCTTTCTACTTCTCATTGTAGAAATTATAAGATTCACATGGAGATGGGAACATTCCCAAATTTGCAGGCATGGACTGATACATACAAACAATGGTTCATAAATTCTACAGCATTTGATTCCTCCGAAATCATGGGAACAAGATTAACCAAGCATAACCTCTTTCCTACACATGCTTTTCAATAATTCTAATAAATTATGCCCTCTACAGAAAAATACAGGAAATTCCACACATATCACATTACCTATTTTACATAACATATAAAATTTACATTATATCCTCATGCGTAAATCCGGAATTAAAGATATAAGGCAGAACAGTTCACTGTTCTGTCAAGAAGAACTAAACGGCATACTGTGGTCGTTTACAAGAGTTTGCGGCCACATCGCTGGCCGCTGACTCAAGATCTCAACTCAACGTCCATGAGGCTTGCCGTCAAGTTCGGACCTGTGTAAAAACACAGTCCGAGCTCTGAAAAATGTGCATGTAGGGGGATCCAGGACACGAGGAAATCTGTAAAAATGGTAAAAGCCTCCTAGACCATACATGGACAATGTGGAAGGGGTACTTGCCTTTGGAAAAACTCCTAAAGGATCAAATCATTGGAGAAGCTCCTCCTTGGGCAGTCCCAAGAAGCCTCCAGACGCCTCCACTCCGGCTTCTGTGATGCTCCCCCCTCTTGAAATCCAGGGCCGGGGTGTAGCCGGTTATGTTGTCCTCCTCCTTGTCGAAGTAGATCCTCAGAAGAAGCCTGGATCGTCGGATCAAAGCCCTAAAACTTCAGGTTTTCTCACAGGGCTCTAGGGTTTTTCCCTCCTCTTCTCACCTCTTGCAAATGTGAAAGTGGGAAGTGGGGAGAGGCCAACTCGGGTTCAGGAAGTAGGGAAGGCTCTCTCACCCACTCCCATGCCCATCTGACAGTTTTGGAGCTGTTGGGGGACATCCCCCCATGGCCACCATACCTTGTTTCAGAATAGCAGCTCTGCTGCTCATGCAGGCCAGAGAAGTCGACGTCCAGATCTTGGACCCGGAGCTAGGGTTGGCGTCCATGTCTGGACGCTAACCCCACCTCAACGGCCTGGGGATTGACGTCAAAAAGGCCTTCGGCCAGAACCCTACTTATGCAGAAAACCATGCATACCGGACATATATACATGCAATGTACATATAGTATCGTATCCACACTACCATCGCAATAAGCACATTATTTATGTTCAATATAAACACATGCACACGTATTATGCATATTTAAATATCCCCGAAAACTACGTACATACATACTCAACACAATATACACACATAAATACGAAAAAAAATACGACGGAAATTCGAGGGTCTTACTTTCATCTAAGAGTTCCAATTGGACTACCAATGCCTCTCGACGTTCGTCAAGATTAAGTTCCTTATCAAGTTGGACTCTTATGAAGTGATCAAAAGCTTGTATGGGACTACTGCCACCATCCCGTAGTGAGAGCATTTGGGGTTTGTCCCATGGGAGTACAGACAGATGTACGGTAAGCCCAGAGCCTCTATCAACTTTTCTGGCCAATCATGAATTTATGTGATTCACAATTTTCTCTTCAAGATTTTAAGAAGGGTTTTATTAGTTTGCTTTTGCTTGGCCATTGCCTTGTGGGTATATGGAGATGAATGATGCAAACTGATGTTGTATTTCTTACAAGGTCTTGAAGTTCTTGTGAGATGAATTGGGCCCATTGTATGTGACGATGCTGCTTGGCACTCCAAACCGCGAGATAATGTTCTTCATGATAAAGCGGCATACCCGTGGATGCTTTGATTTTTGTGAACGCTTCTGCTTCTACCTGTAGACACCCCGATTATGACTAATGGGTTGAACCACATTTCTTGTCGCCTTAGTGGCCCCTAATTGGTCACCTCACCTTGATCCCATCATTTGCCTTGATTTGAGCCCTTAATCCATTAAAATGCCTTGAAATCCTGAAATCTATCATGTGAAAGAGTCCTTATAGAGATTTGACTCCTATTTTAGCATCTGGTTAGAGAGAATAATCCAAGATATTCGGGTTCCTTGTCGCGACAACACATCGTGGCGCCGCGACTATAGTCGCGACGGGTTGGGCCGCCCGCGACAGCCCATGCATTAGCCATGCAACATGGGGCAATACTGTCGCGTCCCCCCGCACCGACGCGTCTCTAGTCGCGACCCTACGATCTGACGCGACAAGGACCGAGATCTCTGGCCTCCGTACCCACATCCTATTTATCCTCCCATGACCTTTGACTTGTCTAAGAGGTTATCCCAGACCCATTGAGCGGATCCTTCCCCTAGGGACTCTCCTAAGCTACCCCTAAGGATCTACATCCGATTTTGATAGAGCTTTATCCCTATTTTTTATTCCCACATCTTTTGAGGAGATATTACCTATTTTTTCTCTTTCAACCTCTATATAAGCAAGCCCTCCTCCTCGGGACGAGTGGAGCCTCATGATCACCCGAAGGGCTACCGAAATTTCCTCTGAACTAGACTTAGCCACGCAGCCACTCATTCCCTTCATTCCCTTCACATTCCATTCCTCACACTCACTTATTTCACCATCAATGGAGCAAGGAACGTGAAGAGGGCGACTTCAGCAATCTCCTGGACCTCTTTGCACATCATTGGAGCTACTCCATGCCAGGAAGTCGCCCTAATGGGGCTCATTCCCTTTCCTCTTCCTCTTTTCTATTTCTACATGCTTTTTACGTTCTTTTTTAAAATAGAGCACATCCACCATCCACCCACGTTTTCCCATACCCACGGGGTTTAAAAAACCCCCCAGGTGCGTCCCCACCATGATCCCCCATCTCATTTCGTCTTTTAGAGTAGATACTACTCTTTACATGTTCTAATAGGTCGTTTCTTTGTGTTTTCTTTTGATTGGCAGGCATCAAGCGAAATCTACGAGAAGCTCTAGTGCTCTGCCGCTAGAGACTAGAAAGGTCACTACACAAATCTCCCGCATTCAGAGAATGTGACGGCCTCGGGTGACGCGACAAGACGCGTCGATTTCCACTGACGTGATATATAGACGTGGCGGCCATGGCGACCGCGACACCAGGTCAGTTTTCCTGTTCTCTTCCTTTTTCCTTTTAAGTTAGCCATTGTCTTTTCACATCATTAGGCAACTTATCTAGGCGGCGATCACTTTCCTATTTTCATGCCATATATTTGATATTCATGTCCTGTCGAGGGGAAGCACAATCCCTGTGATTACACTACCCACTTGGTGTAATACTCAGTTGCTGTTAGGATAAAAGATTTTTGTTTGATTTGAGCATTGGGATCACCAGAGGGCAACAATATCAAAAGCCCACATAGAGAATGGCCAAGGGTGGAGAGTGGATGAAGTGAGGATGAAGGAGCATGAATTTTATCAGCATGGAGTTGGCATTTGACACACCTACAGACGTGTAGATGGCACTGTCTTCTTCTAGGGTTGGCCAATGTAGCCATGCCTAATGATCTTCTTAGCAAGCATCTGACTGTTGACATGCCCTCTGCATTCACTAGCATGGGCTCCTTTTACACTTTCCAAGCTTTGTCATCATTAAGACATCTCAAAAGAACTCCATTAAGAGCCTACCTATACAAACTTCTCCGACACTGTGTACCTTATGGGTGCTCTTCTTATGGCCTTGCGATCCTCCGGTTTTCCCCTTCCGGATACGACCCATCCTTATAGTCTGCTCAATCTCAAAATACCACGGCAATCCTCTTCATCTAAGATCTCCTCGGCTCATCTAGCATGATTTGTTGCACTTCTCTTTTCCTACCCTCTCTTCTAAGATTTTCCTAAGGTTATTGAACCAAGATCTTGGGGAGACAGAATCTCGAGCCGTTGGATGATGACTGTCTCAGTCCAATGGCTCAGAGGAAGGATAGAGAAAGGCTAGTGGCGCAAAGGCATCACTAGGATGTTTTATGAGTGAGGAGTGTGGGATAGATATCCTTGCAAAATTGCCTTGCCAACAACGTGACCAAATCTTGATAGGTTTAAGCTTTGGGTCATGAGTGCGGTAAGTTGAGAGCACCTACCGCAGAACAAGCTGAGAGTCTCCTATGATTCTAAGGTGGGATGACCTTGGATACAAGCACGTTTAAGACCAGCTAGAGAGCCTCATACTTAGACAGCTTGTTAGTGGCGGAAAAGGTGAGCTGAAAGGCGATGGGGATGGTAATACCCCTGGGGTGAGCACCGGCTCACCCAATGCCCCGTTCCCTGAGAGTTGAGTGCACCATCAAATGGAGGGACCAGAAGGGATCTTTGGAAATGACCGAGAGCTCTTAATCAAGAAATTCATCTCGGATGGATTCGCTGTGAGGTAGCGGCAAATGGGCAAGGTGCTCGGCGATAGCATATCCTTGATGGCCTTTTGGAGCACAAAAGAGATGTCGAATTGTGAGAGGAAGCTATACCAACACGTAAGCTGATCAGAGAGGACAGATTTTTCTAAGAGGACCTGAGTGGATACATCCTTGAGATCAGCTTAACCTCAGGGCAAGAAAGTAGTGTTTAAGTTTTTGAACTACCCACATGAGCCCGACGCAAGTTTTGTCCACAGTGGTGTATTGGCTTCCGTGGTGTTGAAAAGTCTAGAAAGGTAGTATGCTGCCCTTTCTTTTCCTGATTCATCGTGGTGTGCAAGGACAGCACCTAGGGAGTTCTCAATGACTGAGAGATATAGGATTAGCGATTTCCCAGGTACAGGAGGTTGTAAAACTGAGGGGTTCATGAGATACCTCTTCAAATCGTCAAAGGCTTCTCGACACTTGTCATTCCATTCGAACTTTGCCCCCTCTTTTCGAAAGATCATAGAATGGGTGGCATCTTTGTGAATGCTGTGATATGAATCTTCTAATGAATTGTAAATGCCCAATCAAACCTCGTAGTTGTGAAATAATCTTTGATGCGGCATTTCCGCAATAGCCTTAGCCTTGTTTAGATCGATCTCATTCCCCTTACTGACTATGAAACCTAGCAACTTTCCTGATGATACCCCGAACACGCACTTCTTTGGATTCATTCTCAGTTGATACTCCCTTGATCTTTGCAACACCTTAGCGTGGATCTCGGGGTGTTCTCACCTGGTTCTTGACTTCACAGATGTCATCTACGTAACTTCCTACATAGACAATGCATCATGTCGTGGAAGATTGCCATCATCGCCCTTTGATAAGTGCCCCAACATTCTTTTATCCCAAATGGCATGACTACGTAACAATGTACCTGACCACCGACATAGCCATTCTGACAGAGAGGACAGCGGTCAGATCGGTCAGAAAAGTAGTCGCGTCGCATTCAGACGCTGCGACAAGAACGTGACGCCCCCCCCGTCAAGTGCTATCTATTCGAGTGCTATAACAATTAATCGTTGAAAATCAAAGTGCTATCTATCG
This sequence comes from Colocasia esculenta, assembly GCA_014218235.1. Classification (NCBI taxonomy): domain Eukaryota; kingdom Viridiplantae; phylum Streptophyta; class Magnoliopsida; order Alismatales; family Araceae; genus Colocasia; species Colocasia esculenta. The sequence continues at coordinate 11,876,140 of CM024756.1, forward strand.
AGTGCTATACAAGTGCTATTGTTACATACTATTGTCGCTACATGGCCATTCCATTATCATTCTCGTTGTGTTATTTTCACTGTACCAATGCTATTGCTCTCTTGTTATCGTTACTTGCTCTACATACTATACTTTTTGTTACCCTACCATTTAAGACATTATTATTTAAAATATACTTGTTCTCATGAGATATTAATCCTACTGGGCATTATTCGCTCATCTTACGTTATTGTTTCATGTGTTCAGGTGAGTTGGATGGCGAGTACCACACTCAGGATGGGAACGAGGATGATGTCCAGGAGTGACCCTTACAGCAACCACTGCTTAGTATTTAGTATAGTTTAGTTTGGAGTTCAATAAAGTACTTTGGGGCCTAGTTATGACGCTGATAGATGGATGTAATAGATATTGATGGATTATTAATGAATTGGAGTTATTTGATATTATTCCCACTTGTTCAATGGTTTGTTATTATTTCTTGCTCTATACTATTTATAACTGTAATTCCGCTCCGATATTCCGCGTCGGGGCGTTACAGTTTTGTGGTAGCAGAGCCTAGATTATTCTTAAGTATAGGATGATCTAGGTTTGACCTGCCTCGACTTAGAGTCTAAATTCCGTACCTATGTGAGATGGGTAGAACCAAGGGTATTAAGATAAAACAAACTCACACATGCATAAACGTAGTGCAACCTCAATGACTTACTTATGATTTTCTTTTTGAAGGAACTTAAACACTAAAATGGCAGCGGAGCGTGCTCAACTCTCCGTGACATGCAACACACTATTCAACAACTTACGCAGGCATTACTCCAGGCTGCTGGAGCGAATAATAACAGTAACCGAGGAGCCGAAAAATCACAGGAATTTCCGCACTTAAATCCACCTCGTTTCAGTGGGACTACTGATCCCGATGACGCAAAGAATAGGCTTAAAGAGATTGAATGAGTTTTCCACGTTATGCAATGCGAGGATGGAGATAAGCTATTACTTGCAACATATTAGCTAGAACGAGACGCCTGTGCATGGTGGGAGTCCGTGGAAGCCACCAGTGCTGATACACAATTTACTTGGGAGGAGTTCAAGGAGCGCTTCAACTCCAAGTATTTTTCTGAGAGAGTTTAAGAACGAAAGGCCTCTGAATTTGCTGCATTGAAACAGAGGAATCTCACTGTAGCTGAGTATGAAGCTCAATTCTCCAGGTTGGCATGATATGCCAATCATCTGGTCGGCATGGAAAGAATGAAGGCCAAGCACTTTCTAAATGGGCTCAGCCCGCTTACATCACACAACTAGCATCTCTGGACATTCAGACGTATCCGGAGATGGTCAAGAAAGCCCAATTGTTGAAGGATGCAACCGACCTTACCGAGCGCATCAAAGGCAGAATGGTAAAGAAGGAACAGACCTCAAAAGCACTGAGCAATTCCACTAACGGCAAGAAAGGTCGTTAAGTATCACTGAAGGCCAAGCCAGGAGCGGAAGCCCAAAGTTTTCCCCCCACTACCACAAACAAGCAAATGCAAGCACTGTGACAAGCTGGGTCCACACTGCATAGGAGTGCTAGAGAAGGTAGGCACATGCCACGCTGCGGGAGTCGAGACCATCGTACCCCAATGCCCCCTAATCAAGGAAACGAGAAGCGTCCTACGGGACAGAAGAAGCCTGGCCGACTGCAAGCCTTGCAACAGGTAGAAACCCCGAAGAGGGTGGAGTCTTGAAGGTACTCTACCGGTCTTTTCTCAAACAGTATTTGTTTTGTGTACACTGGTGCAACACATTCATTATATCACAAGCATTGCTAATGTTGAACCACTTTATGGTTGTCCTTATTTTTGGTGATAACAAAACTTATGATGATTTCATATATATCTTTGTTGATTAAATACTATTGAATATTTGTTTCATCTGAGTCGCATCAATCTCATAGCAAAATGCTGAGTCTCACATTGATCCAATATGGTGCACTAAAATGATAAAATAGATGTTTAATCAATATACATCGATTTCAGTTCAAGTGCCAAAATTAATAAGCGCTACATCGATTTGTTTTTAATTGATTTTTTAAAGCGCTACAACGACTTCGCTAAGTGGCCATAAGATTTGTTAAGAAATCGATCTCAGAACGATCGCTAAGTGGCCTTAACGATTTGTTAAGAAATCGATCTCAGAACGATTCGCTAAGTGGCCTTAACGATTTGTTAAGAATTGATCTCATAACGATTCGCTAAGTGTCCATAACGATTTGTTAAGAAAGCGATCTCAGAATGATTCCTTTTATAGTCACATCGATTTGGGTCCGTAACGATTTTATAAGTAATCACATCGTTTCTTCATGTGATCACAACGATTTGCCCTGATATCGATTTTGTTTCTCATAACGTTTGATAAGTTTCACATCGATTTGGGTCTCGTAACGATTTCATAAGTGATCACATCGATTTCTTCAGGTGATCACAATGATTCTTGCATAACGATTTCATAAGTGATCACATCGATTTGTTCATAATCTTGCAACGATTTTTTAAATAAACAATGATTTTATAAGTCATATTCACATCGATTTCTCTTGTATGTTCAAGTGTTTTTGGCGCCTAAATGAAAAGTCAAATATCTTCTGACAAAAAGCTGCATGCGTAACTTCTCAGTCCTGTCAGAAAAAGATATGACTTATCAGTTTTAGCATGTTAAGAAAAAAACACGTAGCATGCACAGCTTTCATGTAAACACTCTTTTATGCTAACACTTTCTTCCATGCTCACAGACCTCGAAGACCACGAGAGTGATCAAGACAAGAGATGAGCAATGGGTAGAACTCCAACGGATCTCTTCAACGAATCCTTTTCAAAAGCCTCTCATATAAAAGATGAAGCATGGCTGAAGAAAGACAAGAGCCTCCTGAAATCCTTCAAGGAGTGTACAACTGTGAGAACCTTCACGCCATAAACACTAAGAGAAGAGAGAAGAGCTCGAGACAAAAATCTACAGAAGCTTTCAAAGCAGAAGTCTTCATCGCCTTCAACCTTCTTCTCTTCCATTCTCCCTGTGCTCATTGTAATCTTGGGGAGAGTCTGTGACTGTGAGCTAAGTCCTGAGTGTTCATCTTGTAATAGCTCTCAGTTTGTTCTTTCTTTTCTAAGAAAGACCCTTGTCCCTGTAGGACTATATACAGTGTGTAACCTAGCTAGAGGTTAGTGTCTAGCAGAACCTTGTTGGGGTTTGTACCAACAGGACCTAGCTGGGGTTTAAGTCTAGCAGAACCGCACTGGGGTTTGTTCCAGGAGGTTTACTTCTGAACCTGTAAAGAGTAGGTTTGCTTCTGAGCCTAGAAAAGAAAGGGGCTGCCTTCTTGCCCGGGAAAGAGAAGAAGACCTGGTGGGGTATCCAGGGTGTTGTAGTGACCTTGAAGGGGACTGTACCTTCGGTTAGTGAAATCCCAAGAGTTTGCTTGGGACTGGACGTAGGACTTCCATGGGGAAGGGCCGAACCAGGATAAATCTCCTGTGTCCTTTTGTGTGATTGTTCTTTTACTTCCGCACTGCCACTCTTCATCACACTAACACTAACCAAACTTTTAAGTGTTCACGTTTTGATTTCAGATTTAGAAAAACCTATTCACCCCCCCCCCCTCCTCTAGGTTACCTTGCTGCCATACATAGGGCCAACAAGTGGTATCAGAGCGGGTCTCTGATCATTCAAAGAAGATCCAACGATCTTAGAGTAAAGATCCATGGCAGCTCAAGGATATGCTGAAGGTCAATCAGTCACCAGACCTCCATTCTTTGATGGAGAGGACTACCAATATTGGAAGATGAGAATGGAATGCTCATTCGAGGCACAGACTTTGATCTGTGGCAGGTAATCGAGGTAGGTGATTTTGTTATCGTTCCTGCTGAAGGCACTACTGCTATTACAGCAGCAGATAAGCACAAATTATCCTAAATTTTAAAGCTAAGAACTTTTTATGTTGTGCTTTATCTAAAAAGAATTAGTAGAGTATCTGCTTGTAAATCTGCCAAAGAATATGGGATAAGCTGCAGATAACTTATGAAGGAACAAATAAAGTGAAACAAACTAGGATAGATATTCTTGTTTCACAATACGAACAATTTAAATGCTTCAAAACGAAAATATCACTACTATGTATAATAGATTTTCAAGCATAGTAGTAGGTTTAAATTCTCTTGGAAAAATTCTTTCTAATGAAGAAACTGTTAGAAAAATACTTAGGTCCTCAACTATTTCATGGACACCTAAAGTAACTGCTATTGAAGAGGCCCATGATTTAACCAAATGTCGATTGATAATTTAATAGGTTCTCTCATGGCACATGAAATTAATATGGAGCGACTATCTGAAACCCATTAAGAAAAAATGTATAATGCTCTTAAAGTTGCAGCTGCTCCTTCCACTTCTTCTTCTTCTAGTTCAAAAGATGCAGATTCTGAAGACAGTGATGTAGATGATGTACTGTCCAAGCTTCAGAAAATTCTCAAGAAGAAGAAAAATGGATCAAGAATGATTCAAAAGAAAGAGAGAAAAGAAAAAGAACCAGTCTGCTATAAATGCAGAACCTGGACATCTAAGACCAGATTGCCTAGACTAAAGAAGACTGGTCAACCAGAAAAGTCCAAAATAAAGCACAGAAATTCAAAAGAAAAGCCATGGCGCTGCTTGGGAAAATGAAGAGACCACATGCTCAGAATCAGACGAAAGAGCAGGTAAATCTACCCTCATGGTAGGACTAGATGAGGTACATCCTAACTCATCTTTTGATTCTTGCACAGATTCAGGATCAGAATCTGAAGATTTAGATCATGTTTTTAATGAACTTTATGATAAACACAAGGTTGTTGTAAAAGAACTAAAAAATCTCAAGAACAACCTTACCTGTTTGGAAAATACTAATTCTGATCTCACATCAGAAATGGAGCAATTAGAAAGAGAATTAAAGATAGTAAAGAAAATAATCATCTTGAATGAAATTTGAAAAGAAAAAATAATGAAAAGTTAGAGTTAGAAGAAAAATTAAAAACTCTAACTAAAAAAATCTCTACCTAAAAGAATCAGTTAGAAAATAATAAAAGGAAAAACTTCTTTAGCTCTATGCTTAAAAGGATCAAAATCTGGAAATAACAAACAAGGGCTTGTACATACCTCCAGAAAAAGGAAAACAAGCCATGATTCCAGAAAATATCCCCTACCAAATTTGTAAAAAGAACCAGATGCCCCAGAAAAAAGGCCCCTGTAAAAGAGAAAGTCTACAGAAATCACATTCTAAAACTCAGCACAAAAAATAAGAACAACAAAACAATCTATATTCATTGTTGTTCTCATTGCAATAAACTAGGACACACTGTAAACACCTGCACAACAGGCACTTAGTTTGGATCCCTAAAGGATATTTTCATGCTTCTAACCATCAAGGACCCAAAAGGATTTGGGTACCTACCTTTGAGTAATTTTCTTGCAGGTTAGCCTAGGAGCATCAAAAACCAAAGATGCTCAAGGTAGGAGTGACTACAGACTCTTCATTCAAATCTCATCTGAAGAAAGAGTAGTCACAAATTGAATTGGTCTTTATTACTAATTTATTTGCAAGTTTCATTCAGGTGGAGTCTCTCATTCAGGGGGAGCACAGACTAAGGGGGTTTATTCATTTTTGTCAATCATTGTTGAACCCCTCAATGGTAAGAATTCTCTCAAGGGGGAGAGAAATGCATGGTAAGATCCTTCCTTTTTGGTTTGTGACAAAAAGGGGAGAGTTTGTATGAATTTTCTGAAACTCTATGCTTTATATATTTTTATCAGAAAATTCCATAAATTTTGTCATCACCAAAAAGGGGAGATTGTTGAACCACTTTATGGTTGTCCTTATATTTTGGTGATAACAAAACTTATGATGATTTCATATATATCTTTGTTGATTAAATACTATTGAATATTTTGTTTCATCTGAGTCGCATCAATCTCATAGCAAAATGCTGAGTCTTCATTGATGCAATATGGCGCACTAAAATGATAAAATCGATGTTAATCAATATACATCGATTTAGTTCAAGTGTCCAAATTAATAAGTGCTACATCGATTTGTTTTTAATTGATTTTTTAAAGCGCTACAACGACTTCGCTAAGTGGCCATAACGATTTGTTAAGAAATCGATCTCAGAACGATTCGCTAAGTGGCCTTAACGATGTGTTAAGAAATCGATCTCAGAACGATTCGCTAAGTGGCTTAACGATTTGTTAAGAAATCGATCTCAGAACGATTCGCTAAGTGGCCATAACGATTTGTTAAGAAATCGATCTCAGAACGATTCTTTTTATATCACTCGATTTAGGTCTCGTAACGATTTCATAATGATCACTCGATTCTTCAAGGATCACACAACGATTTGCCCTGATATCGATTTCGTTCTCATAACGTTTGATAAGTTTCACATCGATTGGGTCTCGTAACGATTTTATAAGTGATCACATCGATTTCTTCAGGTGATCACAATGATTTGCTTGTATAACGATTCATAAGTGATCACATCGTTTGTTCATAATCTTGCAACGATTTTCTTATAAATAAACAACGATTTTATAAGTCATATTCACATCGATTTCTCTTGTATGTTCAAGTGTTTTTGGCGCCTAAATGAAAAGTCAAATATCTTCTGACAAAAAACTGCATGCGTAACTTCTCAGTCCTGTCAGAAAAAGATATGACTTATCAGTTTTAGCATGTTAAGAAAAAAAAAAAACACAGTAGCATGCACAGCTTTCATGTAAACACTCTTTTATGCTAACACTTTCTTCCATGCTCACAGACCTCGAAGACCACAAGAGTGATCAAGACAAGAGATGAGCACGGGTAGAACTCCAACGGATCTCTTCAACGAATCCTTTTCAAAAGCCTCTCATAAAAAAGATGAAGCATGGTTGAAGAAAGACAAGAGCCTTCCTGAAAATCCTTCAAGGAGTGTACAACTGTGAGAAGAACCTTCACGCCATAAACACTCAGAGAAAGAGAGAAGAGCTCGAGCCAAAAATCTACAGAAGCTTTCAAAGCAGAAGTCTTCATCGCCTTCAAGCCTTCTTCTCTTCCATTCTCCCTGTGCTCATTGTAATCTTGGGGGAGAGTCTGTGACTGTGAGCTAAGTCCTGAGTGTTCATCTTGTAATAGCTATCAGTTTGTTCTTTCGTTTCTAAGAAAGACCCTTGTCCAGCTGTAGGACTGTATACAGTGTGTAACCTAGCTAGAGGTTAGTGTCTAGCAGAACCTTGTTGGGGTTTGTACCAACAGGACCTAGCTGGGGGTTTAATTCTAGCAGAACCGCACTGGGATTTGTTCCAGGAGGTTTACTTCTGAACCTGTAAAAGAAGTAGGTTTGCTTCTGAGCCTAGAAAAGAAGTGGGCTGCCTTCTTGCCCGGGAAAGAGAAGAAGACCTGGTGGGGTATCCAGGGTGTTGTAGTGTCCTTGAAGGGGACTATACCTTCGGTTAGTGAAATCCCAAGAGTTTGATTGGGGACTGGACGTAAGACTTCCATGTGGGAAGGTCCGAACCAGGATAAATCTCCTGTGTCCTTTTGTGTGATTGTTCTTTTGCTTCCGCACTGCCACTCTTCATCACACTAACACTAACCAAACTTTTAAGTGTTCACGTTTTGATTTCAGATTTCAGAAAAAGGGCCAACAGCTAATACATTTAATGAAAAACCTACATCCATGGAATTTGAATTGCATGTCACTACACCATTGGGAGAAAAAACTCAATTAAACAAATACTTTCCATTAGTTGATGTTAAGATTGGTGATCTCAATTTGAGTGCTGACTTGATATGTATGCCCATGGAGGGCTACGATGTTATTCTGGGAGCCGATTGGCTGTCCACATATAGGGCTATCGTGGATTGTAGAAGAGAGAAGATCTCCTTTAGTGAATTCCCTAAATTGGCCTTCACAGGCCGTAGACACAAGAGGCACTTGTCTCTTGTCTCTGCTATAAAAGCACAAAACATGATAAGAAAGGGTTGTGTGGCATTTCTGGCCGCAATTGTGGTTGAAAAGAAAGCATCCAAGATATCAGACCTACATATAGTGTAAGAATACCCCAACGTGTTCCCCGATGAGCTGCAGGTATTCCACCCGAGAGAGATGTAAATTTCTCAATTGATCTAACATCTGGAGCTGCACCGGTATCACGCCAACCCTACAAATGTCCCCGGCTAAATTGAAAGAATTGAAAGAACAATTGATGGAACTATTGGAAAAGGGATTTATCAGGCCCAGTACTTCTCCTTGGGGAGCACCAGTGTTGTTCGTCAAGAAGAAGGACGGATCTCTGAGACCATGCATCGACAACAAGTAGTTGAATAATCTCACTATCAAGAACAAGTACCCTCTACCTCGTGTTGATGAGTTATTTGATCAAATCTCAAGAGCTGAGTATTTCTCTAAGATTGACCTTAGATCGGGATATCATCAGATGAGAATAAAGGATGTAGATATTTACAAGACAACTTTCAGGAGTAGGTACGGCCATTATGAATTTGTAGTCATACTTTTGGACTAACCAATGCTCTTGCAGATTTTATGCAACTAATGAACAGCATCTATCGGCCATACCTCGACAAGTTCGTCGTGGTGTTTATTGATGATATTCTCATATACTCTATGAACAAGGAAGAACATGAAGAGCATCTGAGGATCGCTCCGTAGATCTTGCAGGACAACAAACTCTATGCCAAATTAAGCAAGTGTGAATTCTGGCTCAAGGAGGTGTCATTTCTAGGCCACGTATATCCAAGGATGGTATCGTTGTCGATCCTTCCAAAGTTGAAGTTGTACTCAACTGGGAAAGACCGATCAATGTCACTGAGATCAGAAGCTTTCTTGGACTGGCTGGTTACTACAGATGGTTCATAAAAGACTTCTCCAAAATAGTTGTACCTCTTACTCGCCTTACACGAAAAGAGAACCCCTATGTCTAGAGCAAGGAGTGCGAGAAGAGCTTTCAGACCCTGAAACAACTCTTGACATCTGCACCTGTTCTCGCATTACCAGTCGAGGGCGAAGGATTTTCAATCTACACTGATGCATCTGGAATCGGCCTAGGCTGCGTGTTGATGCAGAATGAGAAGGTGATAGCTTATTCTTCAAGCAGTTGAAGCCACATGAAGTTAATTATCCTATCCATGATTTAGAACTAGCCGCAGTGGTATTTGCACTAAAGATCTAGAGACATTACCTGTATGGAGAACAATTCATTGTCTACTCGGACCACAAGAGTCTGAAGTACCTACTTTCTCAGAAGGAACTTAATATGCAACAAAGAAGGTGGCTAGAGTACTTGAAGGATTTTGATTTCAACATTCAATATCACTCAGACAAAGGTAATGCAGTAGCTGGTGCACTAAGTAGGAAGCCAGTAGCTTCTTTATCTTGTTTAGTCATGGGCGAGATGCAATTACTTGAGCAATTCGCTAGTCTGGATCTGAACATCGAGCAGAGAAGTGATCAGATGTTAGTGGCTAATCTTAGAGCTCAACCCAACATCTTTGTCGAGATCAGAGAGTGGCAGGCTAATGATCCATTCCTAGTCCGAGTCAGGAAGACCATAGCAGACAAGCCTGATTTCTCTATCACTGAAGACGGGAGATTATTATTCCAAGTCAAGACATACTTGTCTGACAATGAAGAGCTGAAGAGGAAATTGATGGATGAAGCCCACAAGACCAAGTATATTATTCACCCAGGTGCGACCAAGATGTACCAAGACATGAAAAGGTCATTTTGGTGGCCCAACATGAAGCGTGAGGTGGCTGAGCATGCGGCGCACTGCCTCACATGTCAACAGATAAAAACTGAACATCGTCATCCTACGGGTGTACTTAGACCCCTGGACATACCTGAATCAAAGTGGAAAAACATCGGAATGGATTTCATCATGGGTTTACCCCAAACTCATGGTGGACTTGATGCTATCTGGGTTATTGTGGACTGATTGACTAAGTCCGCACATTTTCTTGCAATTAAGAGTACATGGAGTGTCGATGTGCTTGCAGCCCTGTATGTAAAAGAAATAGTAAGATTACATGGAGTCTCCGTGTCCATTGTCTCATATCGTGATCCTAGATTCACTTCTAGATTCTAGAAGGGACTTCAGACAACATTAGGCACCAAGCTAAATTTTAGCACAACATTTCACCCACAGACAGATGGGCAGACAGAAAGAACTAATTAGATAGTGGAAGATATGTTGCGAGCTTGCACCATAGACTTCGACGGGTATTGGAACGAACAGCTATCCCTAATAGAATTCGCCTACAACAACAGTTATCAGGCCAGCATAAGATGGCACCATTTGAAGCACTGTACGGCAAAAGTTGTAGATCGCCAGTGTGTTGGAATGAGGTAGGTGAGCAGCAATGGTTGGGACTAGACATGGTGCAAAACACAAGCAGGGATATACAAATTATCCGAGATAGGATTAAGATAGCTCAGTCTAGGTAGAAGAGGTATGCTGATAAAAGAAAAAGGAATTCAGAATTTTAAGTCGGAGACCATGTGATGCTGAAAGTATCCCTGACCTGAGGATTTCAAAGGTTTGGGATGAAAGGCAGCTAAGACCAAGGTTCATAGGTCTATTTGAGATATTTGATAGAGTTGACGAGGTGGCGTACCGACTAGCACTACCTCCCAAGTTCTCCACAGTACACAATATTTTTCATGTGTCAATGTTGAGGAAGTATGTGTACGACCCATCACATGTAATCAGGTATGATGATATCATTTTGAACAAAGACATGACCGATGAAGAAAGACCGATAAGGATATTAGACAAGAAGAAGCAACAACTCCGGAATCGATCAATACCCGTGGTGAAGGTACTTTGGGGAAATCACGAAGTCGAAGAAGCCACGTGAGAACCCAAAGTGACCATGCGATGAAATTATCCGGAATTATTCAGTAAGTAACTCTTCATCTCACGATCATATGAATTGGGAACCAAATTCTTTTTAAGAGGGGGAGGATGTAGCAACTTGGATTTTTAAATCATAAATAAAATAAAATTTTATTAAATAAATGAGATAAATAGATTTAAATGAAATAATAGGAGAATAATCAAAACAAAAGGGAATGAAATCAATACCCATTAACCAAAATTAGGAGTGGGTTGTATTAATGGCCAAACATGAAAGAGTGGGCCCAAATGTGGAGAGCCCATCAGGGTATGGGAGCTAAATAAGTAAAATTCGCAATAAAAATTAATGATAAATAGTAAAGGGGTGAGATAATTATTACATAGCCTAAATCTATCTTAAAAAGAGTCCTAACCTTACCCTAACACTTCTTCCCACGAAATTGGCCTCTCCTCCACCTTAAAAAGGAGATAATTGCTAGGAGGGAAGGCGATAATTAGGGAAACTCGAAATCTTAAGGAAAGGAAGAGTTTTTAGAAGGGAGGACTCTTGTAGCCACCCAATACAACCCTAATTCGGCTCTCTCAACCCTTAGAACACTACTGGAACTCTGGGAGATGAAGGGGAAGGTTGAAGAACGAAGGAGCAAGGAGAAGAAAACTTGGACAAAGGGGATTTCATCTCGTTCTTCATCAAAAACCTAGGATTTCTTATCAACAAAAAAAGGTAGACAATCTCTCATGCACAAATCGTGTAAATTTAACCCTAGGTAGCCCACATGATCCTCTTTGAAAGCCCCAGGATTTCCCTATTTTTCGTGGCTCCATGAAGGATTATTAAATGTATCAATCCCTGTCATCATCTTGTACCCGAACCCTAAAGTTTGCTTGCAATCCTCGCATGTACTTGATCCCATGTCCTGTAAATATTCTCATAAATACTACATGTTCTTAGCTTTCAAACGCCTCTATTTGCCCTAATTTCTATCTTGTATCAGTTGCCAATTAAATAAATGTTTCTCGACTATACATGTTTAAGTTACTGAAGATCAACCTATTCAAAGCATGCCTTGCACGTACTTATTTTCTAATTAAACATGCCCACTGTTAGATCTCCATGTCCTCTTTCGATTAAAACTGGATTCATGATTTTTGGATCACTGTGTGATTTTATATCAATTTTTGAAGTACTCTATAGCATGCTTGGAAGGGAGGAACCCTACCTGGAAAAGGGCAAATCATTTTTCTGGTTGTTGGGCCGCCTTCTGAAGGCGCGACGGCCTGACCCGTCGCGATCTCAGAGGGGGTCGCGACACGGGGGTCCGTCGCATTCTGAACGTGACGGGTCGACCTGTTGCGACCTGGCCGGCTTGACCCTAGTGGTCGGTTCAACAGATCGCGACCGGCCTGGCGTCGCGACCTGAACGCGGTTGCCTTAACGCGACGCGCTCCTATGTCGCGACCTTAACGCAACAGTGAACCCTGTTGTGACAGTAGTATAGCGACCAGAACCCTAAATTTACCATATAACCCTACTATTTTGCCATATAAACCTTGTTTATCCCTAATTAAGTTCTGTCATGAGTAATTTCGACTTATTAATGGGCAATATTACATGGACTTCATTAATTTAAAAGTCATGTGCACAATCATATATGCTCTCTTCATTTCTTACACTTGCACACACTTAACAATCATGTTTACCATTAAACCCTATTAAATTACTCAATAACGTATCTGGTAATTAAGTGAAATTAATTACTAAATTTTTCGTTATTTAATTATTTATAATTGTCTTTGTTTTAATCGCATGATTTGATTACCGTGATCGTTTCCCTCAGCCTTCAAGAACTCGAGGCACGACGGACCCTAGTTTCTACACACCTTCTCTTGACATGGACCACCTCTCCATCGGGAATACTCTCGACTGGGCCAGGGACTCCTTGTCAAGACCTTCATAAGTCTTCTTGACTTTGGCGCACGTCCTTAGCCGAGGAGCTGGTTGTACCCTTAAAACCCGTTACACTCCTAGAGATCAGTACGATCCAAATGGCCTTAGTGAGTTCTCTCTTGTCTTGTGATCACGCTGAGCCACCTACCCTGTGTCCATAGCACGGCTAGTGGGCGGTAATGACTTCTACCAGACTGTCGACACACAACCGTATTGTGCAACTATGATTGTCGTTGTTTAATGTTGTTTTACGATTATACCCCCTATCTCATCTACTATCTCATTACTCTAATCTGTTCACTTACACTCTATACTCTCATCTATTTCATCTATTACTCTCATATCTTCTTGGTACTCTATTTGGCCATACAGTTGATTTTTTAAAATAACAAACAGTGTTATATGTCAGTGTAATAGGGGCCGGTCTAGTTCTGGGGAGAGCGCCCAAAGAGTGTCATTTCCTCAGGAAGGTTACATGATCAAGATGTGTACCACATGCATCCAGCGCCATTTAATACTATAACAATTAATCGTTGACAATCAAAGTGCTATCTATTCGAGTGCTATACACTACTATCATTACATACTATTGTCGCTACATGGCTATTCCATTATCGTTCTTGTTGTGCTATTTTCACTGTACTAGTGCTATTGCTCTCTTGTTATCGTTACTTGCTCTACATGACTATACTCTTAGTTACCTTGTCATTTATGACATTAATTATTTAAAACATACTTGTTCTCATGAGATATTAAGTCCTACTGGGCGTTATTCGCTCATCCTACGTTATTATTTCATGTGTTCAGGTGAGTCGGATGGTGAGTACCACACTCACGAGGATGGGAATGATGATGATGTCCAGGAGTGACCCTTACAGCAACTACTGCTTAGTATTTAATATAGTTATGAGTCAGTTAGTCCTTGTGTAGTTAGTTTTGAGTTCAATAAAGTACTTTGGGCCCTAATTATGTCTCTGATAGATGGATGTAATAGATATTTGATGGATTATTAATGAAATTGAAGTTATTTGATATTATTCCCACTTGTGCAATGGTTTGTTATTATTTCTCGCTCTGTACTATTTAATAATTGTAATTCCGCTCCGATATTCCGCGTCAGGGCGTTACACACTTTGAACCATCCATTATGACTTAATTTGGAATGAAAATATCTCATAATGTACCTGGTAATTTATTCAATTATATAGTTAAATTACCATATTTTTAAAAGGACTTGTCTTCATTTCGTGCGATGTTTTGGGAACACCGATACTGACGCTCCACTGTTCTAGAATTCCTCTAGAACATCGAGCACTTGTTTCTATATATATACTTTCTCTTAACTTGGACAAACTCTCCGTCGAATACTCCTGCCGGCTAGTGAATCCTTGTTCAAGGCCTCCTTAAGTCTCCTCTATCCATGGATTCCCACATGGTCGACGAGCTAGTTGTACCCTAACACCTATAAAACCCTTTAGGGATCAATATAGTCCAAACGACTATTAAAAGTTCGCACTTATCCAGAATCACGCCAGACCTCTAGACCTGTGCATAGCATGGCCAGTAGAAGGTTAGTGAATTCCACCTGACTGCCAACACCAAGTGTTTGTGTTGTGCAACTGCTACTATCACTCGTTTACTCGACGTTTTATATGCATTGATCTGTAGTTCTCATCTATATTTTACTCCCTCATCTATTCACACTCTCTCTACTATCTCGTCTATTCATCTAGTGCTCTTATCTATTTCTTGGTACTCTCTATTAGCCATTAATTGATTATCTAACGATAAATAACATAACCAATGCCAATGCAATAGGGCCCGATCTGGTCCTGGGGGGAGCGCCCGAAAATGCCATTTGCCCATGGGAGTTAAATGATTAAGATGTCGGCATTACATCCAAGTGCCATACTATCAAGATTAATCTAAGACAATCAAAAGTGTTATATTCTCTCGATGTTTTTGACAAACAAAAGTGCTATATTCTCTTGATGTCTCTGACCAACCATGTGCTATGTTCTCTCGTGTCTATTGATAACAAAGTTCTATACTCTCTCAACTATCTACGGATAACCAAAGTACAATACTATTTCAATTGACAAAAGTTAATCAAAGTGCAATACTATTTTGATTGAGGAAAAATTAATCAAAGTGCAATTTACTCTCTATATGGCCAACTACTTTCTCTCTCCTTGCTATACATGTCGCCTGCTATTGCTTCACAATGTCGTTACTTGCTATTGTGTTGTTATCGTTTTCCATCGTGATTAACTTTAATCATCGTGCTATACTTGATTCATCTGCTATCTGAACCATGTTACCCGTGGTATTAGTTTCTCGAATTTACCTTACTCTTGCTATCTTTAGTTACTCTGCCCTTTTTAAGCATTAATTATTAAAGCTTGCTTGATCCTATTAAGCGTTATCGCTCTCCCTTTGTTATTTGTATTTGTTATTATGTCTCAGGTAAGCTAGATGACGTTACTCACACCAATGGGCAGGACCCGAGTGATGAGCGATCTGGAGTCAAGTCATGAAGTTACTCTAATACCATGGAGTCTAGTAGTTATTGCTTTAGATTTCTTTTCAATGTAATGACGTCAATGAGCTCAATGTAGTGGCTCTGGATTATGGTTGTAATAGTCTTAGTGAATTTAAATGAAATGAAGAATTTTATTTCAATTATTGTTCCTTAGATGCTCTGAATTATTCAATGTTGTACATTTTACTCTACTATGTACTTTGCTCACATCTCCCTGATTTATTCCACAACTAAATTGACGGGGTGTGACAGTTGGTATCAAAGCCTAGGATGTCTTAATAGGATATCTTAGGTTTAGGATGCTCTAGGATGTCCTCATTGGATCTTTTAGGTCTAAGGTGATCTAGGACAAATTGCCATGACACGTGTCTAAAATCAACCATCATACCTAAGTGAGGATTGGGTAGAACCGTGGTTAAGATCCAATATATGTATACTTACCCCAATTAATTTAATACTACTTCGTACCCTAATGTCAATCTCATTCTTGAAGGGACTCTTAATGGACGCCGACATGAGACCAACTCAAAGACTAGTTCTAGCATGTCAGCAAGCCGCTCAATTGCTAAAAGAAGCTTTGAAGGCGACCAAAGAAATTAAAAAGGTGACCAACAAGAACGGAAGGAAAATACAACGATGGCAAGAAGGCAACCCAACAGATAAAGCGTAACAATGAGATTTCCCGGATCATCTGTCTTCACTATCACAAGCCAAGTCATGTGGCCAAGAAGTGTTGGCGAAAGATTGGTGCATACCTATGTTGTGGCAACTTGAGGCATCAGCTGCGAGACTGTCCTCTTTTAGAGGAATCCGCTACTAGTGTGAAAGATCTCAACTCTATGACAAAAGGAAAACGACTAAACAGTGGTAAAGGTAAAAAGAACAATAAGAATGATAGGTGTTTAACTCTCAATCACGAAGGTCGATGCAAGAATTGCAATAAGGCAAGCTACATGTCAAAAGATTGCTGGAATAATCAAGGGAAGTGTTTCTGGTGTGGCACCTCAGACCACAAGATTAGAACTACCCCAGGAAAGACAAACATTATGGAGAATCAACACATCAGGATACACTCGAAGCTTCGGAAATACCTAGTCCAAATGACGAAGTCAGAATCATGGAAGGTAACTCTAAACTCGTCTCGATTAATACTCTTAGTATAGGGTGATCATTCATATTTAACTGAAGGAGTCATAGAATTTGGTGAACCAAATTCTTTTTAAGTGGGGGAGGATATAATACCCCAAATATTTCATTAATTAAAAATTATAAATAAATTGAAAATTTGTCAATTAATAAAAAAATCAAACTAGTTAAAAGATACGCATCATTATCACATGCATAAAAACTCATATAAAAATTCTATAAAATAAAAGTTATACCTTAAATAATATTCCCTAATGACCCATCAAGAAATTTAGGCTTAGAAAAATAATTCGAACCAAGTTTTAATTTTATGTGACTTATTATTGTAATTAAGGAATAATTTAGAAAAACCCATTATTATATGAGCCAATGGATTAACAATTAAAATAAAATTATGGGTAGACTCCAAACAATATGTATTGATAATCCATCATGAGAAATTTGGATCAATGGACCTCTCATAGCCCATGAATAAATTTTGAAACTCTAATATTCTCTAATTAAAAAGGGAAATTCCATAAGTTAAAACACATTAAACAAAAAGAAGTGAGAGGCTTTGTTAAATGGACCCATTAGAATTTAGTGGGCCAAAATAGGGATTTTAAAGTGAAATAATAGGAAATTACCCTAAATTTGTAACTTAAATATTACTTAATAGAAAGGAGGTATTTAAGCATTAAAATAGCTAATTTAAGATGAAATTAGATTCCTAAACCTACCCTAATAAGTTGGCCACGAATTTGGATCTCAACCTAACCCAAATTGGACATGACAAGCTTGGAAGGTGGAATTAAATAGGAAATCTCAAAATTAAATAGAAGTTAGAGTTCTATTAGAAAATAGAAACATAAGAAGCATAAATACTCTCCTAAATCCCCCATGGCCTGCCCTAGCTCGTTGCCAAGAGTTGCTGGACCAAGAGGAAAGGCCAAGGAGGAGGAGATCTCGTGGGGAGAAGACTCTCTCAAGCTCTCTCTCTCTCTCGTTCTTGAAGTTCTAACCCTAGAAGAGGAAAACAAATTAAAAGTAGACATTCTCATAAGCATAAATCATAAAATTTCGTCTGTAAGTTGTTCCAACCATCAAGGACAAATCCCTCTAGTTTCATAATTTTCTATCAAGCATATCTTTTGTTCTTGATTTTTGAAGTTCTACACTCCTCGTGACCCCAACCCTTCATCTTAAATCTTATTCTCCAAGCATACTCAACCCTATGCCACGAAATTTTTATTGGTGATACTGATATTTGTTAGGCTTCTTGTCCCCAAAAGCCCTAATTTTCATCCATCGTATCTTGCGAATTAATACTTTGATTTCGACTATGTACTGTTTCATGTTCATCATGAATACATGTGATTAAAGTATGTCTAAATCCTATCTATTTTGAAATTCCTATTTACTGTAAGTACCCATGTATGTCTAGATCAGTATGCAACTTGTTTCGTGATTTTTCATCGATTGTACATTTAGTTATGAATTTTCGAATCACCATGTGTCAAAAGAGGGGAACTTGGCCCGTAATCCCATGCTCTGTCCTTTTCCCACTCGAACTCAGGCACAGTACCTGAGAACGCGACGGCCCAATAGGCCGCGTTCTCAGGGATGGTCGCGACAACACCACCTGTCACGTTTTGAACGTGACAGGGACTGTCGTCGCATTCTGGCCGCTTGATTAGACAGTCTGTCACGTTCTGCGCAAGACCCTGTCGCGTTCTGCTTTTACTCCATTGCGACCCTCACATGGGTACATCACGATCTGAGCTTTTTGCATGAAAACCCACATTTTTGCAAGTCTTATTGTTCTACAATTACCCCATATTTTATTAACTGTCTTAAACACATAAAAACGAAGCTGTAAATATTGAATGTATTTTTAATTAATTAAAGTGAATCACATAACCTTTCATATCCATGATTTCTTATTCACAAGCACACAATTTGAACCATCCATTATGACTTAATTTGGCATGAAAATATCCCATAATGTATCTGGTAATTTATTCAATTATATAATTAAATTACCATATTTTTAAAAGGACTTGTCTTTGTTTTGTGCGATGTTTTGGGAACACCGATACCGATGCTCCACTGTTCTAGAATTCCTCTAGAATGTCGAGCACTTGTTTCTATATATACACTTTCTCTGACTTAGACGAACTATCCATCGAAAACTCCTTCTGTCGGACTAGTGAATCCTCATTCAAGGCCTCTGTAAGTCTCCTCTGTCCATAGATTCACACAAAGTCGACGAGCTGATTGAGCACGTTCGGCCGTCATCTTGATTGCTTAGTTCCTACAAAATAA
This sequence comes from Colocasia esculenta, assembly GCA_014218235.1. NCBI lineage: Eukaryota > Viridiplantae > Streptophyta > Magnoliopsida > Alismatales > Araceae > Colocasia > Colocasia esculenta. Next base: position 11,894,994 of record CM024756.1, read on the forward strand.
CTTCTTGTCATGATATCGATGTGGAATTAATTTGTGCGTGTGTGTGTTTATTTTAACTAGTTACCCTTGGCTCTAACCTCAATTCACATAGGTGGATAATTGACTCTAGTCGAGGCAAATTAACCTAGATCATCCTATACTTAAGAATAACCTAGGCTCTGATACCACAAAACTGCAACACCCCGACGCGGAATATCGGAACGCGAGGCAGTTGCAAGAAAGGGCATAGAGCGAGTACTAGACATCAATCCATTACACAATGAATAATACTAAAGCGAATTCATTTCATTAATATCTTTCCAATGTCTAGTTACAACCACTAATATTAGAGCCAATCTATGAGCCCGATTACATTGGAATAAAGCAAAAGACTAAACTTCAAACCTAACTACTACAACGCTAAACATAGCAATAGGACACTAGGGTACTCATGACATCACTTCAGGTTGTTCCCATCCTCTTGAGTGTATGGTTCATCCTCGGTCTCACCTGAGAACACAACGACAAATAACGCAGGGTGAGCGAACATTGCCCAGTAGGACTTAAATCTCAGGCTCAAGCAGGCTTTAAGTAATTGATGCATTAAAGGCAGAGTAACTATGACAGAACAGAAGAGAGTGTCAAGTAAAAATATAGCAGGACAGTACGTGAACGAAATAGCAAGACTTTCCAAATATAGACTTACCAGAATAGCACGTGTCGGGAATAGCACAAATAGCAACATAGCACAATGTCAAGTATAGCAAGATGGCCATAGTACAGATAGCACAACGAGTATAGCATAGCACTTTGTTGTCATGGACAACGAGAGAACATAGCACTTTTGATTGTCATTTAGATAGTCAAGATAGATAGCACTTGACTGTAATGCCAAACACTCTGATCATTTAACTCCCATGGGCACTAGCACTTTCGGGCGCACATCCCAAGACCAGATCGGGCCCTTTATATATTGTCAGGCATTAGTTATATTGTTTATCTTTAGACAATCAGTCAATGGCCAATATAGAGTACCAAGAAGTAGATGAGAGCACTAGATGAATAGATGAGATAGTAGAGTGAATGTGAATAGATGAGCGAGTAGAGTATAGATGAGAGTTAGTGGACCTTGCACATGAAACGTCGAGTAACGAGCGATAGTAACCGTTGCACAACACGCGCACATGATGTTGGTAGTCAGGCGGAACTCACGACCTTACCACCGGCCATGTTAAGCACAGGTCCAGAGGTACGGCTTGATTCAAGACGAGAGTGATTTCTAATGGCCGTTGGACCATATTGATCCCTAATGGGTGTAACAGGTGTTAGGGTACAGCCAGCTCGTCGACCATGTGGGAATCCATGGATAGAGGAGACTTACGGTGGCCTTGAACAAAGACTTACTAGTCTGGTAGAAGGAGTATCCGACGGAGAGTTCGTCCAAGTCAAGAGAGAGTGTGTATATAGAAACAAGTGCTCAACGTTCTAGAGGTATTCTAGAACAGTGGAGCGTCGATATCGGTGTTGCCAAAACATGCGACAAACGATAGACCAGTATATTTAAAATAGGGTAATTAATTACATAAATTACCAAATGTATTATGAAATAATTCATGCCAATTTATGCCATAATTTGATGGTTCAAAGTGTGTGTAAGTGTCATGAAATTGTAGATATAAAAGATCATGTGCATGTATTTTAATCATACATAAATGTTCAATTTATAACATGTGTATTTGTTATGTGTATGACTGTTAAACAAGAGTACAAACACTATAGATAATCAAGCATTGCTAAGGCAGGGGTTTCTTGCAAAAACCCAGATCGCGACGTACCCTAATGAGGGTCGCGATGGGGTCTACTGAGATCACAACAGGTGCTTGTACGGGTCGCGACAGGCTTAGTCAGGTCAGCAACAGATCACGACGACAGGCCCTGTCGCGATCAGATCGTGACAGAGGGCACTGTCGCGACAGAGCTTGTGAACACGGCCTATCGGGCTGTCGCGTTCACAGGGTCTGTGCTCGAGTCCGATAGGGAAAGGACTATTTACACTGGAATGGGCCAGAACATCCTATTTGACACAAGGTGGTTCAGAAAATCACAACTATTGTATAGTCAACGAAAAATCGTGAAACCAGTTGCAAAACGACCTAGACATGCATGGGTACTTACAATAAATAGGAATTGGAAAAATAATCAGCGTTTGGACATATTTTAAACATGGGTATTCATGATGAACATGAAATAGTACATAGTTGAGATCAACGATTAATAACATGCATCAGTTCCTATAGTAAAAATCTCATGGGATTGAGTATACAAGGATATCAAGAATAAGAAGAGGGTTCGGGGTCATGTCAGTTGCAGAACATGAAAAATCAAGAACGAGAGATATGCTCGATGGAAAATTATGAAACCAAAGGACTTTTGTTCCTGATAGACGAGACATCCTACAGAAAAAGTTTCATGGTTTATGCTTGTGAGAATGCCTACCTTTGATCGTTTTCCTCTTCTAGGGTTAAGACTTGAAGAACTCAGGGAAGAACTTGAGAGATCCTTCCTCTCCACGAATTCTCCTCCTCTTGGCCTCTCCTCCTGGTCCAGGAACCTCTTGGCACGAGCTAGGCCGGCCATGAGGGTTTAAGAGAAGTATTTAAGCTTCTCCCTATTCCCTTTCCTAGTTTAAGCCTAACTCCTATTAATTCTGAATTTCTATTTTCCTCTCCCCTTTTTAAGCAAGAGATCTCCTATTTGGGTTGGGAGAGAGAATTTCGTGGCCAATCAATTGAAGTAGGTTTAGGAATTCAATCCTAATTCAAACTAGCTATTTAATGTATTAAATATCTCTTTTCTATTTTAGTAATATTTTAGATACGAATTTTAGGTATTTCTCTATTATTCCCCTTCTTAAAATCTCTATTTTAGCCCACTCATTCTAATGGGTCAATATAGCAAAGCCCATTACTCTTTTTCTTTTAATGGGTTTTATTTAATTCTCTCTTATTTGATTTCCTAGTTGATTTAATACATCTCCTTTTATTTGATTTCTAATTAAATAATATAAGTTTTTTTTAAAAAACCATAATTTAGGGTTGCTACATCCTCCCCTCTTAAAAGAATTTGTTCCCAAATTCATGTGATCATTCAGGAGAGAATGTCTTACCGAAAAGAGCGGGGTAGTTCCGTCTGATGATTCCTTCCGGTTCCCAGGTTGCCTTCTTCCACTCCACGATTATTCCATAGGACTTTAACCACATGGATGGGACGGTTCCTGAGTTGTTGTATCTTCCGTTCCAGTATCTTGACTGGCTTCTCTTCGTACGTCACATCTTTGTTCAATATCAACTTCTCGTGGCGAATGATGTGCGTGGGGTCGTACAGATATTTCCTAAGCATGGAAACATGGAACACATTGTGTACACATGACAAATCCGGTGGCAATGTCAGCCGGTATGCAACCTCACCAACCCTTTCGAGTACTTCAAAAGGACCGATGAATCTAGGGCAGAGCTTTCCCTTTACACCAATCTTTGATGCCATGAGTAGGTGACACTTTTAGGACACATGATCACCCACTTGAAATTCCAATCTCGCCTTCTTTTGTCGGCGTAGCTCTTCTGTCTGGATTGGGCAATCTTGACCGGTCTCTGATTACCTGAATGTCCTTCGTTGTTTGTTGCACCATGTCTGGGCCTAGCCATTACTGTTCTCCAACCTCATTCCAGCATGCAGGGGATCTGCAATTCCTTCCGTAGAGTGCTTCGAACGGTGCCATCTTGATACTCGCCTGGTAACTGTTGTTATAGGCGAACTCAATAAGAGGTAGGTGCTCATTCCAATAACCTTGAAAATCTATAGTGCAAGCTCTCAACATGTCTTCCACTATTTGGTTGGTTCTTTCAGTTTGCCCATCGGTTTGTGGATGGAATGCGGTACTAAAGTTGAGTTTAGTACCCAGTGCACCCTGCAGTCCTTTCCAAAAATGAGATGTGAATCTCGGATCTCGATCCGAAACAATAGATGATGGAATGCCATGTAGTCTTACAATCTCCTTGACGTATAAGGCAGCTAGTACCTCTACTGACCATTTACTATAGGCAGAAAGTGGGTGGATTTGGTTAGTCGGTCCATAATGACCCATATGGCGTCGAGTCCACCACGAGTCTTGGGTAAACCCATGATGAAGTCCATGCCGATACTTTCCCATTTCCATTCTCAAATATTAAGCGGTCTGAGTACACCAGCAGGGCGCAGGTGTTCCGCTTTTACTTGTTGGCAAGTAAGGCAGTGAGCGGCATGTTCAGCTACCTCTCTTTTCATGTTCGGCCACCAAAACATTCTTTTCATATCTTGATACATTTTGGTACCTCCCGGATGAATAGTATACCTTGTCTTGTGAGCTTCATCCATTAGTCTTCTCTTTAGTTCTTCATTGTCGGGAACACATGTCCTTCCTTGAAAGACAAGCCTTCCGTCTTCAGTCATTGCAAAGTTTGGTCTTTCAGTTAGAGTTTCTTTGACGCAAACTAAGAATGGATCATCGTCTTGTTGAGCTTTGATCTCCTCTAGCAGATCAGATTGAATCTTGATATTGGCAACCAAGACTCGATCATCTCTATGTTCGATATTTAAGTCTAACCTTATGAATTGTTCTAGTAGTTGCATCTCGCTAAGGACTAGACTTGAGACAAATGGCATTGGCTTCCTACTAAGATCATCAGCCACGACATTTCCCTTGCCTGGGTGGTATTGGATGTGTAAGTCAAAATCTTTCAAGTATTCCAGCCATCTCCTTTGTCTCATGTTGAGTTCCTTCTGAGAGAATAAATACTTCAGACTTTTATGGTCTGAGTAGACAGTGAATTGCTCGCCATATAGATAGTGTCTCCAAATCTTCAAGGTGAAGACAACGGCAGCCAACTCGAGATGATGTACAGGGTAGTTGACTTCATGTGTCTTCAGTTGTCTTGAAGAATAGGCGATGACCTTCTCCTTTTGCAGAGTAAACACAGCCCGATTCTTGAGGCTCGGTCTTGGTGTAGACGAGTAACCTTCTCCTCCCTCTTTAGAGTGTAAGAACAGGTCCTTGAGGGTTTGGAAACTTTTCTCACACTCTTTACTCCAGGAGTATGGATTCTCCTTTCGTGTCAGACGCGTGAGAGGAACAGCGATCCTTGAGAAGTCCTTGATGAATCGCCTGTAATAGCAGCCAGTCCTAGGAAACTTCTGATTTTGGTGATGTTGGTTCTCTCTCCAGTTGAGTACAGCTTCGACTTTGGAGGGATCAACGAAGATGCCGTCCTTTGAGATGACATGGCCCAAGAAGGATACTTCTTCGAGCCAGAATTCACACTTGCTAAGCTTTGCATATAGCTTGTTGTCTCGCAAAACTTGTAGTGTTGTCTTCAGGTGTTCTTCATGCTCTCTCTTGGTCTTGGAGTATATGGATGTCGTCGATAAAGACGACCACGAACTTGTCAGGTAGGTAGGGCGATATATGTTCATAAGTTGCATAAAGACTGTAGGAGCATTGGTTAGCCCAAAAGGCATAACGACGAATTCATAATGTCCATACCTGCTCCTGAAAGCCGTCTTAAAGATATCGTCGTTCTTGATCCTCATTTGTGTGTAGCCAGATCGAAGATCGATCTTGGAGAAATATTGAGCTCCCGATATTTGGTCGAACATTCGACGACTCTGGGCAAAGGGTACTTGTTCTTGATGGTGAGTTGATTGAGTTGTCGATAGTCGATGCACAGCCTCATCGATCCATCTTTCTTCTTTACGAATAGCACAAGTGCTCCCCATGGGGAAGTACTTGGTCTGATGAATTCTTTTTCTAGTAGATCCATCAGTTCGCCTTCAATTTTCAGCTCGGCAGGTGACATCCGGTATGGTTGACGCGATACCAGTGCGGCTCTAGGAATCAAGTCAATGGCGAAGTTGACATCTCGTTCAGGGGGAATCCCTGGCAGGTCTTTGGGGAATACATCTGGGTAGTCCTGTACTATATGTATGTCTTCTATCTTGGAACCCTTATTTTCCACTACTACGGCTGCTAGGAAAGCAATACAGCCTTTCCTCATCATGTTGTGGGCTTTTATTGCGGAGACTAGAGACATCCGTCTCTTATGTCTAATCCCGGAGAATTCCAGTTTAGGAAAGTCACTAAAGATAACCTTCCCTTTCTTACAGTCGACACTTGCCCCATATGCGGACAACCAGTCGGCTCCAAAATTACATCATACCTTCCATGGACATACACATCAGGTCGGCTTTTAGGTTATGGTCCCGATCATTACATCGACAGAGGGAAAGTATTTGTTCAATTTCTCCTTTTCCCTAGTGGCGTTGTGACAGAGAACTCACAACCCATGGATATAGCTTTAGCCACAGTATCAGTAAAGTTTTGAGATATAAATGAATGAGTGGCTCCAGTATCAAATAAAACGAATGCTGATAATGAGAAACTTGAAGGGTACCTTCTACCACGCCACCCCCCATAGCAGGTTCCTCATCATGTAGGGCTTGCAGTCGGCCCTGTTTCTTAGGCGCATTAGGGCGCCTTTCATTCTTTTTAGTAGCGGGCACTCAGGGATACGGTGCTCGCGACTTCCGCAGCGCAGACATGCGCTGGCTTTCCTCCAGCATTCATCAGCCGTGTGACCAGGCTTGTCACAGTGTTTGCAGTGGCTCTTGGTTGGAGTGTTGGGTACGAAAACCTTGGGTTTCTTTTCTTGGCTAGATCCCTCCGTGATGTTGAAGGATGCTTCTTGCCGTTGGTAGCTTAGCAAATGACTGAACCGAGGTCACTTCCTTCTTGACGAACTTCCCTTTGATACAGTCGGTGAAGTCCGTAGCATCTTCTAGCAGCTGAGCCCTCTTCCCCATCTCGGCATAGGTCGGATGTCGAAAGGTGCGAGTTGAGTGATGTAGTGGGGCTTAAGGCCATTTAGAAAGCGCTTAGCCTTCATCCTTTCAGTGTTCACCAGATGTACAGCATAGCGTGCCAGTCTAGAGAACTGGGCTTCATATTCAGCATAGTCAAGCTCCGTTGTTTAAGAGCAGCGAATTCCGTAGCCTTCCTTTCTAAACACGCTCGGAGAAGTATTTGGAGTTGAATGCTTCTTTAAACTCGTTCCAGGTGAATTTCCCATTCTCTCTAGTAGCTTCCACTGACTCCCACCAAGCGCAGGCGTCCTTCTCCAGTTGGAACACAGCCAGTAGCAACTTGTCTCCTACTGCACATTGCATGACATGGAAAATTCTTTCCATCTCTTGGAGCCAGTTCTCAGCTTCATCCAGATCCATGGATCCGCTGAACCTACATGGGTTCAGACTTCTGAAGTTATGATGCAGGTCGCCTGCACCATGATTGCCACCTCCTTGAGTAGCTTGCACAATGGTGCGTGTCAGTTCTTGGAGGTTTGTTGCATGCCCCTCATTTGAGCATGTTCGGCAGTCATCTTGATTGCTTAGTTCCTACAAAATAACTTCTTGTCATGATATCGATGTGGAATTTAATTTGTGCGTGTGTGAGTTTATTTTAACTAGTTACCCTTGGCTCTAACCTCAACTCACATAGGTAGATAATTGACTCTAGTCGAGGCAGGTTAACCTAGATCATCCTATACTTAAGAATAACCTAGGCTCTGATACCACAAAACTGTCACACCCCGACACGGAATATCGGAACGCGAGGCAGTTGCAAGAAAAAGGTATAGAGCGAGTACTAGACATCAATCCATTACACAATGAATAATACTAAAGCAATTCATTTCATTAAAATCTTTCCAATGTCTAGTTACAACCACTAATATTAGAGCCAATCTATGGGGCCCGATTACATTGGAATAAAGCAAAAGACTAAACTTCAAACCTAACTACTACAACGCTAAACATAACAATAGGACACTAGGGTACTCATGACATCACTCCAGGTCATTCCTGTCCTCTTGAGTGTATGTTTCATCCTCGGTCTCACCTGAGAACACAACGACAAATAACGTAGGGTGAGCGAACATCACCCAGTAGGACTTAAATCTCATGCTCAAGCAAGCTTTAAGTAATTAATGCATTAAAGGCAGAGTAACTATGATAGAACGGAAGAGAGTGTCAAGTAAAAATATAGCAGGACAGTACGTGAACGAAATAGCAAGACTTTCCAAATATAGAGTTACCAAGAATAGCACGTGTCGAGAATAGCACAATAATAGCAAGATAGCACAATGTCAAGTATAGCAAGATGGCCATAGTACAGATAGCACAACGAGTATAGCATAGCACAACGAGTATAGCATAGCACTTTGTTGTCAATGGACAACGAGAGAACATAGCACTTTTGATTGTCATTTAGATAGTCAAGGTAGATAGCACTTGAGTGTAATGCCAAACACTCCGATCATTTAACTCCCATGGGCACTAGCACTTTCGGGCGCACATCCCAGGACCAGATCGGGCCCTTATATATTGCCAGGCATTAGTTATATTGTTTATCTTAGACAATCAGTCAATGGCCATATAGAGTACCAAGAAGTAGATGAGAGCACTAGATGAATAGACGAGATAGTAAAGTGAACGTGAATAGATGAGCGAGTAGAGTATAGATGAGAGTTAGTGGACCTTACACATGAAACATCGAGTAACGAGCGATAGTAACCGTTGCACAACACGCGCACATGGTGTTGGCAGTCAGGCGGAACTCACGACCTTACCACTGGCCATGTTAAGCACAGGTCCAGAGGTACGGCGTAAATTAAGACGAGAGTGAATTTCTAATAGCGTTTGGACCATATTGATCCCTAATGGGTGTAACGGTGTTAGGGTACAGCCGGCTCATCGACCATGTGGGAATCCATGGAGAGAGGAGACATACGGAGGCCTTGAACAAAGACTTACTAGTCCGGCAAAGGAGTATCCGACAGAGAGTTCATCCAAGTCAAGAGAGAGTGTGTATATAGAAACAAGTGCTCAACATTCTAGAGGAATTCTAGAACAGTGGAGCGTCGATATCGGTGTTGCCAAAACATCGCAAGAAAACTATAGACCATTATTTAAAATAGGGTAATTTAATTACATAAATTACCAAATGTATTATGAAGGTTCAAAGTGTGTGTAAGTGTCATGAAATTGTAGATAGAAAAGATCATGTGCATGTATTTTAATCATACATAAATGTTCAATTTATAACATGTGTTATTTTCTTTGTGTATGACTGTTAAACAAGAGTACAAACACTGTAGATAATCAAGCATTGCTGAGGTAGGGGGTTTCTTGCAAAAACCCAGATCGCGACGTACCCTAATGAGGGTCGCGACGGGGTCCACTGAGATCGCGACGGGTGCTTGTACGGGTCGCGACAGGCTTAGTCAGGTCGACAGCAGATCACGACGACACGCCCTGTTGCGATCAGATCGTGACAGAGGGCACTGTCGCGACAGAGCTTGTGAACACGGCCTATCGGGCTGTCGCGTTCACAAGGTCTGCGCCCGAGTCCGACAGGGAAGGACTTTACATTGGATTGCGGTCAGAACATACCCTATTTGACACAGGGTGGTTCAGAAAATCACAACTAATTGTATAGTCAACGAAAAATCATGAAACCAGTTGCAAAACGACCTAGACATGCATGGGTACTTACAATAAATAGGAATTGGAAAAACAATCAGGTTTGGACATGTTTTAAACACGGGTATTCATGATGAACATGAAATAGTACTAGTTGAGATCAACGATTAAATTCGCAAGGTAGGATGAATAAAATTTAGGGCTTTTAGGGGAAAAGAGTGCTAACATGCATCAGTTCCTACAGTAAAAATCTCGTGGCATGGGATTGAGTATACAAGGAGATCAAGAATTAAGAAGAGGGTTCGGGGTCATGTCAGTTGCAGAACATGAAAAATCAAGAACGACAGATATGCTCGATGGAAAATTATGAAACCATAGGGCTTTTGTTCTTGATAGATGAGACATCCTACAGAAAACGTTTCATGGTTTATGCTTATGAGAATGCCTACCTTTGATCGTTTTCCTCTTCTAGGGTTAAGACTTGAAGAACTCAGGGAAGAACTTGAGAGATCCTTCCTCTCCACGAATTCTCCTCCTCTTGGCCTCTCCTCCTGGTCTAGGAACCTCTTGGCACGAGCTAGGCCAACCATGAGGGTTTAAGAGAAGTATTTAAGCTTCTCCCTATTCCCTTCCTAGTTTAAGCCTAACTCCTATTAAATTCTGAATTTTCTATTTTCCTCTCCCTTTTTAAGCAAGAGATCTCCTATTTAGGTTGGGAGAGAGGGAATTTCGTGGCCAACCAATTGGGGTAGGTTTAGGAATCCAATCCTAATTCAAAATAGCTATTTAATGCATTAAATATCTCTTTTCTATTTTAGTTACGATTTTTGGGTATTTCTCTATTATTCCCCTTCTTAAAATCTCTATTTTAGCCCACTCATTTCTAATGGGTCAATATAGCAAAGCCCATTACTCCTTTTCTTTTAATGGGTTTTATTTAATTCTCTCTTATTTGATTTCCTAGTTGATTTAATACATCTCCCTTTTATTTGATTTCTAATTAAATAATATAAATTTTTAAAAAAAAATTCCCATAAATTTAGGGTTGCTACAGAACACAAAATTTTCAGTCTTCTAATTGATGGTGACTTCCTAAAGATGATTTTGAGGAAGCATTGCAGGCATCTAGATGGTTCCAGTAATCATGTAATAGACCAAAAATGCAAAGATACTGCCAAAAAAGGATGAAGAAAATTGAAATGCATGCTATCATAAAAAACAAATGCAGAGAAGTAATAGTCAATACTTTTCATCCCTCTGGAGCAATCTTCATCCACCAAAGAGATCTCTTCTACCGTTTTTGCCTCAGCATCACATCTATTTTTTACTGAATTTGCTCCAAGAAAAACAGAAAATTTAAGGTGGAAGATTACCATTCCGGGCACTAGATAAGTACGACCTATAGCCCTGTAAAAGTGTAACCCATTTATTATCTCCTCTCCTAGAAGCGTAGGGATGATTAATGTTCTTGGAACATATCCTTCTCTTTTACGATTTCCTTTGCAATCTCTAAAAGATATATGATATCGGGGTTATCAAATGCCACCTATCCTAATTTCTAGACAAATGCTCAATCTCTGGGTTTAGTAACTAGATCTCAGAAATATGGTAATGTTATATGCATCTGAGATAAAAATTCTCAAGTGTTGGCGATTAAAAATTACACAAAATACATACTATTGAGTTTACCTTTATCTTTGTGCTCGAGCCCTCCTTGCCATCAAAGTGTTGGCGAATTGATCACGTAATTGGATCATAAATTGTTGGTCATTCTGTCTAGATGATTCTCACTAATACAACAATCTAGAAAGAACTTGACCCTCTCATTATCGTTCCAGCTAGTTCTAATTGTGCTACTCTTTGTGTTACTTGTTCCTTCCATTTGAGACATCCTAATGCACAAATAGGGAGAAATGAGTAGCAAAAAATCATATTGATACTACAGAATATAAGAATATTTTAACAAAAAATATAGCTGAAACTTAACTATCCAAACAGAACAAATGATTATGTAAGGAAAGCATAACATCCATGGAACATTGACCAGTAGAAGAGAATTTGTTTGGATATATATGCACACAGTACAGTGCAAGACCATTTGCTGGTCAAGTACTTGTAGAGGAAGACACCTTGTGAAACACCCCTCTTGCTCTGCCAACTTCTCTTTTTTTTTTGTGGTGGTGGTCTGAAAGTTTTGAAGGTAGGTAGGGAATGGAGGGCCCCCTCCCCTGACTACCACATGCTTCTCACTAACTCCCCTTGACCCACAATGAGGATCACAGTGGCACACCCAAGTTCAAGTTATCCTCACAAGTGTCTGTGTGTGTGTGTGTCTCCTGGTAGAAGCCCAGGCCCCTAAATCAAAAGAATATAAAGAAGACAACCCCCTTCCCCTCTCTTCCCAGTGACCACACCTTTTTAAAGGGGGTGAAAGCAAGCTAGCTGAAGCACACCCAACTGCAAACATGTTACATGAGTTATGTTTAGATCTTGTGTTGATACCGAAAACATAAAGAAAAAGGGGGTTGGAGCTAACTTGCTGACCTGCAGCATATAAGATATGATCTTAAGTAGTTCCTTCAGAATCAAAGGATTGTTTTACTATCAATCCATTAACCAGATATTTTGAATGTGCTCTTTCAAAGGTCCACTCTTGTTGTTGCTACATTAGTGAGCTCAAGTTGTCAAGTTTGTGATTGTTTCATACATGGATAGTAGGAATATGCACTCTGGTTTTTAAAAAAAAACAAGCAAACACTTCAAACTTTGTTCGACAAACTTTCTGGGATTGGTTCTAGGTTGTGGCCTGGGTTCAGTTGCATGTGTTCTGAAAATATCTTCATGTTAGCTGCATGCATGATCAATATTCTACTCGTATCGGAATTTTTAAACGTGTATCAATTTTGGTATGAAAATGGGGCCGCAAAGTAATAATAATGATAGCCCTGAATGGGATTTATATAGTTTTTATGCTTAAGTTTTCTTCATTTGGCTAATTTGACGCTGAGCGTGTTCAAGTCATCATTTCAAGAAGAAATATTTCCTGCCTATATTGAGGTGGGTAATTAGTGTCTATTCTAGATATATATGGGTGAGATCTCCAAATTAACGTGATATCAGAAAGATGACACCTACGTATATCTAAGACAGGCACTAATTACTTACCCCCTCTAATACCAATACCTGTAGGAAGTCTTTCTCCGTTTCAGCATTGTCTAACTCTGCAAACTCCAGTAATCCAGTTCTTTTTGCCTGTCTATATGGGACTGATGATGACAATTAGAATAAGAGACCTGGCTCAAATGGATATGGGCCTGCACTATCAAATTGGCCATACGCAAGCAGATGCGATGGACAGTCGCCTGTCATATGGGTGGTGACCGGACAAGAATTTATGCCAAATACAAAGATAGCTTTACACAGATCAAACAAAAGGATGCCCCCCGTCCCAAAGGCACTTGCTCACATTGCAATAAGCCTACTACTCTGTCGAAAAATTACATAAGCTACTGAAAGAAATCACATTTCCACAATCTCATGTTGTTATTAGAATTCACCACCGAAACAACAAGGATCAAGGACTTAACATAGCAACACTAAAGATTCTTGGTTTCAGCAAAACAAAAACTAGAAGAACCACATCTAGATTCTTGCTGGGAGTGCGAAACAAGTATCTGACATTGAATAACTCAAAAAAACAGAAGGAAGATTAAGATAAATGTGTATAAACAGAAAGGGGCAGGACTTGAGCGTAGAGCGGTCGAATCCTCACTTTCGATTGTGAAGACTCAGAACAACGGAGGAGGCTGGAGGCGGAGGAGCTCGGCTCCCTGTCGAGGGAGCAGCAACGGAGGCTGAGGAAGCGGAGGAGCTCCGCACAACAAGAGGGAGGAGCAGCGGAGGATGCCGGGGGAGGCGGACGAGCTCAGCTCCGGGAGCAGGGGAGGTGGACGAGCTCGGCTCCAGGAGCAGGGGAGGTGGACGAGCTCGGCTCCGGGAGCAGCAGCGGAGGACGCCGGGGGAGGCGGACGAGCTCGGCTCCGGGAGCAGGGGAGGCGGACGAGCTCGGCTCCAGGAGCAGCAGCGGAGGACGCTAGGGGAGGCGGATGAGCTCGGCTCCGGGAGCAGCAGCGGAGGACGCCGGGGGAGGCGGACGAGCTCGGTACCACAGGAGGGAGGAGCAACGGAGGAGGCCGAAGGAGCCCTGTGATCTGAAAAAAAAAAAGTGCCCTAACTGCACTTTTTTTTAAGAGACAACTTAGGATAGTAGACATAGGTTTAGATGTTCATTAGATGTTTTACCAAACAGTCTAATAAGGCAATGTCTGATCACTTCAGACATTAGATTTGTTTTAAGGGTTATCAAACAAACCCTAAGTATGGCTCTATCTAGCATGTGGAATATGTTAGTTTCCAGCAACAAAAAGTAAGGGGAAAAAAAGATGTTGGGTCATGCTAGATGTGTAAATATGTACAGTTTTAGTCTGTCCTAATCACTAATAGCTAAAATTCATAATCTCTAAAGATCTGAACAGATTACTCTAAGAAAAAAATGTTCAATCTAAAAGTTCATACAGCCAATCACATTATAAAATATGTATAATGAGGAATGGATGAGAACCCTATAAGCTCCAAACCACTGACTCAATCAAAAAAGAAAGACTGAATTGAGAGCCTGAAAATGTTAATGCACTGTTACAAGTAAATTATAGATACAGTTTTCTTACTTGGGTTGTTAAAAGTTGAAAATTGATTAAATGTAATTTGGTATTACTCACTTTCAAAAGAAAATTATATATTGCCACAAGATTGAACATGTTAGAAAACGAGTTCTTTCTGACAACATATCAAAGAATCTCATAAGCCTAGCTAGAAACATAATCCACTCGTCACATATTCGCCTAACAGTAAAAAAAACATTTCGATAAAGAGGAATTGAAACGCCCGCACACTACACCCCATCCACCGACTCTACTTATAACCCCGTACCCTCATTATCTTGTCCTATATTGAACAATTCTAAAGTCTATACTTTATTGTTGTTTCGTTTTTTTTATTGAAGAGCGCCCTTCCCGTCCCTTTCTATTAATAAATGAAAAATAATATCAAGGGGCAGGAAGCCTTGTACAAGCCTGGCGGAAGCGAGGGAAAAATATTACTGCAGGGATGAGCAGCCCCGGGTCCAAGAAGAGTTCGAGGACGAAGAGTATGAAAAGAGCAAGTTTATTGAGTTGTCTTTCAACTCAAAATTTTAAGACGATGAGTCAAGAGAACTGGCCACTATCGTAAGCATACTATATCCTTGTTAATTTTTAGTATAATATTAACCTTACAATGTTTTTACATGTTAATTTTAAGTTCTGTTATATAGATTATAAATTTCAGGTGTACAGTTCAGATCATATTATATATAGAGTCTGATGTCATGTTAAAATTTATTAGATTAGATATTTTAACTCAAAATTTTAAGATTACGAGTAAACAAAGATGCGGTTATATATAAACATATGGAATTTTTATTCGTTTATAATGTAAGATTATTCTTCCAGATCATTCGAAGTCATATTTAACTCTTCATATATACACGATGTGCGCAAGGAGGCAGCCCAATCATAGGCCCCCCGTTGCGCACTATAGGGTAGTAGACTAATCAAAGAATCTCATAAGCCTAGCTAGAAACATAATCTACTGGTCACATATTCGCCTAACAGTAAAAAAAAAAAATTCCGATAATGAGGAAATTGAAACGCCCGCACACTACACACCCATCCACCGACTCTACTTATAACCTCGTACCCTCATTATCGTCTCTTAAAATAGATTGAACATGAGATGAGCGCAATAAATACGATTGCAGAAAATAGTAAAAATTTAAATAAATAACAATATTTACACTAGAGACATATCCTAGCACCCCTTTTACACTACTCCTATTATCTTTCCTGCATTTTACGAAAAAACTATAACTTATATAATTTAAGGTGTCCTACACTACAAGAGGGGGGAGATTGTCAACACGTTTTTATCAGCGGCTACAAGTGCTGTTGATATAATATATATGTCAACGGCTATATTGTAGACCGTTGATATATGATAAACATATGTCAACGGCTCCTAAAATCGTTGACGTAAGTTAACATATGTCAACGCCCACGAAGATCCGTTGACATATGTTGATCATATGTCAACGGTCTATAATATAACCGTTGACATATGTTATTTATGTCAACGACCTACAACAGCCGTTGACATATATTGGTGGGACAAAATGGCGGGAAAAGCAAGATTATTTGTCAACGGCCATAAGAGCCGTTGACATATACTAAAACTTTCATTAAAAAGGAAAAAAACCACCCACCCGCCCCGCCCCCTCCCTGCTCTCTCCCCACCCCGGACCCATTCTCTCTCTCTCTCTCTCTCATCATCCCCGGCCTGTACCTCTCTCCGGAGCAGGAAGCAGATTAGCTTGGCGAAGAAGCTAGGAAGCGCAGATCGGCATCATCGCACGTCCATCGGCTTCCATACCGCTGTGGAGATGGCACCGGCGAACCTCTGCATGGCCGCCGGCGGCGGCCGGAGGGGCACCACGATCTCGTCTTTGTAAGCCACGTAGAAACTGCCCAGGCCCCCAATGATCGCCGGCCTCCACCGGTCCCCCGTACACGGCGTCCCCCCACCCCAGGTCCACCTGACGGAACTTGATCCGGGTAAGGTCCGACACCATCCATGTCCCTGCCGCCTCAGTGAAGTGCGGCCGCCCCCTCAGCACCATCAGGTCCGCCACCGATCGCGCGTACTCCTCTGTCATGTCCGCCTTGGCTCTTTGGATCAGGTGGACGGCGTAGGCCAAGGAGTTGTGGCAGAGCTCCCCAGCCGCTGACACCGCCGTCGGGAAGGTGAAGCCTTCTCCTCAGCAGCAATGCCGCTGACGACCTCAAACCTCCTCCAGGTACTGAGCGTCCCTCATCGCGCACCTTCTCTCACAAGATCACTGCTACTTATTTGCAATGGTAAAGCGCCCGCCCAGAAGGACAAAAAGGAAGAGAATGTGGAGGGGGATCCAACTTCCAGGGTCAATTGTTTCTGGGGATGCCCAATCGTTGGTTTCCAGACCTTTGAAGGTGGGGGTACAAAAGCGACCTTGTGATCACTCCATCTTTCTCTTTGCTCTTCTTTTTCTCCAATCCCTTCGCCCACTCTGTTTGTCCGCAGCACAACAGCACCAGTATGTGAAAAACTAGTCGGCACTTCATGTAAATATTTATTCAGTTGGTGTTACCATTTCTATATAAGTGTGAAATTTTTATTTCTTTTGATATTTATTCAGTTGGTGTTGCCAATTGTGTTCTCAGGCTTCTGACGCCTCCAGGAACTCCTTTGTTCCCTTCGTTGGAGAAAGAGACACAGAGATCTCCCATAGGCCACATTGGGACCCCCACAAAGAGACACAGAGCTCATCTACTGCGTCGTGGTCCTGGTACCGGGCGATCTCGTCTATGCACACCAGCTGTTTGACCACATTCTGCACCCGGACTTTTTCACCTGGAGTGCACCAGGTTGCAGTCGCCGATTCGTTGGTAAGCGTGGCTCTGCGCGTAGGCGGCGACGGCATCGTCCCAAACCATCGGGCCGACCCCCCACCTGGCCGCGTGCAGCGATGTGGGGATTGAGGAAGTTTTGGGGAGAGTTTTGGGCGTGACCAACGTAGAGATCTCTAATAAGGCCACTGGCCCTCAGGATCCCCAGGATCTGATTCCCGGCGAGGTGAGCGACGACAATAAATTATTTTTTTTTTAAAAAATGGCTTTTGTCAGCGGCTGGAAGTACCGATGACATATTATTTATATGTCAACGGTTGGTGACTGTTGTCATATCTAATTTATGTTAGCGGTTACAGCCGCTGACGTATAATTATTTGTCAACACTTAAATATAGCCGCTGACAAATATTAGTCGACGATGTATTTGTCAACAACTTTATTAACGATTATGGAGCCGCTGACATATATTTATGTCAACGGCTATATATGTTTTGTTAACGATTTTAAGCCGTTGACATGTCTTTTTTCTTGTAGTGCTATTTACTGTTCTCTATTTGTATCCTAAACCTTTTGACTGGAAGAAGACAAACAATAAAATTTTGTAAAAGGGAGGAGCATTACAACGACAAATTGATTTCAGAAGTGTAGAAGTGGCATATGATAAAGGCATTTGTTTTCGAGTTTCACTTTGCAGCTGCACGGTGCATCTATTTTTTTTCTTTTGAAAAAAAATATATATATTTAAATAATGATCCAATCATGAGCTGTGTCCTTCAAATCCATTCATCAATCGAATGGTACATAGAAAGTATAAAAATATTACACGAATTGCACTTTTACCACTTTAGACTCATTAAGAATTGTATCTTATTTTTTTTTGATATTTTCCATTTTAACAATTACTCGTTAAAAAAAAACTAAAAGAAAGCATATATACTTGCATAATGCATCACTAGTGATCATAATAAAACAAACAAAACTCTTTATTTGTCGGCATTACAGTAGGAACGTGATCAGAAGAGTGGGGGAGGATTGGAAAAGTGTTGACGTATAAAAGATGGAGCGGACTCAGTCCGTAGGGTCGGTCACAATGGGAGGACTGAGGAGAAGAGAAACAATTACATCCCCTTTCTCTCTGCAGGTAGCAAGAAATATATGTTGGAAGCCTTCTGTTTTGAGAGAAGAGAAAAGGGAAGGGAAGGGAAGGCACTATGATAGTTTAAGTTAGCAGTGAATAGAGAAAATAATTACCTTTTACTTTACCCTTGTTGCTTACATGCATAGGGAAAGAAAGGAAAGAGGCCCCCGCCTGTCCTGATATGGGATTAATGGTTGGCTAGGCTCCTTCAATTAG
>CM024756.1:11913536-11997042 GCA_014218235.1 Colocasia esculenta
CAGGAAGGCTCCTATTCTGTTCTTCAGCAATGCTCATCTTTATATGAGCAGCTTTAGAATAGATCCGTTGAAGAGATCCGTTGTAGCTCTTCTAGTCGTTGCTGATCTCTTGTCTTGATCTACCTTTGGTGGTCTTTGAGATCTGTGAGCATGGGCAGCGTGTGTCAGCACAAAATAGTGTTTTCACGATGATAGTGCACTCTGCTGTATTTCTCTTAACATGCTAAAACTGATAGGTCAAATCTTTTTCTGACACTGCTTTGAATCAAGCATGCAGCTTTATCTGTCAGAAGATATTTGACTTTTCAATGAGCGCCAAAAACACTTTCAAAATATTCAAGAGAAATCTATGTGAATATGACTTATACAATCGTTGTTCATTTACAAGTAAATCATTGCAAGTTTATGAACAAATCGATGTGAAAGACAAGTCGTTATGATCATTGAAGAAATCGTTGTGATCACGTAAGAAGAATCGTTATGGGAACGATTTCTTAACAAATTGTTGTGAAGGCAAGTCGATGCGTTCATTAAGAAATCGTTACGGTCTAAAGAAATCGTTGTGAGGACAAATCGTTGTGCTCACTTATCAAATCGTTATGGAATCGATTTCCTAGAAAATCGTTGCGCTTACAAAACAAATCGTTATACGATAAAATCGATGTTTCACTTAACGAATCGTTACACGATCAAATCGTTGTGTAACTTATGAAATCGTTGTTAGTGAAATCGATGTGGCACTTTGAATAGAAATCGATGTATATTGAATGAACATCGATTTAGCATTTTAGTGCGCCATATTGCATCAATGTGAGACTCAACATTTTGCTATGAGATTGATGTGACTCAGATGAAACAAAAATTCAATAGTATTTAATCAACAAAGATATATATGAAATCATCATAAGTTTTGTTATCACCAAAATATAAGGACAACCATAAAGTGGTTCAACAAAACTATATAGGACTTTAGGAAGAACCAAACTAATACATCATAACTATCTGATCATTCTAAAAAACTAACTATCTACTAAAGCAGTGGTTGCTGTAAATGGTCATCCTGAGCATCCTCCTCAGTCCCATCCTCTTGAGTGTGGTCATCATCAACTCGCCTGAAAAACACATTAATAATACGCAAGATGAGCGAATAACGTCCAGTAGGACTTAATATCTCATGAGAACAAGCATGGTTTAAAAATAATAATGTCTTAATGGCAGGTTAACTAGAGAAAAAATAGTCATGTAGATCAAGTAACGATAACAAGAGAACAATAGCATCTGGCACATGGATAATAGCACATTGAGAACGATAATAGAATGCCATGTAACGATATAACATGTAAATTGCACAACGTGCATGGTAAAGATAACGATAGCACTTGTATAGATAGCACTTGATTGTCATAGATTAATCTAGATAGTAAGCTGGCACTAGATGCATGTTGTAACACATCCTTGATCATTTTAATTCCAGGCACTAGCACTTTTTGGGCGCTCCTCCAGGACCTGATCAGGCCCCATTACACTGGCATTAGTCATTCTTATCTTAGACAATCACAAGAATGGCCAATAGAGTACCAAGAAATAGATAAGAGTAGTTAGACGAACTAGATGAGAGAGTAGAGTGAAGTAAAACAGATGAGAGGATATGGATAGTAGATGAGATAGGGACAATATCGTAAAAACATGAGAAACAATGGATAGGCACAGTTGCACGGCACACCCTCGTGGGCTGACAGTCCGGTAGAAAATCACCACCGCCCACTAGCCGTGCTGTGTACGCAGACTAGATGGTCTGGTGTGATCTCAAGATAAGGGAGAGAACACACTAAGGCCATGGATCGTACTGATCCCTAAGGTGTAATGGGTTTTAGGGTACAACTAGCTCGTCGGCTCGCTATGACGTACGCCAAAGCCAAGAAGACTTACAGAGGCTTGATAAGACGTCCCTGGCCCAAATCGAGAGTATTTCCAATGGAGAGGTGGTCGAGTCAAGAGAAAGTGTGTGGTAGGAAAACTGGTCATCATGCTCGAGGCTCGAAGCCGAGGGAAAACGATAACGGTATTCAAAACACGCGTATAAAACGAAGACAATGTATAATTAATTAAATAGGGAATTTAGTCATTTATTTCACTAATTTACCAGATATATTATTGCATAAATTATTAGGGTCAAATGGCAAATAATAATATTATGTGTGTTAAAGTGTAAAGAAATCATGAGAATATGATAAATCGTGTAAATGTCTTTTAAATAATAATTTATATCATTATTGCCATTTATTAATTTACCAAGTCGAATTAACTATAACATGGTTTAATCATGGCTAAATAAGGGTCATATAGCCCAAACAGCAAGGGCATGAGCATAAATTAATGTTTTGGTCGCAATCTTTAAATCGCGGCGGGCCTACCCACTGCGATTCAAGTCGCGACGGGCGGCTCGGTCGCAATCCGCAGACCGACCGGCCTGGTCCGGCTCGCGTCGGGAATCGGCTTAGGCCGCTGCATTTCTTAACGAGTCGCACCCGTCGGCCGCGACCCTGCTGGTATCGCGGCGGGTCGCGCCGCCGCGATATCAAGGAGGGTCCGGCCTTTTTAACCCTTTTATCCTGGGTAAACCTGCTTGCTATAGGGTACTTCTAAATTCCATATAAAATCACACGATTATCCAAAGAGTATGAAACCAGTTTTAAACGAAAGTAGACACATAGATCTAACCACATGCACATTAATTTGAAAATAGACAAGGTTAAGGCATACTTTGATCCAGTTACTTTTTGGTGACCTAAATATGTGCAGTCAAGGTTCAACAACTTAATTAGGATGAATACATGATGAAAATTAGGCAAACTATGGGCGTTTGAAAGCTAACATGATGTAGTATTTATGAGAATTTTCTCATGGCATGGGATCATGTATGCACGAGGTTTGAAAGCAAACATGAAGGCTCGGGTACATAGATCAGACAGGGATTCAATGAATTAATTCTCCCTCATGGGAGATCGAAATAGAGCAAAACGAGAGGACTTTTGCATGGGAACATGAAGTCTTCCTAGGGTAATTTTTACACGGATTTATCTTGAGAGATTATGTCGCGCCCCGATATTTAGCAGCGGAATAAATACCGGAGACTTGAACTATACCAATAGATGTACCACAGTTGAATAGCGCAGAGTCACAATTGAATATAATAACACAGTGGAAACTATAATATTGTCATAAATGTACTCCTTATTCCATTCATTCAACTAATTAAAAACCTTACATCAATCGAGCCACTCAAAGGGCCGATTATTCAAATAAAAATGTTTCACTATTACATCGACTACTCAAATAACTATTCCTAGACTATCAACTCCTCATATGGCGGGTGCTCATCACTCTTGCCCTGCCCCAACTTCTCCTCTGGTTCCTCTCACTACCTGAAAAGGATAGGATGATAGGGGTGCGCGAACTAGCTCATAGGATTTACATCTCAATATTGTGCTGGCACTAATATACATGATTAACATTTTAAATAGGTAGATATGCACATGAACATGATGACAATGCATGCTTTTCTAACAAGTTGAATAGAGGAATAGAACAGTGACATATCAATCAAATATCAAATTGCATATACAATGGACAAGTAGTTCAAGAGTAGAATCATATCAAATGAATTGGCCATATTCATACAGATATCATGTATTCACATGAACAGACTTATCATATCAAACATATCATGTCAAACGAAGGCACGTTTCCCAAAATCTTGCTTATTTGTTTGTGTTATGCCAAGCACCAAAAGTCCATACTCCCGCGGTTAATAGTACGTTGGGGCGCTCCTCCCCAGGACCAGACAGGCCCCATATTGCACAGCATTAGTCAAATGGACCGAAGTCCCAGATTGTGACGAACAAACATATTCACATTATGACCACAGAGTTCAATAATAAGCTCAATGTAATAAGAACATGATCATCATAGAGTCAAGGTATGACAATAGCTCAAGAGAACAAAAGGGCAGTATAACGCGTATCTTATGTTTCATAATTCGTTATTGTCTTGACATGAGGATGACTAATGACAGATCGTATACGGAACGTGTGCTCTCTATCTCCAGGGTACTTCATGGTACAACCAGCTTGGCCTCTATGTGGGAATCCATAGAGAGCGGAGACTTACAGAGGTCTTAAGGAAAAGATCGCTAGTCTTGCTGATTCGGAATGACCCACAGAGAGCTCTCAATTTCCCAAGAAGGGTGTGCCTATTCGTGCAAAGGTGTAAGTGACGTGTCACGGATCTTTCCTAACATGTATGCAAGTTATGAACAAATAATTTAACCATCAGAAAGCATATAGCTAAAGAAAACTTATATGCAAATCATGATAGCAACTTAACTAACGAGTCCACATACTAATATGTATTCATCCCATATTCACATCAAATTCTTATCATTTCAATTTCATAACAAGCTAGATCACGATAATAGTCAATGTTCATAAGAGAAAATCACATATCATACATTAAAATCATATTCATGTTCATTACCATTTTCACATGGGTTGATTCCTTTTAGGTCTATGCATACTATGTAACATGATGCAACTGCTAAAGACCCAACAACTAAACATGTTGACATTTAGACAAACACAGTAATCAGGGTGCGATATTCATGCAACGCCTATATCTCTCTATCTACTGACATTTAGATAAAATCTAAACATGAAAAATGTCGAGGACATCTATTGGAAGAATGTTTGTGTTGAGGGTTAGATCTGATTCGGTCTATAATGGCGTGTAACACAGGAAAAACATAAGAAAGCTCTAAACATAGTTGACTTCATTGCGACTTATATGTCATCAGGCCCGTAACTTGAGATCTACTGATATTTAGACAAAACGTTAACATGAAAAAACTAGAACGCTAGTAGAAGAACTTGATGTTGGTGGCTTGACCTAATTCGGTCTCTAATCTTGTGAAAATATAAGAACGTACAGTTAAGTGCAATCCAAAATGCAGTATCATATAGTGACTCTCTTACTAAGCTTGTAACTCTCTAATTAATGACATTTAGATACATGTTCAACGTAAATGATGACCATAACGACTAGTGAAAGAACTTTTATGTTGGTTACTTGACCTAATTCGGTCTTGAATCTTGTAAAAAATAGAAAGAACATAAAGCTAAGTGTAGCCCGAAATCGCAGTATCATGCAGTGACTCTCTTGCCACACTTATAACTCTCTAACTAAAGACTTTTAGACAAAACGTCCAATAAAAAGATGATGTGAATGCTAGTAGAAGAACCTTTATGTTGAGATTTAGTCTAATTCGTCTTGAATCACATGCATGATAAGAAGAACGGAAAAATCCCTAACTGTGCGCGACTTAGGGAAAACTACTAATACACATGTATACTCCATGAAAATTAGTCAAATCAAGTGAAAATGAACATAGACTTGAAGATCTACATGATGTGTTTCCTTAATCTTGGCCCAAGAACAT
Source organism: Colocasia esculenta (assembly GCA_014218235.1). Lineage (NCBI taxonomy): Eukaryota > Viridiplantae > Streptophyta > Magnoliopsida > Alismatales > Araceae > Colocasia > Colocasia esculenta. The sequence goes on from CM024756.1 coordinate 11,919,031, forward strand.
CTACCTTTGAATGCTAAGAACTCCCTGCAGTTCCTGAGTCGATGTTAGCGAGTTGAGGAAGACCAGGTTTTCCCCGGCCGTTCTCCACTCCTCCAGCGCCCCAAACTGCTACTCACGACCCCAACTTGTTGCTAACCCTTCCCTAAACATTTTTTTAGAAGTTCTTATAGTTTTAGGGTTCTATTTCATGTCCTAATGGGACTAGGAAAGGGGCTGCGAATTCTGCTTCCTACTTTCCAAAATCTGGGATTCTCTCACCCAAAGGAGGTAGCAAGGATTTGGAAACCACCTCTTAGGGTTGGGTCCGATTTTGGCTTACCTTATATGAAATTACCCTAATTTTAACCCTAAATTATCCTCCCTAATTATTGCATAATTACATACACGAATTTTTCGGTATTTTTTTCCCAATTTTTATTGGGCCAAATGTGCTCTATTGGCCCAATCTTGTTAATGGTTATTAATACATGATGTTGGAAGTCTCTCCACATGTTTATTAATTTATGGTCGGGTTATTTTTCCGCGTTAACAATTTTCCGACTTAGTTTCCTATTTCGGTAACTTAGTCACGTGTGACATATACTCAGCCAATCAGATTTTCCGTTGCACGAATTCCTTGTGGAACGCTTAGGGATAATATTTGGGGTTGGTTTATAATTTTTACAGAATTTTCTGATGTGTTTTCTCACGTACGATAGTGGTACGTAAGTTCTATCATTCGATAATACGAAGTTATTTATTTACTAATTTCATACTTGAATTTGTTCATGGGTCATACGTTGTCCATTGATCCGATTCTTTTATGAACTATCCCCCACATATTGTTTGAAGTCCACCATAAATTTCTCATTTAGTTTATGATCTCATTTTATACCTAATAATGGTTTGTCCAACTTATTTCCTAATTACGATAATAAGTCACACTAACTCTTAATATACCTCAAGTGACTTTTATTGACCTAAATTCTTGATGGATCATTAGAGGATATTATTTGAAGTCCATCTAAATTTTTTATTTATTTTTGACTCATCTAAGTATGTGTGATAATGATTTTCTGACTTATTCCCTGATTACGATACTCAGTCGCAAAACGCCTTAAACTTGGACCATCCGATTTTTCTTTGCACGAATTTATTCATGGGTCTTTAGGGAGCATTATTTAGAGTTGAACTATGGTTTTTATGAAATTTTCTAATGGATTTTTTTTGTATGTACGATAGTGGCACGTGCATTTTTGCTATTTCACAAATATTGAATTTATCGTTTTCAATTTATTTCTAATTTTCTAATTACCAAATTTTCGGGGTGTTACAGATTACCTCCTTTTCGCGGAGTAAGAAAATCCTTAGTTTTGAAGACGAAAAGTGATGAGAACACCAACTCCAGCCCTTCTCCTCCAAGGTCCGCGCCCTCTAGCCTTTTCCTTTATCTCCCAAAACTCCAAAGCGAACTAGGGTGCTACGGTCGAAGTTTGAGGTGTTTTGTATGGCTTAAGAGTCCCTTCTTTCTAAAACTCCTTTCTTTCTTAATAAATCCGAGTTTTCCTTATTTATCTCCCCAATTTCCTTAATTATTCATCTAATAGGATTGGGAAGAGCCCAATTTCGTGGCCAAGGGTTTAGGTTGGGGTAAGTACTCTTATTTTAGATATTTATGGATTATTTAGTATTTATCTTAATCCTTTACGATTTATTAATTAATTACATACGAATTTAAATTAATTATTCCTCATCCCATGATGGGCTCCACTTTATTAGGCCTATTATTTTGGTGTTTGAGCCAATTACACAACCCACTAGGGTTTTAACTTATTGGGCTTGATTAAATGCCCTATTTATTTCACTTATTCTTCATTTATTCTAATTAATTTATTTACCTCATTTATTTAAAATAAAATTTTATTTTATTGATTTTTTTTTTAAAAATCAAGGGTGCTACACCTGGCGTCCGATGTTGGGTGTTCGACGACCGGCGTTGGATGATCGGATAGTCGACATACAAAACATATTTTTAATTTTTAAATATTTATTTATTTTTTTAAAAAAATATTTTAAGAAATATTTTATTAAAAAATAAATATCAAAAGAAAAATTTCAGAAAAAATTTACGTAAGTATCAAATAGACAGTTATGTTTTTAAATTTTTCTTAAAAATTAATTTTTAAAATTTTTTATTTTTATAAATTTATTTACAAGCAGACCTTAAGCTGTTTACGTACCCCCTTGCAGCTGTGGAGTAGTAGACGTGGGAAAGCTGTCTTTTAGCTTTCCTACAGGAGGAGCTTCTGGATACATGTTTGTTGGATACAGTGAAAACACCTCAATTTCCGTGCAACACTTGTTCTTTTCGTTGTAGGTGGTTGTGTTTTGCAGGTTTGGGTGTTGATTTGTGATGTAGGAAGGTTCCAACTTCCAAGTGTGGTCTTCTGTCCTTTTTGCTTTCGAAAGTCCTCTGGTATTCTTTCTTGTTGCTGCAAGGAAGCCACTTAGACAGGGGGGAGGGTGAATAAAGGGCAAAACCACGGAACCTTCCCTCGATCAAGTGGTGGACCACTAAAACAAAAAAGTGGTGGACCACCAAAACGTGTTTGAACTACTTACTGGCCCAGTTGCAAGTGATCCATGAAAGTGCGGTTTTCATTGTCGTGTGTTAAATTTAATACGAGAATAAACACTTGGCTACCCACTGAGCCTGCATTAATCAAGGGCTTGCACTTGCACATCCAGTACCGTATGTGGCTAATATTTCCAAATTTTTTTTAGAGAAAACAGAATCATCTGAATGTCCTGATTTAGTCTTGCGAAATATATTTCTGAATACTTTAAAATGTATATTGGGATTGAGTCGTGCATGTTCAGCTGATTCTGACCTTCGGAACACTTTGCAAATCGATTAAAAATAAAAAATCAAATACGCCATTTTGAAAATTGATTTGTTTAACTAACGAAGCAACGGGTTTTGTTTCCTTCCTCAGTCCAATGAATCATTTACCTGCGTCTTATTTCGGAAAATAAAAATATCACATGTACCGTGTAGAAACGACGCTTCAATATGTGCTCAAATGGTATTTTATCCGGTATAGCACGAAGGAGGTGACGGTGGTAAATAGGGTTGCCAATAGACATTCGAAATTTGATATTTTGATTCATTTTTATAATTTTTATAGGATTCAAAATTCTAATAAAATAGGCCCGTTAGTTTATAGGATTACGACTCGAGTTTCGAATCTTATAAGATGCGAAAACGGAAACAAGCGTTTTCGAATTGCAAATCCGATTCCGAATCCAATTCATTCAACTGGATAAACAATTACATATATCCTTAATTATTTGACGTCAACCATAGACATGGTAGTATTATCATAACTCACATATTTTATTTTGTAGGACACATTGTACTAGAAGATGGAGAAAATGTGATCGGTGAATGGAGATGTGTGTTAGATTTTAGTGTTGTATTAGTTATTATATACTATAAGTTGTAGTTGAGACTATACAATTTGTGGATTGGTAAATTTACATTTTAAATTGTGTGACTTTAGTTTATGGATCCTATCATTCCTATGCATTGTGGATCTTTGAATTTGTGATGATTATCCAAGTGTTCTTATAGTGTGAATTAATAGATTGATCTAAGATTTTATGATTTGAGATTATAAATCTAGACATCCATATAATTTGTGCATATGAGTTGTTTATATTTATCAAAATGTTATTACAATGTGAATTAATATATTTACATTTAAAGTTGTATGATTTGAATATGTGTATTTCTTAATTCATATGTTGATGTCACATAAATGTTTCCGAATTACCGATTTTAGATCTAATTCTGTTTTCATTTTTTCGTTAAAAAAACAGAAATGGATGCGGAAGCGGAAACACTCATTTTCGATTCCGATATCATTTTCGATATTTCTTATAGGATGCAAAAGTAGAAGAGAAAGACTTTGTGCACTTTCAAAAGTGCACAAAGTGCAATCCATATGGGCAACTAACCCATGTGGCACCATCCACATGGATTGGTAGCCCATGTGACACCCAAAAAAGTGGTGCCACATAGGTTAGTTGCCCATGTGGATTGTACTTTGTGTATTTTTGAAAATGCACAAAATCTTTCTCAAAGTAGAAACACTCATTTTTAATTCCAAATCCAACCCGTTAGTAGCCCTAGTCATGAACAATTGTTGAAGTATCAAAACATATTGTAGAAACCAATGACCGCCGTATGTAAGTAGATGCCTTGGGCTGCAAAAAATATCAAAAAAATTGATTATCCTATTCGATTCCGGTAAAATTATAGGATTCGTAAAGCTATTTAACCACCGGTAACTAATCGGATTTCGATATATCCAATAAGTTATCAGAATTATATACGAAAATTGTTGTTTCCATATCCAATTATGGATTTCCAAATTGATAATTTATGTATATATATATATATATATTATAACATATGTTATATATTATATAATATATATTATCTGGATATCCAATTCTTTGATTTTTGATTCCAATTTTTCAAATTTATTCATATTGAATACTATTTGATTTTTTGAATCCCATTTAAGATAATTCAAAGAAACAAAGTGATCAAATACGGAAACAAGATCTATATCTGATTCCAAATCTGATATTTTTTGATAATTCTTATTGGAGTTTTCGTATCTGACTCCAACCTGTTTACACCCCTATCTTGTAGGATCACACTGTCTTTTATTTGTATTTATATAATACTTGTATTTATATGTAGCAGAAGAAAAAATAATTTAAAATTACGTCGTTGGATTGGATAAAACTATTGTGAAGAAATCAGTAAAAGACAGCCTTGACAGGGGCGGACTCAGATTGGGGCGGCGGGCATGGCCCTCTCAATAATTGTAGTGGAATTTCTCTCGGCCCCCTAGGGGGCTCGGTCAGTATATGGGTGGGGGTGGATTTTTTTTTCTTAATTTAACTCATCACTAATTCCTGTGTAAAACATTTAGTGAGAGGTTAAAATAAAAAAAATACACCCCCACTCATGTACTGACCGAGGCCTCTTCCTACGGGAGACAGAGAGGATCTCCACTCCAATAATTTTTACCTTTTTGATATTTTAATATGATAATAATTGATAAATTTAATAATATATATTTTTGCCCCTCTCTATTTTATAATATTTTACTTTATTTTATACATCTTCTTATTTTGACCCTCGCTTATGTTAGTCCTGTGTCCGCCCTTGAGCCTTGACATGAAACTGGAGAGAGAGAGAGAGAGAGAGAGAGAGAGAGAGAGAGAGAGAGAGAGAGAGAGAGAGAGAGAGAGAGAGAGAGGAGAGAGAGAGAGAGAGCGAGAGAGAGAGAGAGAGAGAGAGAGAGAGAGAGAGAGAGAGAGAGAGATTAGACATGGTTAGACAATATTAACTGGAATTACATACGTATACATAAGACAAGCAAAGCCCTTCGAGTTGGAGCAGGAAAGCATGCAGACTTGGTTCCGTTCTCCAAGTCAATGTTGTTAATGAATGAGATACGTGACAACAAGAGCCACAAGCATGAGGAGGTAAGCTACCACTTGGTCCACCATCTTGGCTGCATGGGGAGAAAAAAGGCATGCATTCAGTTAAGATAAAGGCTGCAGTTTGGTGTGTCATAACGTAATAGAAATTATTAATTCAAGATTATTATTTTTAAAATTTATACAGAATTATAAATTCATCCAGTCTAAAATCACAACTAAAAATCCGGTTAGAAAAAGGTTTCAACATTGATAAAACTATTTTAAAGGCTAACATTTTACGTCACTCCATGTTTATCTATCACAATTTATGACATACGAAACCAAATGACATCTTAATCGAAACACATGGCATGGGGAAGCAGCTGTTCTTGTACCTAGACTAAAGTGGGCAACCCGTGGGCCTCCAAGGATGGGGTGGACCCCTATGCCCAAACAATTCCACAACAGTACTAATCCTTCTAAACCAACTTGCATAATATATGTTCGACTTGAAGGGCATATATATACAGTTTCGATTATATATATATATAGTTATCTTATCAAACAAAAAACACTGGTTTTTTTTTTATGTCATTAGTACAAACTTAAACTTGCATTATTACAAGAGATGGAGGGGGGGGGGGGGGACATCCGAAGTTACAAACTTAAAACTGTTTTTTTTTCAAATCAAAATTTTCGATGAACAGAATATATGACAATATTGATCACTTCGAAAAGAACGCAAAGCAATGCATGCAACAGACAGGCAGTGACTTACCATCATGTCTCGAGCACAAGAATCAGACCCCTGGGCATGTGCAGTGTCCATGGCCATCGTCAACAGGGCCCCGATGACAAGCGGCACAATGCACCACCTGGGACTCAATCTTCCTGATCAGCCTTGGCCAGTGAAGAATTAGCCGGAGGCCGCGGGGGAGAATAGAATGGAAGGTGGAGTAGTGCTCAGTCAACCCAACGCTGAGGAAGGTAAGGAAAGAAAAGGGGAGAGTAGCTAGAAGAAGGATGGGATGGGTGTGCATGCGGTGGGGAGGAGCAGCTCCCATCCTGTTATATATTTATAAGGTCTTGTGCATGGCTCTCCCCAGAGAAATAATTCTGGTCAACCATTTGGTTCTGACATCGAAGGATAGAATTAAATGATCAGAGAGCTAGATTCAAAGGGCCCATCCATCTCGCGTCTCACTCAAGTAGATCACCATCAATATTGTAACGTCACCACCGTCCCAACCATACGCCTCCACTGCATCTTTGGATATGCATCCTGATAGGGGACGACCGATGGATGTTCTGTTCTTCAGACAATCTTCATGGTGATCTATTATTCTATTGTGCGGAAGAAATTATGTTAATACATATATTTAAGGAGTGGCTCAATTAATTAGACCATTCAATTCTATACCGATCACTTAAGTAACTAAGTGGACAGGTGTAAAAAGATAGGAAATGCTTAATAAGCAGGTAGCAATTAGTTATTTCCAACCAAAAAGAAGATAATATAGCTAGGGAAGTTGATATATGAAGCCTCTTCTTCAAGGTACGTAGTCAAACGAGGCAAAGAATGTGGAAATTAAGATGATGTGTAAGGAGTGAGTGGGGGAATAAGAAGGTTCTTCTGCAAATACTGTTGACCAGTTGCTGGAAACGGAGGGGTAGACATTCTTAACGGAACTTTTTGCCGTCTCAGGACAAAATGTTGTTGGGAGTTGGACTCGTCACCGACTTTAATGGCCGTGGTGGGTCAAATACCTGTTGGGCGCTGCTCCAGTCTCATCACGCCCACGTTTGCTCTTAATGATGATGATAAGATCTTAATTATATAAGGCCATTTTGTTTTTGTTTTTCCCCCACAAGCTGTGGCCTCTTTTCAACGTTCATTCCGGCTTGAGGGTCCATGCTGCCAACTCTTAAAATAAACTCTTGACTTGGCAACACTGTGAAAAGCTAGGCTAAAAGTTATGTATATATGTTTCTTGAAGGAAGGGATCGAACTTAAATAACTCATTCTAGATTAGAAAGATTCATCCCATTGAGTTGTAACGTCCATAGATATATAATAATGACTATTTTTTTTTAACATTGTTTTGAGATTGAGGCGAAAAATTCGCAGCCGAAATTTGATACTTGTTTGTCAAAGAGTGAGAATAACATTATTTTACACAAATATTAATGTTGATAAACTGGAACAAAAGTAACTACAATCGTCATTGGTCAAACAATTGCTGTTGTTATAAGCTAACTGCACCTAGATCACTACATTGCTTGGTCAATCCCCCCTCACTTGTGAGGTAATGTGCTTGTGGAGGTTCGGAAGCTTCGTGGGTGGGAGGCATCTCATTCGCTATGTCTGGTCCATGAACATAGCTGCCAAATTGACCCAAACTAGTGAACTATCTGACTCGTACTTCCAGAGTAAACAATATGTTGAGGTATTAAAATTTGAAGTTTGATATATAAATGAGAAACACTGTTCATTATTTGATGTATATATTTATTTTCTCTTGAATATATCTCCACTCTTGGTGCAAAACGATAAGTTTGCGGGCTACCAATGTCAGCAAGTGTCACAAGTTGAATTGCAGGCAAAAATGTTGGGGCGACTTTGAATTTAGAAGTGGGATTGACGAAGCACAAATGGTTCCACACTTGGATTTAGAATGAAATAATATTAAGATCAATATTTATCTTGATCGATATATTTGAATATTAATAAAAGAGATTTTTGGACGATATAGAGATTTCCAAACAAGTTAACACTTATATATCCGAATACTTTAAGGTTATGCTTAACTAACAATGCAAATATTTTGATAACAAATCTAGATAGTTGAATGTAATATTGGAATATCTAAACATGATTTTCAGATAGGACCCTTCTATTTATAATGCTTCAAGTAATGCTTCTTTATGTGGAGTCTTCATGTTGTTCATCAGGTGTTGTATCTGTTATATTCATGCATTTGACCATTGTCTCGCCAAATCTTATTTTATCTTTTTTGCATCTTAATCTACGACGCTTACCCACTTAGCAGTATAGAAAAGAGATTTTGATAGAAGATTGAGATCTTTTTATCAGTTTGAAAACATCACAATAAAAATCAATTTCCAACAGACAAAGGAATGCACCTTTCTGACTATTTTCCGACATATTCTGTCGAAAAGTGTTTGTCAGAAAAAAAGGTAAACTTTTTTTAATAGAATGATATTTTGTCGGAAATTTCTGTCGAAAAAAATGACGGAATTATTCTATCGGCAATTTCGTTGAAAATTTTCGACTAAAAATTCCATCAACAAAGGAGTCAGAAAATTACCGACGAAATAATTCCGTCAAAAATTTTCCACGGAATTGCCGACGAAATAATTTTGTTGGCTTTTTCGACGGAATTCTTGAGGGAATTAAGATTTTGGAATTATTTTATTTTATTTTCAAATTGCAATAAATATCAAATTTTACACCTTTTTAAAAACATAATATATCCATAAAAAATATCCATAACAATAAATATCCATAAAATAGATGCATAACAATAAATATCCATAAAATACACCCATAACAATAAATATCTATAAAATCATCCACAACAACAAATATTCATAAAAACATCATCAACAACAATATATCAAATAAAAAATATCAAGAGAGATCTGTTGCATCGTCCTCTCCGTTCGCCTTATGCTCATCATGTACTAGAGGATCTTATATTACAAAAAAATAATATTAGGTATATAAATAAAAATAAAATAATTTATTTATTTTTTATGAATTTTAGGAAAGAATATATGAACTATTCACTAAGTGAATTGGAGAATAGTTCTTTAAACGCTGAGCTAAAATTAGAAATCTGATTTGGATTCTGTTAATTCTCATATGTCATTCTCATCACCCTAGTGTGTAGGATTGGTCGGCAAGTCAACCAGATCGGTATTTCACATTTTGGATCCCTCGACATGATATTTTTCTTTCTTATAATAAGTTAATTGGACAACGATTCTTTGAGCTCAAAATGAGAATCCGATTTGGATTTTGTCAAGTCTCACATATCACTCTCACCACATCAGTCATGTAGAATTGATTGACAAGTTGATCGGACCGGTATTTCACTTTTTGGACCCTCAACTTAATTTTTTCCCCTTTCTTACTCTAAGTCAATTCAGAGAATGGTTATTTGAGTGGTGAGTTCAAACGGGGAATCAGATTTGGATTCTGTCAACTCTCACATGTCCCTCTCATCACCCTGGTTATGTAGGACTAATCGACATGTAGATCGGATCATTATTTCACGTTTTGTACCTCTGACTTAATATTTTTCTTTCTTTATAATAAGTCAATTTGGACAATAGTTCTTTGAGCGTTGAACTCAAACCGGGAATCCAATTTTGATTTCGTCAATTATCACATGTCACTCTCACCACCTCGGTCGTGTAGGATCAATTCTCGTGCATCACTCTCACCCCCTGTTGGTCCGCTTACGGTTGGCAACAAGCTTTCAAGGGGGGGGGGGGGGGTGAATAGAAAAGCTATAGAATTTATGAAACTAAAACACAAAAATTACTACTTAAAACTTTGTTTAGTGAATGTGATAGTGTGTGATATAGAGTAGCAGTGCAGAAGCAATTTAAACAATCACACAAATGAACACAGAGATTTTATCCTGGTTTGGTACTTCTCAAAAGGAAGATCTACATCCAGTCCCCAAGCAAATCTTGGGATTTCACTAACCATGGTACAATCCCCCCAAGGATATATAAACCCCCAGCTCCCTGCTGGTCCACTTCCTTTCCAAGTAGGAAGGAAACTCACTTCTATTACAGGTCAAGAAGCCAACCTCCTGGAACAAACCCCAGTGCGTTTCTGCTGACACTAAACCCAGCTAGGTTCTTCCCTTACCCTAAAGGAAGTGCTAAGAACATTCCCTTAGCTGGACAGAAACCGCCAGCAACCCAACTGACTTTCTCTCCACATAAGAAGAGAAATACTGTATACAGTCCTACAACAAGACAGAAATCTTTCTTAGAAAAGAAAGAATAGGCTGAGAGCTATTCCAAGAATAACACTAGGAATTCTAGCTCTCAGCACATAGACTCTCCCCCAGATTTACAATGGTGCATAGAGAGAGAATGAGGAAGAGGGAAGATCGCTTGAATGCTTCAGCTTGAGTAGGCTCTAGCTCTCTTCCTTTCTTGCTTGAGTGTGTAGATTTGGATGCTCACTAGATGTACACTCTTTGAATGATTTTCAGGTACGCTCTGTTTATCTTCTTCATTTTCTTCTCCCTTTTATGGAGCGCAGCTTGAACAGATCTGTTGAAGAGTAGCCGTTGCTCATCTTCTCTTCTTCTTCTTCTTTCCTTTGAGTCTAACATCTTTCTTCATGTGCCTACTGGTTGCTTGGAATGGAGGAAGATATTCTATCTGGTGCGTACTTCCAAGGATGCCAGCAACAGGTCCAAGATGTTGACTGAGTGCAGAGGTGGACCTGCATGCATTAAATGCAAGGCAGAAAAAGTTAGATTAGAAGAGTCTTTTGACAGAAAGTCCATACCTTCTTATGTGTAAGTCCATGATCTTTGCTGACAATATCTCACCTACCCTGAAGGATAGTGTGGAAATGGATTCTTATATCCATCACAAATTTATTTAAAATAAAATTATTTATCATGTTCTCATGTGTGTACCTACGTATTACAAATTCAAGTCCCGTTTATTGCTAAGTAAGTCACTATAACGAAAGATGAATCGGCAATCGCGGAGCGCAGGCGTGCCAGTCGTTGAAGCGATAACATGTTCTGCCTCCGAGAGTCGAAGGGCTTTAGGTCTATTTGCCCACCGTCTGACTTCGTCAAACGAAATGGAGATCGGGTCGGGACCAAGATCCCGCCGTTGCCTAAGCGCAACGACGTTAATTACATTCGTCTAAGAGGGAAAACCCTGATTAATCGCCAGAACAAAGAGTCTTGTGGCCTTAAGCAGAAACATCTGATAAAAGGTACGCGTAGAAGAGTAAATTTAATTGCACCTAATGCGAGACGACCAAAGCATAACATTCGACGCGTTATTTCAAATTTATTTAAAGGGGTTGAATTGGTTTCAACATTATTTGATTTGTTTTCTTTTGGTCTTTTGCACATTTTTTTATTATGTTTGATCTTTTATTGGATTGTCTTTTTCATTTATTACCTTTTTGGTTTGATTTAATTAATTTTTTTATTGTTTGATTTGATGTAGGGTTTTATTTGATTTCGAATTTCTCTTCATTTTAAATTTGTTCCTTTTGAGTTCATTTGAGTTTGCAATTCATTTGGACTCTTATTCCAAGTGAGAATGTTTAGCCCAAATTATTTGATTTGATTCCTTTGGTTTAGGATTATTATATTTGATTTTTCTTAACTTTGGGTTTATTTTGAAGTTATTATTTTTTTGTTGTACTTATTTTATGTTAGATTTGATTTAAAATATTCATGTTTTCTTTTGTTATTTGATTTGAAAATTTCCTTTGTTTTTTATATGAAATTATCATGTTGTATTTCTTTTGAACTTGGTTTGAAGTTGTGGCAATTAAATTTATTTTTAGATGATTTATTATTTATAATTATTCCTTTTGTTGTTTTTTTTTCTTATCATCCCGTTTTTCTCTTTTATGGCTGATTAAAGGGGAAGATGGCCAATATGTGCATGTGTATGTGTATGAGTGGTTTGTGGGTTCAAGTGATGGGCTTGCATGTGCTCAGGGACGTATGTGTGTGTATTAGCTTGGGATGGGTTGAAACGGCAGGGCTTTTTGGGAGCTTGTGCGTGGCAAAGGTGGCTAAACGGTGGGGGTTCCAGTAGACATGGAAAAGCTAAACGGTGGCCTTTGGTAGAGTGTATAAGGGGATGAACGATGGCCTTTACTGTTTGAGTGTATGCAGGCGCGCTCAACGGTGGCGACTAGGTGTGTGCATGCGCACAGGGAAAGGCTGAACGGTGGCCTTGGTGGGCAACTCCCCACTTATTTTATTCCATCCATGATTTATTCGATAATCTGGATAGTTTTTTTTTCCATTTTCTTTTATTATCTTTGTTCTATTTACCATTTTTGATGTTGGCTTTTCTTTTAATTATTATCATTATCCTGCTTGTTGTTGTTCTTTTCTCTTTGTTATGTTAATATCTGTCAATTATTACTATTATTATCCATTTATCATTACTATTATTACATCGCTATTTAGCTCATTTATTTGTTCTCGTGTTTGACGCGTTGATCGGATGACGTACGTCGCACCGGCACTTATTTGTCTCGCTCACACTCACGAAATACAAAACAAGCCGATGAAATCACAACATGAGGGAATAAAACCAAGTCACTCGATATAAGTCATCATGATAGGAATCACCCCTGCCCACCATATGTTGGGATGACATTTTAGTGCATCCACCTATCAACTCAAGGTGGTGCACACGGGACGGTGTTCGCCGTGCAGCGGCTACACGATGTTTGTCAATAGTACCGAATCACAACACAAGTTGCTCGATGACTATGTAGGCACAAACATATTCGAAAATTATCACGGCAAAAATTCGGCAGCACCTCCCCTTATTTTTCATGTTGGGGGGGGGGGGGTGTACATGACATCCGTCCACCACGATGGAGACGGTGTCAACAAAAGCGTTGATGCCGAAGGCAACAACGTTACGACACATGGCACTGGTTTTCCGGATATATCCAGGAGAAGATCGTTATGTACCAAGACCGGAGGACGTCATAATCCTGAACGGTGGCCTCCCACAGTGCAGAAAAGCTGAACGGTGACCCTTTCACAGTGAGGAAAAACCTGAAGGGTGGCCTCTCACAGTGAAGGAACCTGAACGGTGGCCTTTCACAGTGAAGGGAACCTGAACGGTGGCCCTCCCACAGTGAAGGAAACCTGAACGGCGGCCCTTTCTCAGTGAGAAAAACTGAACGGTGGCCTCCCATGGTGAAGGAAACATGAACGGTGACCTCCCATGGTGAAGGAAACCTGAATAGTGGCCTTCCACAGTGAAGGGAACCTGAACGGTGGCCCTTCCATAGTGAAGGAAACCTGAACGGTGGCCTCCCATGGTGAAAGAAAACTGAACGGTGGCCTCCCATGGTGAAGGAAACCTGAACGGTGACCTCCCATGATGAAGGAAACCTGAACGGTGGCCTTCCGCAGTGAAGGGAACCTGAACGGTGGCCCTTTCACAGTGAAGGAAACCTGAACAGTGGCCTCCCATAGTGAAGGAAACCTGAACAGTGACCTCCCATGATGAAGGAAACCTGAACGGTGGCCTTCCGCAGTGAAGGGAACCTGAATGGTGGCCCTTCCACAGTGAAGGAAACCTGAACGGTGGCCTCCTATGGTGAAGGAAACCTGAACAGTGACCTCCCATGATGAAGGAAATCAGAACGGTGGCCTTCCACAGTGAAGGGAACCTGAACGGTGGCCATTCCACAGTGAAGGAAACCTGAACGGTGGCCTCCCATGGTGAAAGAAAACTGAACGGTGGCCTCCCATGGTAAAGGAAACCTAAAGGGTGGCCTTCCACAGTGAAGGGAACTTGAACGGTGGCCCTTCCACAGTGAAGAAAACCTGAACGGTGGCCTCCTATGGTGAAAGAAAACTGAACGGTGGCCTCCCATGGTAAAGGAGAACCTGAACGGTGGCCCTTCCACAGTAAAGGAAACCTGAACGGTGGCCTCCCATAGTGAAAGAAAACTGAATGGTGGCCTCCCATGGTAAAGGAAACCTGAACGGTGGCCTTCCACAGTGAAGGGAACCTGAACGGTGGCCCTTCCACAGTGAAGGAAATCTGAACGGTGGCCTCCCATGGTGAAAGAAAACTGAACGGTGGCCTCCCATGGTAAAGAAAACCTGAACGGTGGCTTCCACAGTGAAGGGAACCTGAACGGTGGCCTTCCACAGTGAAGGAAACCTGAACGGTGGGGAAACGAGAGGCTACCGCTCAAGGGGGTTGTTGGTGTTTGTACAGGTTTGATGGCTCAACGGTGGGGAAATGAGGGGCCACCGTTCAAGGGTCTTGTTTGATGAAAGGCTTGTGGCTTGCCATGGAGAAGGAGGGTGAACGGTGGCATTGTGCAGGGCCACCGTTCAAGACTCCAACATCTAGGAAAGGAGGAAAACAACAAGGAAATTTGCTGGAATCTCTTTTATGCAAAATCGGTGCATTTTAAAGCATTTTGGGAGTATAGACCGCACTTTAACTAAGATCATATAAGAAAAATAAGTACTGCTTGTTTCTGTTAAATTGCCAACATATCTCACATGGAAAATGTGAGTGTTTAGCCGCAAAACACATGAAATATATGGTGGGCTGCTATTCACAGGGCACCTTTACATGCGTGGAACATAGAAAATTAACGCATGGAAAGACGGGGAAAAGAGGCCAAATAGGCGAAACCTGGACTGATGCTAAGGAAAGGAGAAACCCAGACTCATATATTATTGTATGATCCCCCTTTGTAGACCGAAGTGTGGGCATGGGAAGGCCCAGTCCGATACACGCAGGATCAACTCACAGTTCAAACTTCACAACGGAACAGATGGGAATGATAGAAGAAACGGGGTGAGGAGAGAAGATTCACATGGTCATCCATGATACTGAATGCCATATGCCACCCTTTAATACATCTCGGATGCTGATTCATGTGTATGCAGTATGAAGGAAAGAATAAAATGCTAAAATAAACAAGTGCACAGTTTATTATTCCACATAATAAGCAATTTCTTATTGTTTCATCGTATAGGAAAAGTACAGAACCACAGGAAAAGTGGAGATAAGCGAAAGATAAATAGAAGAAGAGAATTGCACAGGGATCTGGACCCTCTCTCCCTCTCAATGCTGCCTACCCACCTCCCTGCTCCTTTTCCCCTCCTCTTCTAACCTTCTCTTCCAGGGAAAGAACTCCTGGCCCTTCTTCGGAAGACTCCCGTAGAAGCCTTCTCCCTTTTTCTGCTGTTGCTGCTCCCAATCCGATCGCCCCCCTTTTGCATGGGAAAGGAGACTTTTTAAAGGCCTCTTTATGAGGGCTGAGGTGGCAGAGCCTCTAGCTTAAGACCGCCCCAAGTTTTCTTATCTATTTACCTTTGCATGCCATTTGGTGACTACAGCCGATGCTGCCTCCCTTCCTGGGCTGCTGGCCCACTTGTGGCCCATTAGATAAAATGGGTGTAAACAAATGCCCCCCACCTGGGGACGGTGCAAGTGAGGACCGAGCGGAGCAGCGTCCGTAGGTGTACTCTCGTACGGCCTCATGACGTAAACTCATCTTATGTTCTGCTATAATGTAGTATTATTGACTGTCGATCTCTTGTTGTTCTGTTTGTCTTGTGGTATCTAGTGGTCTGTTGTTTTGTAGATGACTAGCGGTCCTTGGACGTGTTGCCATGCCGGTGGTTCTGTTGAAGCTGGTATTGTTGTGCTAAAATCGACGGCCAATGAGTGACTATCACGACGACAGTTCGTCGGATTAACGAGTTTTTTTGGCCACACCATCCGAACTGATACAGGTTGCTGGGACAGGTCTGTTTAATGTATTGTGAGTGATTAGACCGATACGTTAATCCGAATGACAATTTTCATGCTGATCGATGCATTGATATAGCGACGTCCTAATTTGATGATGTCTATGAGCAAGGATACTGGCGTTATAGCCTTTGCAGACCAGTAAAGATATTAGGTCGACGACTCTAGCCCAGTGATATTCACTGGACCGGCCTTTGATCATGTTATGCTCTTGTGATGATCATGGGAGGGTGAGGAGCCTGAATGGCGGCCCCCGAACCAGTGGGAACACCTAAACAGTGGCCCTTGAACCGGCTTCTGCTTCCTCTTGGACTGGCAGCCTTGACTCAGGTGCCGACTTACTTGATCAGCACGGTTAGGGGCCGACCCCTGTACTGGTGTGGCCCGAGTTGGTGGCTTCTCAAGCCGGCAGGGGTGCTAAAACGACAACTTTCGAACTGGTCTCCTCTTCTCTTGGATCGGTGGCGTAGAATGCAAAGGGGTGCCCCTTAATAGTGGGATCCAATTGGATCTGTGAGGACTTGGAAAGAGGAGTCGGTGGAACTTGACTACTTTTCATCAAAAGCGTGCCGCCTCCTCCCCTTGCTTGGGTATTCTATCTCTAGAGGAGATATTTTGAGATCTATGGAAACTCTAGCTGCCCTTTCCTCTCTCTTTTTTAACGTATCGGCAGGCATGCCTATCATGTAACATAACTATCAAATCAATGAAAAGTACGTCTTTTGAGCACAAATAGCGCTTCTTGTACAATTTATTTCTTTATTTTGTTCTCATTATCAAATTGAGGGCCCTTTCGGGTTTTCACCCAACTTGACCCCCTCTTGCTTTTGCCTACACGCCCTTTCGGGTTTTCGTGTAGCGGGGTGCCCGATTTTGCCCATGGTGCCCTTTGCGGATTTTCACCATGACTGGGTCTTGGTCCTTTTTTCCCTTGCCCAATGGACAAGTCTGACGAGGCATCTCTATTTTTAGCCTCTTTTTTCTTAAGTGGCCTTGTGCTGTTTGTTGGCAGTCTAGATGACGGGACCTTTTGTCGTCTGTTGACCGTTGAAGAGACGGGACCTTTGCTGTCTGTTGACAGTAGAGGTGACGGGATCTTTTGTCGTCTGGAACTCGTCGAGGCAACGAGGTCTGGTATTTTCTTGTACCCATCGAGGTGATAGGGCCTGGTATCGTCTGGTACTCGTCGTGGCGACGAAGTCTGGTGCTGTCTTGTACCCATCGAGGTGATGGGGCCTGGTGCTGTATGGTACTTGTTAGAGTGACGGGGTCCTTTGTCGTCTGGAGGTTATTGGAGTGACAGGGTCCTTTGCCATTTGGTGATTGTTGAAGTGATGGGATCCTTTGCCATCTGGATAACATGGTGATGGGACCTTTGCCGTCTGAATAGTGGGGTGACGGGATCCTTTGCCGTCTGGACAGCGGGGTGACGGGACCTTTTGCCGTCTGGATAACGGGGTGACGGGACCTTTTGCCGTCTGTTGACCGTCGAAGAGACGGGACCTTTGTCGTCTGCTGACTATCTAGGTGACGGGATCCTTTGCAGTCTGGTACTCGCTGAGGCGATGAGGTCTGGTATTGTCTTGTACCCATCGAAGTGATGGGGCCTGGTGCTGTCTGGTACTCACTGGGGTGGCGAAGTCTGGTGCTGTCTTGTACCCATCGAGGTGATGGGGCCTGGTGTTGTCTTGTACCTGTCAGGGTGATAGGGCCTGGTGCTGTCTTGTACCCATCGAGGTGATGGGGCCTGGTGCTGTCTTGTACCTATCAGGGTGACAGGGTCTGGTGCTGTCTTGTGACTGTTGGAGTGACAGGGTCCTTTGCCATCTGGTGACTGTTGGAGCGACGGGGTCCTTTGCCGTCTAGTGACTGTTGGAGTGATGGGGTCCTTTGCCGTCTGGTGACTGTTGCGGTGACGGGGTCCTCTGCCGTCTAGTGACTGTTGGAGTGACGGGGTCCTTTGCCGTCTAGTGACTGTTGAAGTGACGGGGTCCTTTTCCGTCTGGTGACTGTTGTTGGTTGACCGTCAAGACGACGGGGTCAATTACTGTCCATTGACCCTCAGGATGACGGGGCTTCTGTTGACTGTTGACCATCAGGATGATGGGGTCAGTTGCTGCCTGTTGGCCGTCAGGGTAACGGAGTCATTACTCGATCTGACATTTGCCTTCATTTTCATTTCCGTTTTCATTTTTTTTTATTTGTTTCTCTTTATTGAATTGGGCGCCCTTTCGGCTTTTCACATAATCCAACCCCCTCTTGCTTTTGCCTACACGCCCTTTCGGGTTTTCATGTAGCGGGGTACCCTATTTTGCCCATCGTGCCCTTCCGGGTTTTCACCATAGCTGGGTTTTAGGTCCTTTTTACCCTTATTCAGTGAAACAATTCGAATAAGTCCGACGGGGCACCTCCATTTTGAGCCCCTTTTTATTTATCTGTTTTGGTGGAAGCACGAACATCGCCATCTGCCTGAGCTCGTTGGCGATTATGGTCCTGCAACCATGCTGTTTGACCTGGTCTCGTGTGGCACTAGCACGATCGCTAGAGAGACTTCGCCATTGCGTGATGTTGATCTCTTAAGTTTGACGCCGTTACCAATTCTCGACATGGTCCCGAGGCATCAGCATCAATGATGACGTTGATCCTTCGGATTGACGACTCCAGTTCATCATGCCCTGCACATGAAAGATCCCAATGTTAAAACATTTGACTTTCTTTCTTTTAAATTTTGGGGATACATTAAACTCTTGATCTTTTAAGACATCTTTGTTAAATGGGAAAGAAGCGAAAATTTCGAAGAACTTCCGCGGAAAAAAAATAATGCGGTCACGTAAATGAGGGGACCCCTTTCATCGTCCTCCCCTTGCAAACAACGAGAACCACGGGAATTCATAATGTTTGTTGGGACGTGCGTCGCCTCAGAGCCATGATCCGACTAGCGGTATGGCTGCCTCTTCTCTATTTTTTTTTTTTGCCATGCATTGCATGCCATTTTTTTTGCATTGTATTCCTTTGGCTTTTCGTCATCGGTGACTAACGTCCCGGGGTTTAAGGGTTTAGTATTTTAGCATTCATTTATTTCGGTGTTTTTTTTTTACATGGGGGCGACTGAGTGTAGAGACTCCCTGTTGTTGCAATAGCAATGTCTCTTGATGATCGAGCTCTTCATTCATCGAATATGTCGCCCAGGTCTGGTTCTTGTTCCTCCTCTTGCTGCTTGTGATGCTGGCCGCCGAACTGTGGGTGGCATGCATGGTGCAACTTCAAATATCTTCCATTGAGGGGTGGAAATTGGACTTCACCCCGATGGTTGACTACGACGTACGCGCCGCCCTCATAGACCCTTTGCACCACGTACGGACCAGTCCAATTCTCATTCAGCTTACCCTTTGGGTTGACAGCCATGACCTCTCTTCTTTTGACCATCACCAGGTCTCCTTTCTTGAACTCACGACCCTTGACTAGCTTATCAAAGGCACGTGCTATGAGAGCCTGGTAGACTTGAATGTTCTTTTGAGCTTGTAGCCTTTTTCCCTCCACGTCGGAGAGTTCTTCAAGTCTTCTTTCAATGTTGGTCTGGCTCTCGGGAGCTAGTCCATGTTGAATGGCTACCCTGAGAGATGGCACCTCGAGCTCCACCGGGACTACTGCCTCAGAACCGTATACCAGGGAGAAAGGTGAGCAGCCTGTTGGTGTCTTATAGATAGTCCGATAAGCCCACAGGGCCTCATACATCCTGTCTTCCCAGTCTCTTTTATTTGCACTGACTGTCTTGGCTAGCAAGGTGCATAGTGTCTTGTTGAAGGCTTCTGCTAAGCCGTTGGCCCTTGGATTATAGGGAGTAGAGGTTCTCCAATCTATTATGTACTTGGAAGCCATTCTTGAAACCTTCTGGTTCTTGAAGTGTGTTCCATTGTCTGATATAATCCGGTCTGGACTCCCAAATCTGAAGATAACATTTCGCTGGATGAAGCGAGTTACCAGCTCTCCTGTTACTTCTCTTAACGCCATAGCTTCAGCCCATCTTGAAAAATAATCAGTAATTGCCAAGATGTACTTGCTCCCAGAGGAAGAAGGTGGCAAAGGGCCCACAACATCGGTGCCCCATTGTGCAAACGGCTAGCTTGGGATGGTCGGATGCAAATGTATGGGGGGTCTTCTCGGTATGACTCCATGTTCCTGACACTTTTGGCATGTTTTGGCAAATTTGCCACAATCCTCGAACATAGTCGGCCAATAATACCCGAGTCTCTTGATTTCTATTTTCATTTTGGGTTCGGCCTAGTGGGCGCCAGCAATTCCGGCGTGCACCTCCTTCATGACCCTCCAGGCCTCTTCAGGTGACAAACATCTCAACAGGATCTTCTTTTTGGCGTCTGCCATGATTCTGAATAGGACCCCGCCTCTCAGCTCGTATGAATCTTTTGTTCGGACCAGTTTGATCCGTTCTTCTCTTTGCTTTAGCAAGTGCTGGTGTTCAAACCATTGCAGCAGGGGCTCCCTCCAGTCTTCTTGTCTGATCTTTTCAGCCACGGAGACTTCCTCATGGCTATTCTCTTCATCTTCGTGTTCATTTTCTATCATGCTAGGAACCTGTCCCCGGTTCATGATGATGATTTCTAGCTTCTCATCTGACGGCACTGCCAAAGAACTAGCCAGTTTTGCCAGGGCATCTGCATGTGCATTCATGCTTCTACCGATGTGTTCTATTTCTATTCGGTAGAATTTTGACATTAATCTCTTGACTTTTCGGTGGTAGGGCAGCAACTCTGGCTTCTTGACGTCAAACTCCCCTTGTACTTGTCTGACAATCAGCATTGAGTCACCAAACACCTGCAGTACCCTGATGTTCATGAAGAGGGCCACTTGCAAGCCAATGATTAAGGCCTCATACTCAGCTTCATTATTTGTACAAGGCTTGTTGATAGAGTAGGAAGTATGTGTGACCTCTCCTTCTGGTGATCTCAGGACGATGCCTGCCCCTGCTCGGACTCTTACCCTGCCATGTGCAGATGCTTCTATTCTTGCGGCCCCATCAAAGTACAGCTGCCAGGTAGCTGTCTGTAGCTGGTTCACTTCAAGGGTCTCTTCTTCTGGTAGCTCGGTAATGAGCGGGGAATTTTCTGGCACAGGGTGCCTTGCAAAGAAGTCTGCCACCGCCTGGCCCTTGATTGCTTTCTGGGGGACATATTTGATGTCGAACTCCATCAACATGACGACCCATTTGCCAATTCTCCCTCTCAGCACCGGCTGGGAGAGTATATATTTGATGGGGTCATCTCTAGATATCAGCCTGACCTCGTGTGATAGCATATAGTGCCTCATTTTCTTGGCTGCAAATACCAAGGCTAGATAGACCTTTTCAATTGGAGAATATCTATCCTCCGCCCCGACCAATCTACGGCTGAGATAGTAGAGGGCCTGTTCTTTTCCTTCTTCATTTTCTTGTGCCAACATAGCTGCCAAAGAATGCTCCGTGGTTGCTATGTACAGTATCAGAGGGCGTCCCTTTATTGGAGCACCCAGAACTGGCGGAGTGTTTAGGTATGTTTTCAGGTGGTTCAAGGCATTTTGACACTCCTGGGTCCATTGGAATGGGACATCCTTCCCCATCAACTTGTGGAAAGGCTGACATCGCCCCGAAAGGTTTGAGACAAACCTACGGATATAGGCTAGTCGTCCTTGTAACGATCGGAGCTCCGTCAAATTCTTTGGCAGTGGCATCTCTTGGATAGCTTTGATTTTGACAGGGTCAATTTCAATTCCCCTATACCGGACAATGAAACCCAATAATTTTCCACTGGATACGCCGAATGCACATTTCATTGGATTCATTTTGAGTTCGTATCGTCTCAGCCTCTCGAATACGACTCGGAGATCAGCCAGATGATCTTCTCTTCATTTAGTCTTGACCACTAAATCGTCAATATAGCATTCTACCTTCTTGTAGAGTAGCACATCGAAGATTTTGGTCATGGCCCTCTGATATGTAGCTCCAGCATTTCTAAGTCTGAAGGGCATCCGTTTGTAATGGAAAATCCCTTTAGGTGACCTGAAAGCTGTGTGTACTCTGTCCTGTTCAGCTATCCAGATCTAATTGTAGCCAGATGACCCGTCCATAAATGACAGTGCCTCATGCCCGGTAGTTGCATCGATCATCACCTCGGTGATTGGCACTGGGAAGTCATCTTTCGGACAAGCTTTGTTCAGATCTAGAAAATCCACCCAGATTCTAATCTGCCCATTTTTCTTTTTAACGGGTACAATATTTGCCAGCCAAGTGGTGTACTGGTTCTCTTCAACAAAGTCAACATTTATCAACTTGTCAACTTCTGCACACACCTTGTTGATCAGTTTTGGTCTCATTCCCCTGGGAGATTGTTTGACTGGCTCAATATTTGGGTCAATGGCCAAGAAATGTTGAGCAACTTGGGGGCTGAGACCCGTCATCTCTTTGTAGTCCCAGGCAAAACAATCCCGGAACTCCTTCAAGAGTTGGATGTACTGTTCCTTTTCTACTTCTGGAATAAGGGCACTGAGGAAGGTTGGCCTATGATCATCTTCCGTGCCAAGATTTATTTCTATTAGCTCATCAACAGTGGCCTGACCACCATCCTCGAGCTCTTCAGGTGCCGGCTGCAGGTCTACAAGACCCTCTTCCTCATTTTCTGCTTCTAGCACCTCCAAATATTCATCTCGTTGCTCCTCATTTGATACGCCTCTTTCGATGCCTTTTGCTTGTTGGATCTCTTGATTTGGGTCTTATAAATTGTTTGTTATAGCTGTTTGATCTTCTCCCAGCTCAGCAAAAGCTGATTGGATAGCGTTGTCATTTATCGATTCTTCCGTCACCGGCGGTACTTGGATGACAGATGGCTCCGGGGAAGTGCATATCGGGGACGTCGCCACCTCCGGGGGAGACTCTTCGTTTTCAGTTATGTTTATTTCAGCTTCAGGTCCCTCTTCTAGATAGTCATCATATACTACCCCTGAAGAGTCTTCTTTTGTTTGATCGGCGATGCTGACCATGCCGACAGTGTAGTGTCCTCCCAATGAGAAACCAAGCCCTGGACATGGCGTGATTTTCAATAGATCCCTATCCATGTTTGGAGGATACCACAGCTTCCTAAACATCTCCCTTTGACTGAGACGTTGATAGGAAGGGATCTGTTGTCTCATAGTCATTTTGGTGACTGCAGATGACATGTCGGGGAGACCCAAAATCGGCACAAGGGGGTCTCCAATCTCTTCGGGAATCTGACAATCATCATCCCTTCTTATTAAATGCTCTTCGACTGTATAGAAGACCGTGAAGCGCCCACATGGGTGGGATATCACCATGGTCTTAACGCTTTCACTGTTTGGCAATCAACCTCAACAATTGGCTTTGTGAGGCCTTCTGGGACCAGGATGGATTTTCCTTTTTCATTCCCTTCTTGTATGTTGAGGTCGTGTGTGCAGACCGGGGTATCACATGAATGCACAGATGCCCCCTTTGTTGGTGCAGGTTCTGCAGCGGCAACCCCTGGCGGAGGTGGTGGAAACCACTCATCTGTGATGACAACCTCTTTCTCTTTACCCTTGAAAGGGGTCTGTTCTTCTGAATGCTCCAGGTACAAGCTTGCATCTAGGAGATGACACTCATAAACTTCGAATGGATGTGCATCGGCGAAGGTTCTATGCTCCTCCCCTCCTTTGATGTATTTTATGCACTGGTGCAACGTGGACGGGACTACCCCGTTCTGGTGGAGCGAGGGCCGACCTAGCAGAGCTTTGTAAGATATGTTCGCATTGATGATGTGGAACTGAACCTTTGTCACAAAGTCTCCCAGAACCAAGTCAAGCTCCACGACCCCCAAGGGAATCTCAAACTTCTGATTAAAGCCCGCTATCCTCACATCATGCACGGAAGTGAGGTGCACATCGAAGTGGTACTTCTGGTATATCTTGTATGGCAATATGTTGACTGCTGCTCCGGGATCCACTAGGATTCTGTTCAGGGGCAGCCCATTCAATTGCCCCCTCATGTACAACGGCCTATTATGAGTAGTCATGGGGAGGAGCATGTCCTCCGGGGTGAACGTGATGGACTCCGTGTTGACGACGGCTGCCTCTACTTGCATTTCTGCCAAGCACGCCTCATAGTGTGTCGGAGCCTGCAGGGCTGAAATGATTGCTCTTCTAGTTTCTTCACTGAAGGATAGAATTTCCCAGATGTTGAAACGTGTGGGAACCTTTTTTAACAACTTGATGATCCGGTCGGCAGCTCCCACATCATCCCGTTTCAGTTTCTCTTGGTCGTTTGCATGGCTTTCTGCTTGAACTTCAACAACAGGGCCAACTGGCTTTTGGATGGCCTTCTTTTGTGCCTTCGGGGGTGTAGATGCCACCTCAGCTTGTTCCTTGGCCTCTAAAAATTCGGCAAAGGATGGGACCGTGCCCCCAGCCTCTTCATTCTTGTACAGCCCTGGAGGAGGTGGAATTTGTGCCCCTCGAACCTCAGGCTCAGGAATCTGGTAGGATGGCTCTCCTCGGAAGATAATATTCTGATTTGCTGGGGTCGGACGTCCCCATCTTCTTCCAGTTCTAGTTGTAAACTCGAGCCCTGAAGACCCAACCTGGTTGACGTCGTTGGATGAGGAACATATTTCCTCATCATCATGATGCTCCACCAAGCCCAGGAGAGACGAGATGGTGTTGCATGAAAGAGTTGCAACCACCTTCTTCTTCTTAGGTCTTCTCTTCTTCTTCTTTTTGAGTTCAACTGGCTCTTGCCCCCAGAATAAGTCCTCTTTAGGCTGGGGCATCTCTTGTGCAACGGGCGCTTCCAGAGTCAGCTTTTCGAGCTCCTCCCAGGGCACGTACTCTTGCAATCGGACATGATATCTATCCGGTTGTTCATATTCATCTAGCTCATCAATCAAGGCTTGCAACCGTTCTAGTGATGGGTTGTCCCCTCTGTATAATGGCAGTGGCATCCACCTCCTTCTACTGTTACTCCCCCGGATGATGATCCCAGGAAGTGTCTCATACCATACAGGAGTGACCATCGGTGCAGGTGGCTGAGGCGTCACTCCTCGTATCTACACCTGTAGAGCCGGCTTCATTTCTGGCTTTTGCACCTGTGGCGCCGGCTTCACTTCTAGTTTCTTCTTTGTTCTCTTGGGCACCTCGTGCCAGCCCTCCTTCTCTTTGATAGGAGTGAGGACATAGTTCTCATAGGTCTTCTGAGTGCTTGCCTTGGAAACCTCTTCTGGCAGCTGCTGGTATAAAGAGATCATGTTGGCTACAGCTTGCCGAGCAGGGGGATCATGTGGCTGCGGAGGATTTACTCTGTACTCCCCCATCTGTAGCTCTCCCTTTTTAACCAAGTCTTCCATAATGTCTTTGAACATGTAACAATCTTCTAGAGCATGTCCAAGGACCTGGTGGTACATGCAGTACCGAGGATCGTCTTTCTTCGAGGCTTCATCCGGTCTCTTAGATGTTGGGAGCAAGATCTTGTTGTACCGGAGAGCCCACTCAAATAGAGTTTTGGTTTTCTCCTTAGGGAAGGAGTATGGCTTCCTTACCTTATCTTGAAAGGGGATGACCTTCATTTGGGGCGCAGGCTTGCTGTCAGAAGATCCAGCCGCTGTTCCGCCTTTGCCTTTCTGCTGTTTAAAGGTCTTGAGGTCAACAACGTGTACCTCCTTCCCTGTGGGCTTCTTTTCGGCTGGATTGCTCTTTGGTGTGGTGGACAAGATGGTGGAGTACTTGGTCAAAAAGGCCTCAATCTCCGCCACCACATTGTTCAATCTATCAAATGATCGGATCTCCATCCCGATCATCTTTTCCAGCAACTCTCTCTTCAGATTCTGCTCACCGCATCTTCTTGGTGAGAAGGACGCTTACATCTCATACTGAGGTTCCTCCAACGCTGAATGTAGTCCAGCGCAGACTCATCATTCCTTTGTCTAGTTGCATTGAGCTCGGCCACCGTAACCTCCCTCTCTGCTATATAAAATCTCTCTCTGAACTTCTTCAGCATGTCTGCCCAGTCAGATATAGATCCTGCAGACAGACTGAAATACCATTCAAAAGCTAGCCCGGTCAAAGAAGAGCCGAAGAATTTAAGCAGATAGGACTCGTCTGAAGCCAAGTCCCCCATCACATTGATGTAATATGCAATGTGTTCTTTTGGGGATCCCAGTCCATTGAACTTGTCAAATTTTGGGGGCTTGGTGATGCCTGGAGGCAATCTCTTCACAGCATGGTGTGTAGGATAAGGCACCCTATACACATCAAAGGCGACATGCTCCCCATCACCCCGCTCTGCCAGCTTCATCTCAATCATTTGCTCCACCATCAATTTGCTGATGACGGCGGGGTCCACTTGTTGAGGGTAGAAATGGGCCGGCTGATTGCTTGGAGTGTTTATAATGGCCACTGGTGGCAGCAATGGTGGCATTTGACTTTCAACTTGATGCTCAAGAACCTGAGCCGGCAGTGAATGCTGCTGCTATTGGAGGTGGTCTGGTTGTGGTTGGTATTGCTGTTGTTGCTGCTAAAAGAACTGCGGCTGTAGCAATTGATATTGGGCTTGTGGGCGCTGCTGCTGCTGCTGAGCTGTAGCCACCGGTGGCTGTTGTGGTTGTTCATTTGTTGGCTGCACAAAGGTGCGCTGGGCTGAAACCCCCACTGACCCCGAGGTTCCCTGGGGAGTTTCCCCTGAGCCTTCAACTTCTCGGGTTATATGCCCTTCAGCTTCCTTGCCCCTGATTTGCCGCTTGAGCGCTTCAATTTCGGCTTGATATCGCTGCAGCAACTCTAGGACGGCCGGGTCCAAGTGTGGAATAACTGGGGTTTCTTGCACTGTGCCCCCTGTTACTTCTGGTGGCGGCGGGGGGAGCTCATTGCTGCCCCCACTTCCCTGAGTGGTGATCACATTGGCGGTAACTGCCGTCATCTGTGTTGTAGGTGTATTTAGAGCCCCGTATGCGGCTGCTAGGGCTGCTGCTGCTGCTCTTCTCCTGGTGACAGCACCAGGTCTTTCTGCCAGCTCAATGATCTCTTTATTCTCAGTGGGTAGAGCCCCATATCGGCTCCACACACCGGCCATATGACATGCAAAGATTTTAAGATTCCCGCCCCGGTCTCTCTCGACCCTTCGGGAAGTCTGAGAAGAAAAGGATAACCTTTCAAAGACTGATACCCAGGATTTGGCCCTCCCGGTCTGCTCATGCACATGTTCGCACGGAACATGATTTTCATCGAAGCTGCTCTCAGCTCCATCTTGAGATGTTTCCATAACTCGTAGCATTCGTGCCCTCCGCAACGGGGAATTCACGAGATGAAGGATATGGTCGCGTACGACCATGGCTGCCCCCTGAGTGGTTGACACCATTGATGTAGGAGAACTTTCTCGGATAGGTGGGAGGTAAGCAGACCTTCGCAACTCTGCTCTTTTGTTATGGAAACGGGCATAAGCGTATGCCCCTCCCTATTGAACCCTGGCCTTGAAGCCTCTGGGTGGCCTGTGATAGGTAAGGATTTCCTTGTCAACAACTTCTCTTAGTGCTTCTTCTTCCAATGTAGGCTCCTCCAGCTTGAGTTTCTGCATCTTCTTAGGTCGCCAGACCTGCTTGAATTTCATGGGCTTTGGGGGCAGCTTGCCCTTAAAGGTGTTGTACATTGTCCTCCTTCCAGTCAATGCCTGGAAAGGGTTTTCTACAGCTACCGTCGGTACCACCTGCTCCTTCTTGAACTCGCTACGTCCATTATGCAGATTAATCCTCACTTCCCCCACCAGTACACTCTTTCCAGAGTTGGAAAGGCGAGCATAATGAGAGATGATCTTCTCGTCCTCCTCAGCTTGCTGGCGTTTCTTCTTGCTTCTCTTTCTCATGTTCTTTTTACCATGGTCCACATGGTGAACCTGGCAGCTTAGCTCCTCTACAGTTTCTTCACTCTTAACTTCAGCTTCAGAATGGAGCATGTCCACGAAAGCAACCCCCAGAAAATTGGGGAACTCCACAACTGGGGGAAAGGCCCCAAAGCGGGTCGGCACGGCAAGATAGCCGTTCCGAGCATGGTCCCGGACAAGCTAGGGTCCAAAGCGCACCTCTGCCATTAGTCTGTTAGTACCTGTCAGTTAAAACAAATAGACAGTTAGTATCGAGTAAAAAGGCCACGAGACTTTCTATTCTGGCGAAAAGATGAAGGGAAGTTTGGTCCCACCAGGCGTGCCACGCTGTGGAAATGGATTTTTATATCCATCACAAATTTATTTAAAATTAAAATTATTTATCATGTTCTCATGTGTGTACCCGCGTATTACAAATTCAAGTCCTGTTTAGTGCTAAGTAAGTCACTATAATGAAAGATGAACCGGCAACCGCGGAGTGCAGGCGTGCCAGTTGTTGAAGCGACAACATGTTCTGCCTCCGAGAGTCGAAGGGCTTTAGGTCTATTTGTGCGCCGTCTGACTTCGTCAAATGAAAATGGAGATCAAGTCGGGACCAAGATCCCGCCGTTGCCTAAGCGCAACGACGTTAATTACATCCCTCTAAGAGGAAAAACCCTTGATTAATCGCCAGAATAAAGAGTCTCGTGGCCTTAAGCAGAAACATCCGATAAAAGGTATGCGTAGAAGAGTAAATTTAATTGCACCTAATGCGAGACGACCAAAGCATAACATTCGACGCATTATTTCAAATTTATTTAAAGGGGTTGAATTGGTTTCAACATTATTTGATTTGTTTTCTTTTAGTCTTTTGCATATTTTTTTTATTATGTTTGATCTTTTATTGGATTGTCTTTTTCATTTATTGCCTTTTTGGTTTGATTTAATTAATTTTTTTTATTGTTTGATTTGATGTAGGGTTTTATTTGATTTCGAATTTCTCTTCATTTTAAATTTGTTCCTTTTGAGTTCATTTGAGTTTGCAATTCATTTGGACTCTTATTCCACGTGAGAATGTTTAGCCCAAAATTATTTGATTTGATTCCTTTGGTTTAGGATTGTTTTATTTGATTTTTCTTAACTTTGGGTTTATTTTGAAGTTATTATTTTTTGTTGTATTTATTTTATGTTAGATTTGATTTAAAATTATTCATGTTTTCTTTTGTTATTTGATTTGAAAATTTCCTTTGTTTTTGATATGAAATTATCATGTTGTATTTCTTTTAAACTTGGTTTGAAGTTGTGGCAATTAAATTTATTTTTAGATGATTTATTTATTTATAATTATTCCTTTTGCTTTTTTTTTCTTATCATCCCGTTTTTCTATTTTATGGCTGATTAAAGGGGAAGATGGCCAATATGTGCATGTGTATGTGTATGAGTGGGTTTGTGGGTTCAAGTGATGGGCTTGCATGTGCCCAGGGACGTATGTGTGTGTATTGGCTTGGGATGGGTTGAAACGGTAGGGCTTTTTGGGAGCTTGTGCGTGGAAAAGGCGGCTGAACGGTGGGGGTTCCTGTAGACATGGAAAAGGCTAAACGGTAGCCTTTGGTAGAGTGTATAAGGGGATGAATGATGGCCTTTACTGTTTGAGTGTGTATGCAGGCGCGCTCAACGGTGGCGACTGGGTGTGTGCATGCGCACAGGGAAAGGCTGAACGGTGGCCTTGGTGGGCAGCTCCCCACTTATTTTATTGCATCCATGATTCATTCGATAATCTGGATAGTTCTTTTTACCATTTTCTTTTATTATCTTTGTTCCATTTACCATTTTTTTGTTGTTGGCTTTTCTTTTAATTATTATCATTATCCTGCTTGTTGTTGTTCTTTTCGCTTTGTTATGTTAATATCTGTCAATTATTACTATTATTATCCATTTATCATTACTATTATTACATGGCTATTTAGCTCATTTATTTGTTCTCGTGTTTGACGCGTTGATCGGATGACGTACATCGCACCGGCACTTATTTGTCTCGCTCACACTCACGAAATACAAAACAAGCCGATGAAATCACAACATGAGGGAATAAAACCGGGTCACTCGATATAACTCATCATGATAGGAATCACCTCTGCCCACCATATGTTGGGATGACATTTTAGTGCATCCACCTATCACCTCAAGGTGGTGCACACAGGACGGTGCCCGCCGTGCAGCGGCTACACGATGTTTGCCAATAGTACCGAATCACAACACAAGTTGCTCGATGACTATGTAGGCACGAACATATTCAGAAATTATCGCAGCAAAAATCCGGCAGCACCTCCCCTTATTTTTCATGTTGGGGGGGGGTGTACATGACATCCATCCACCACGATGGAGACGGTGTCAACAAAAGCGTTGATGCCGAAGGCAACAACGTTACGACACATGGCACTAGTTTTTTCGGATATATCTAGGAGAAGACCGTTATGTACCAAGACCGGAGGATGTCATAATCCTGAACGGTGGCCTCCCACAGTGCAGAAAAGCTGAACGGTGACCCTTTCACAGTGAGAAAAACCTGAAGGGTGGCCTCTCATAGTGAAGGAAACCTGAACAGTGGCCTTCCACAGTGAAGGGAACCTGAACGGTGGCCCTCCCACAGTGAAGGAAACCTGAACGGTGGCCCTTTCTCAGTGAGGAAAACTGAACGGTGGCCTCTCATGGTGAAGGAAACCGGAACGGTGACCTCCCATGGTGAAGGAAACCTGAACAGTGGCCTTCCACAGTGAAGGAAACCTGAACGGTGGCCCTTCCACAGTGAAGGAAACCTGAACGGTGGCCTCCCATGGTGAAAGAAAACTGAACGGTGGCCTCCCATGGTGAAGGAAACCTGAACGGTGGCCTTCCGCAGTGAAGGGAACCTGAACGGTGGCCCTTCCACAATGAAGGAAATCTGAACGGTGGCCTCCCATGGTGAAGGAAACCTGAACAATGACCTCCCATGATGAAGGAAACCTGAACGGTGGCCTTCCGCAGTGAAGGGAACCTGAACGGTGGCCCTTCCACAGTGAAGGAAACCTGAACGGTGGCCTCCCATGGTGAAAGAAAACTGAACGGTGGCCTCCCATGGTAAAGGAAACCTGAACGGTGGCCTTCCACAGTGAAGGGAACCTGAACGGTGGCCCTTCCACAGTGAAGAAAACCTGAACGGTGGCCTCCCATGGTGAAAGAAAACTGAACGGTGGCCTCCCATGATAAAGAAAACCTGAATGGTGGCCTTCCACAGTGAAGGGAACCTGAATGGTGGCCCTTCTACAGTGAAGGAAACCGAACAGTGGCCTCCCATGGTGAAGGAAAACTAAACGGTGGCCTCCCATGGTAAAGGAAACCTGAATGGTGGCCTTCCACAGTGAAGGAAACCTGAACGGTGGCCTCCCATGGTGAAGGAAAACTGAACGGTGGCCTCCCAAGGTAAAGGAAACCTGAACGGTAGCCTTCCACAGTGAAGGGAATCTGAATGGTGGCCCTTCCACAATGAAGGAAACCTGAACGGTGGGGAACGAGAGGCTACCGTCCAAGGGGGTTGTTGGTATTTGTACAGGTTTGATGGCTCAACGGTGGGGAAATGAGGGGTCACCGTTCAAGGGTCTTGTTTGATGAGAGGCTTGTGGCTTGCCATGGAGAAGGTGGGTGAACGATGGCACTGTGCAGGGCCACCGTTCAAGACTCCAACATCCAGGAAAGGAGGAAAACAACAAGGAAATTTGTTGGAATCTCTTTTATGCAAAACCGGTGCATTTTAAAGCATTTTGGGAGTATAGACCGACACTTTAACTAAGATCATATAAGAAAAATAAGTACTGCTTGTTTCTGTTAAATTGCCAACACATCTCACATGGAAAATGTGAGTGTTTAGCAGCAAAACACATGAAATATATGGTGGGCTGCTATTCACAGGGCACCTTTACATGCCTGGAACATAGCAAATTAAACGCATGGAAAGACAGGGAAAAGAGGCCAAATGGCGAAACCTGGACTGATGCTAAGGAAAGGAGAAACTCGGACTCATATATTATTGTATGATCCCCCTTTGCAGACCGAAGTGTGGGCATGGGAAGGCCCAGTCCGATACACGTAGGATCATCTCACAGTTCAAACTTCACAATGGAACAGATGGGAATGATAGAAGAAACGAGGTGAGGAGAGAAGATTCACATGGTCATCCATGATATTGAATGCCATACGCCACCCTTCAATACCTCTCGGATGCTGATTCATGTGTATGCTGTATGAAGGAAAGAATAAAATGCTAAAATAAACTAGTGCACAGTTTATTATTCCACATAACAAGCAATTTCTTATTGTTTCATCGTATAGGAAAAGTACAGAACCATAGGAAAAGTGGAGATAAGCGAAAGATAAATAGAAGAAGAGAATTGCACAGAGATCTGGACCCTCTCTCCATCTCAATGCTGCCTACCCACCTCCCTGCTCCTTTTCCCCTCCTCTTCTAACCTTCTCTTCCAGGGAAAGAACTCCTGGCCCTTCTTCGGAAGACTCCCGTAGAAGCCTTCTCCCTTTTTCTGCTGCTGCTGCTCCCAATCCGATCGCCCCCCTTTTGCATGGGAAAGGAGACTTTTTAGAGGCCTCTTTATGAGGGCTGAGGTGGCAGAGCCTCTAGCTTAAGACCGCCCCAAGTTTTCTTATCTATTTACCTTTGCATGCCATTTGGTGACTACAGCCGATGCTGCCTCCCTTCCTGGGCTGCTGGCCCACTTGTGGCCCATTAGATAAAACGGGTGTAGTCGATGTTTAAAGAAAGTCGATGTTGAACTGAAATCGATGTTCTAATGAAATCGATGTTTTTGTATAGTAATCGATGTGGACTTTAAGGACAGTAATTGATGTATTTGAAAAGAAATTGATGTGGCACTTGTTGCCCGGTTGGCTAACCCAGAGGGGGGGTGAATGGGTCTTTAAATAAAATTTATCTGATAAAAACCTGAGCTCAAACAAACATAAAGAGTTCTTGGAAGGGATTAGTAATGGTTAGTAAAAGCAACAATCACACGATAAAGACAATCACACAACACACAGATTTATCCTGGTTCGGATCTCCTCTCCTTAGGAGTCCTACGTCCAGTCCCTGAGCAATCCTCAGGATTTCACTAACTAGGGTACAGTCCCCCCTATGGACAAAAACAACCACCCAGCTCAGCTGATCTTCCTTCACTCGTGAAGGGAACACAACACCCTGGTACCACCAGGTCTTCCTTCACTCCCGAAGGGAAAAACACCACCCTGGACACCACCAGGTCTTCCTTCACACACGAAGGGAAGAACACAAGAAAATCTTGAAGGAAATGACTAGCCCCTAGATCAAGCTTTTACAACACTCAATCTGAAGCTACAAGCACTGAGAGTCAAAGATCTACACAATGTGGACTCTCTCAGAACTAATCTAGCTCTTCCTTGATTTTCTTCTCACAGCACGAGGAGCTAGGAGCCAAGATCGAAAGGAGAGAATTTCTGGCTCTAGAGATCTTCTGAAGACTTGAAAGTGGCAGAGTTCTAGACTCTCTTGAATGTCAATAATGCTTCCTTCATGGATCAATAATCTATCTTCAGAACTTCGTCTTGTATTTATATCTCCAATTTGAATGAGGATGAAGAGATGACCGTTGTCTCACAGCTTTGGTGTACGTTAGACTGAAGGATCTGTAGAAACTTCCTGTCGACAGTCTTTTGTTCTTTGGAGCACGCAAAGTGATGAGATCTTCTTAGTTGGCTTGTAGTTCTTTCTGTGTCAGATGTTGTAGGATAGTATATCCTTAAGGTTCTGCAAGGTTGAGCTTTAATGGTAGACAGCTATACTATCTCCAGATGTCAGTCAACGTTAGAGCAGATAGACACAAATATGGTAGTGACAGTTTATCGTTCTAGAAGATGCATGCAGAGGATACACGAGAATGGAAGATATGTTCTGTATCCGTGCAGAGATACGTTCAGTCTTTATTAAATGCATGGCAGTCAAACAGACGTGATGCGACTTTGACTATTCAACGTATCTTAAATCAAGATGAACAATTAATTAATAAAAGCATGACTTATGCAATCGTTATGATAATCTGACAGAATCGTTATGAACAAATTACTATAGTGTCATAAGAAGTCGTTATGATAACTTATAAAATCGTTATCAAAAACAAGTCGTTCTATAACAGATGATATAAGAAATCGTTATGAAACATGGCAAGTCGTTCTGATTCTGAAGAAATCGATATGAAACACTTATCAAATCGTTATGAGATGCAAGTCGTTGTAGCTTTCTAAAGAGATCGTTACGATGTCTTACAGAATTGTTATGACGAGCAAGTCGTTATAACTTTCTAAAGAAATCGTTACGATGTCTTACAGAATTGTTATGACGAGCAAGTCGTTATAACTCTCTAAAGAAATCGTTACGATGACTTACAGAATCGTTATGACGAGCGAGTCGTTATAACTCTCTAAAGAAATCGTTACGATGTCTTACAGAATTGTTATGACGAGCAAGTCGTTATAACTCTCTAAAGAAATCGTTACGATGGCTTACAGAATCGTTATGACGAGCAAGTCGTTATAACTCTCTAAAGAAATCGTTACGATGACTTACAGAATCGTTATGACGAGCAAGTCGTTATAACTCTCTAAAGAAATCGTTACGATGACTTACAGAATCGTTATGACGAGCAAGTCGTTATAACTCTCTAAAGAAATCGTTACGATGACTTACAGAGTCGTTATAACTTCTGAAGGAGTCGTTACGATAACTTACAGAGTCGTTATAATGAGCAAGTCGTTATAACTTCTGAAGGAGTCGTTACGATAACTTACAGAGTCGTTATAACATCGACTTGTTTGACACAACAAGGATATTCAATCTTTCAAGTAAATCGTTGAACTTGAGAGCTAATGAAGGAATCGTTATGGCTCTTCTGAGAAATGATGTATGTAAGTACTTACCACAAATGCTTGACTTTCTTTGTGCTTAAGGCTAAATAAAACAAGGTTAGAAAACTTTTGACAGGTTTTGTTTATCACCAAAATAAGCATGTAATTAATTTAAAAGTATATGGGGATGGACTGTTCATCAGCACTTAGTCAGTAATCGATGTGCGTTGAACTACAATCGATTAGGCTTTCCAATGCAAATCATGGGGCGATAGCACCATAAATTATATTTATTATGAAAACATGATATTAAATATATTTATGATATTTAAATTAATCATGAGTTTTGTTATCACCAAAGTAAAGGATAAAATATAGGAGTGGTTCAACATTCTCCCCCTTTTTGGTGATGACAAAACTTATGAGAATTTTCTGGCATAATCATAAAGTCAAGCATTAAGCAGAAAATTCATGAGTAAAAAACTCTCCCCCTTTTTGTCAATAACCAAAAAGGAAGGATCTTACCATTTGCATATTTCTTCTTGTAAAGACTTCTTACAAATGTTGCCCAGATAGCAAGCCCAGAGGAGGGGGTGAATGGATTGCTAAAAATCTTTACCTTTGGGTGAATGGATTGCTAAAAATCTTTATGACTAATACCTATAAATAAAACACTAGACAGACACTAAATTTGAATGTTAGAGTTAGTGT
The DNA here is from genome assembly GCA_014218235.1 of Colocasia esculenta. Classification (NCBI taxonomy): domain Eukaryota; kingdom Viridiplantae; phylum Streptophyta; class Magnoliopsida; order Alismatales; family Araceae; genus Colocasia; species Colocasia esculenta. The sequence goes on from CM024756.1 coordinate 11,954,594, forward strand.
AGAATGAGGATAGGCAAGCAAACACACAAACAACAGGAATTTTTATCCTGGTTCAGATCTCCTATCCCAAGGAGTCCTACGTCCAGTCCCTAAGCAACAACTTGGGATTTCACTAGCCAAGGGTACTGTCCCCCTTAAGGACTCTTACACATCTAGCAGCAGCTGGCCTTCTCTTCTTAACCCGAAGAGGTACAAAGCAACACCTGATGCAACAGGTCTTCTCTTCACAACCTGAAGAGGAACACTCAGAAGAATGAGTAAAAAGTGAATGGCCCCTAGACCAAGCTTATAGGAATTTGCTTGATCTGAGACAATATTTGAGAGACAAAGATTTGCAACGAGGAAGTCTCCCAGGACTACACAAGCTCTTGAAAAACTAAGAAAATGACTGTAGAGAGCTAAGAGCTTGAGAGGGTTGGAATGAGCAAGATGGCTCTTCAAACGACTGGGATGTGCAACTTCTCTGAAAGTTCAAAAAGCACTCTAATAGGAGTCGCCAATCTTCTATTTATCTTCTTTGGAATAATTTGACCGTTGTAGTGTCCGTTGAAATATCCGTTGTCTCACAGTCATCATGCACGTTAGGGAGACTGGTTCAAAGCATAGAGTAGGTGAGCCTGCACCCATTAATGCTAGGAGTGATCCTTACACCCTCAAGGGAAGATTGTCTGAATCTTCTATCTTCTTGACAGGTTGACAAGTCCATCTTTGACATGCTTTTCTACATAAATCCTGCACACAATAAATGCTGACACATAGACAACTTCTTTTTGTCTAAACTGTCAGTCAACATTAGTAGTCGTGCAGTAGAAAGATATACAAGAAAGGAAATGTTATTCTGTCATCATGTAAGGCAAGACTTTATGTAGCACAAGTGAGACAATATTGTACCATTCCAATAAATGTTTAAAACTTACAAAATATAGACTAGTGTGCGGGAAGAGGTTTTGAATTCCATAGAATTTTGAACTTATACACTCAAATATCATGAAGGATAAATATTTTCAAAATAGTCTTTGCTAGTTTATTACACCGCGCACGTTATGAAAAGAATTGATACATACGTGGAATCGATGTCGTAATATATGTATAAATGAAACCTATGTTGAAATAAAATCAATGTGATCAAAATCCATATATAATGTGAAATCATTGTTTTATCGAAATCGTTGTTTCACTTATGAAGTCGTTGTGAGGCTGAAATCGTTGTTTCGCTTATGAAATCATTGGTGCAACCAAATCGTTGTTTGAGTGAGAGCAAATCGTTGTTACGATCAAAATCGTTCTTTAAGACAACGCAAATCATTGTTGTGATCAAATCAAAGCAAATCGTTGTTGAGATCAAATCGTTCTTTAAGTGAGAGTGAATCGTTGTTTCGATCAAATCGTTGTTTTCGACCAAATCGTTGTTTAAGTTAACTGAAATCGTTGTTTCGATCAAATTGTTATTTACGTGAACTGAAATTGTTGTTTCGATCAAATCATTGTTTACGTGAACTGAAATCGTTGTTTCGATCAAATCATTGTTTAGGTGAACTAAAATCGTTGTTTCGATCAAATCGTTGTTTAAGTGAACTGAAATCGTTGTGCGATGAAAATCGTTGTTTTACTTATGAAATTGTTTTGCAATAGAAATTGTTGTTTTACTTATGAAATCGTTGTGCGATGGAAATTGTTGTTTTACTTATGAATCGTTGTGCGATGGAAATCATTGTTTTATCAAGGAAGTCGAAGTGTACTTAGAAGAAATGCATGCTCTGAACTTCAAATAACAGTGTATGAGGATAACTTACAGATTTTGCTTGAGTTATTTCTGTGGATAAACTTCAGAAAAGGTTACTGGAAAATATTTATTAAGTTTTGTTAATCACAAAAAATTGCATATACTAAATAAGATTATATGGAGATGGACTGATCATCAACCAATACTACTATGAGTATGAATGAGAGGGGTTCAAACAATGCTTGTCATTTACATCTACCCTTTAGTGTATGCTCCCCCTGACAGTGATACTCCCCCTTAATGTGAGGCTCCCCCTCAGTGTATGGCTCCTTTGCCTGTCGACATCTCCAGTTGTATTTGCTGTTCTTCTCTATGTGTGAACCTGTTCTTCTTGTTGTTTGTCAAGTCTTCAACATTTTTACCTGCATTGATCTTATAAAAAGGGACTTGTAAAATTTATTAGTGGTACTGAAAATTAAATATAAATCTGACTACACTACTCCCTCTTCAGATATGAGTTAGATGAAGAGTTGGTAGTCACCAATGCCTTGAGCATCCTTTGTTCCTGATGCTCCAAGGCTATCATGCAAATAAACTACTTAGAAGTAGGTACCCAAATCTTTTTGGGTACTTGATGGTTAGATGCATAAAAATAACCTTTAGGAATCCATACTAAGTGCCTAGTTGTGCAGATGTTTACTGTGTGGCCTAATTTGTTGCAATGAGAACAACAATGAATGTAATTTGTTTGTAGGCCTTATTATCTAAAACATGATTTTTAGATACAATTTTCTTTTGAGAGCATTTATTCATTACAGGGGCCTTTTTCTGAGGCATCTTGGTTTTTTTAACAAATTTTGGCAATGGATATTTTTTTGGATACTTAATTTGTTTTCCCTTTTCAGGAGGTTCGTATCCAAGACCTTGTTTATTGTTGCGAGATTTTAATCCTTTTAAGCATAGAGCTAGTTCCTTTTGTTAATTTTATAACTTATTCTTTTAAGTAAAGATTTTCTTCAGTTAGAGATTTCAATTTTTCTTCTAACTCTAATTTTTCATTGTTCTTACTTTTTAAATCTTCATTCAAAAGATAATTATTATCTTTACTTTCCTTTAATTGTGTTTCTAATTCCATTTCAGGTTTGAGATCAATTGGTGTTTTCTAAGCAAGTAATGTTATTTTTCAGATTCTTTAATTCTTCTACAACACCTTTATGTTTTTCATAGAGTTCATTAAAGACATCTTCTAAGTTTTTAGACTCTGACCCTGAATCAGTGAACGAATTAAAAGATGGGTCAAAATGTACCTCATCTAGTCTTATCATGAGGGTTAGATTTATCTGCTCTTTTTCTGAATCTGAGCTTGATGAATTCGAAGTGGTGACTTCTTCATTGTCCCAAGCAACATCCATGGCTTTTCTTTTGAATTTCTTGTGCTTCTTCTTGGACTTTTCTACCTGACCAGTCTTCTTGAGTCTTGGACAATCTGGTCTCAGATGTCCAGGTTTTTTGCATTCATAACAAACTGGTTCTTTCACCTTTTTCTCCTTCTTGATCTTCTTCTTATGAAGAATTTTTTGAATCTTGGATAGTACATTATCTACATCACTGTCTTCAGAGCCTGCATTTTTTGAACTAGAAGAGGAAGAGGTGGAAGGAGCAGCTATAACTTTGAGAGCATTAGTGTCTTTCTTTTTTGAAGCATTTTAGAAAATATTTCGATATTTATTTCATGAGCCATAAGTGAACTGATTAATTTATCAATGGGAAGTTGTGCTAAATCATGAGCTTCTTCAATAGCAGTCACCTTAGGGGTCCATGAATGAGTTAATGATCTTAGAAATTTTTCTCACAGTTTCTTCATTAGAAAGATCTTTTCCAAGAGAGCTTAAATCAACTACTATATTTGAAAATTTGTTATACATTTGAGTGATATTTTCATTTGGCAACATTTTAAATTGTTCATATTGTGAAACGAGAATGTCTATTCTAGTTTGCTTAACTTTATCAGTTCCCTCATATGTTACCTGCAATTTATCCCACATTTCTTTTGCAGATTTGCATGCTGATATTCTATTAAATTCTCTTTTTGATAAAGCACAACATAGATAATTTCTTGCTTTAAAATTTAGAGACAATTTAGCTTTGTCAGCTGTTGTAATTGTAGTAGTACCTTCAGCAGGAGCAATAATGAAATCACCTTGTTCAATTACCTGCCACAGATCAAAGTCTGTACCTCTGATGAAGCATTCCATTCGCATCTTCCAGTATTGGTAGTCCTCACCATTGAAGAATGGTGGTCTGGTAACTGACTAACCTTCATAGTGGTGAGCTTCAGCTGCCATCTGATCTTTGCTCTTAAGATCGTAAGATCTACTTGCTTGAAGAGCTTGTCTCTAATACCACATTTGGTCCGCTTACGGTTGCAGCAAGCTTTCTCGGGGGGGGGGGGGGGGGGGTGAATAGAATAGCTACAGAATTCTGAAACTAAAACATAGAAATTACAACTAAAAAACTTTGGTGAGTGAATGTGATTGTGTGTGATATAGAGTAGCAGTGCGGAAGCAAATTTAAACAATCACACAAATGAACACAAAGATTTTATCCTGGTTCGGTACTTCTCAAAAGGAAGATCTACGTCCAGTCCCCAAGCAAATCTTGGGATTTCACTAACCAGGGTACAATCCCCCCAAGGATATACAAACCCCCAGCTCCCTGCTAGTCCACTTCCTTTCCGAGTAGGAAGGAAACTCACTTCTATTACAGGTCAAGAAGCCAACCTCCTGGAACAAACCCCAGTGCGGTTCTGTTGACACTAACCCCAGCTAGGTTCTTCCCTTACCCTAAAGGAATTGTTAAGAACAGTCCCTTAGCTGGACAGAAACCGCCAGCAACCCAACTGGCTTTCTCTCCACATAGGAAGAGAAATACTGTATACAGTCCTACAGCTAGACAGAAATCTTTCTTAGAAAAGAAAGAACAGGCTGAGAGCTATTACAAGAATAACACTAGGAATTCTAGCTCTTAGCACACAGACTCCCCCAGATTTACAATGGTGCACAGAGAGAGAATGAGGAAGAGGGAAGATCTCTTGAATGCTTTAGCTTGAGTAGGCTCTAGCTCTCTTCCTTTCTTGCTTGAGTGTGTAGATTTGGATGCTCACTAGATGTACACTCTTTGAATGATTTTCAGGTACGCTCTGTTTATCTTCTTCTTTTTCTTCTCCCTTTTATGGAGCAGCTTGAACAGATCCGTTGAAGAGTAGTCGTTGCTCATCTCCTCTTCCTTCTTCTTTCCTTGAGTCTAACATCTTTCTTCATGTGCCTACTAGTTGCTTGGAATGGAGGAAGATATTCTATCTGGTGCGTACTTCCAAGGATGCCAGTAGCAGTTCCAAGATGTTGACTAAGTGTAGAGGTGGACATGCATGCATTAAATGCAAGACAGAAAAGGTTAGATTAGAAGAGTCTTCTGACAGAAAGTCCATACCTTCTTATGTGTAACTCCATGATCTTTGCTGACAATATCTCACCTACCCTGAAGGATAGACAGGAAGAAGATCTTTAGTCAGACAAAGAAATAATAAGATAAACATGTGAAGTATATTTGATTTTTCATTTGGGTGCTAAAGATATTTTGAAACATCTGAAATATAAAGGAAATCGATGTTTAAGTGTAATAGAGTCGATGTGAAAGACAATCGATGTTCTAATGTAATCATTGTTTGAATGTAATGCATGTATGTAGTCGATGTTTAAAACAGAAATCGATGTTTGAACTGAAATTGATGTTCTAATGAAGTCGATGTTCAACAGAGTCGATGTTTAAGTTAAAAGACAATTGATGTTCAAAGAGAGTCAATGTTTAAACATAATCGATGTTCAACGAGAGTCAATGTTTAAACGAAATCGATGTTCAACTGAAGTCGATGTTCAAACAGAATGAAATCGATGTTTCAATAGAATCGATGTTTAAAAGAAGTCGATGTTGAACTGAAATCGATGTTCTAATGAAATCGATGTTTTTGTATAGTAATCGATGTGGACTTTAAAGATAGTAATCGATGTATTTGAATAAAAATCGATGTGGCACTTAGTCAGTAATCGATGTGCGTTGAACTGTAATCGATTAGACTTTCCAGTGCAAATCATGAAAGCAATAGTACCAATAAATTTATATTTATTATGAAAACATGATATTAAATATATTTATGATATTTAGATTAATCACGAGTTTTGTTATTACCAAATAAAGGATAAAATGTAGGAGTGGTTCAACACCCCCAACTTAGTATTTTACTTTCTTTACACTAAGTTATTTTTGCATGCCGTGTTGTACCAATTCTAACTATGGGTTATGAATTACATAGAAATAACATAAGTCTAAATTTTGTAAAATTAAAAATAATAACAAACACTCACCTGAGGGCCCTACGCTAAGATGGATGCTCCTCTTGCGATAAAATTTCAGCTTGAGAGAGGAGGGCAGCCTGGGCCGATGTAATGCACAACTAGCTGCTCGTCATCTACTACTAAAGATCAATACGAAAGAGAGATATCTCCTGGCGGATTATGTCTTTAATCCCCCTCTCTCCACTAGGGGGCATTGTGAATGCACTTATATTGGCCGGAGGAGAGCCTGAACTCACACATGATGACATCACTGGAGAAGTGTCTAGGCTATCTCCAAATCCATACAAACGGCCCTTTCTTGGTTGGCTCGCCATGCCACCTATGCCTCAGGATCCAACTCTAGATGCGACATGTCATCTCCATACTTCTCAGTCATCTGTCTATCATATGACTCCTATAAAATAAATTGAAAAGATTATAACTCTCATATTGATTTTTCATATTTAAACTTTAAACTAAAAATTGTATATGTAAATTTACTGTAATTGAGCAAGCACTCTTGCTGACAAAACATAAGTCTCCCTCCTCTTATGAGTCCTTTCAAATACCTCGCGGAATGAAGGGAGGGGGGGGGGGGTTAGGTAAACTTAATTTAATCCAACACACTATTATCAAAGACTCAATTTAGGCATAAATGACCAAAATGAAAGCTGCGCACAAATGCTCTTTTCATTCTGACACATTAGAGAGCTTATTCTTTATAAAACTGATCAAGTCTGAAAAAGTAATCGGACACTATCGATAAGATGATGTAATCTTTGAAACGTCTGAAGCACTTTGGTAATGACTTAGTAAAGATATTTTAAGATATTACAAATATTTTTCACAAAGGAGATAAAATTTAAATAATCATTCCTTATAGTGCTTATTCTCTATATAAAATTGACCCGCTGGTTTGAAAAAGTAGTCTGACATAGAAGATTGGATGATGTACCTTGGAAATGCCAAAACACTTATGTAACGACTTAGTAAAGATCTTTTAAATATTGAAAAATATTTCCCACAAAGGAGATGAAATTTAAATAATCATTTCTCATTGGTAACAACATCAATAAACTTTTACATGCAATGAATAAGATTTCACATTTAATTTTCAGTCTTTAAATTTTCTTATTATTAAAACAAAATCATTGTTGAGAAAAATGGGATGGATTATTAAAAAACTATTATAACCAAATTTTTGATCTTTTGACTTTGAGATTTATCATATATAAATTATAAGTATTAAAGCCAATATTTGAATATCAAGGTCTGGGTTTGTATATTAGAAGTCATATTTGAATATTGGAGGTAACATCTAATGCAATATCATACACGATAATGAAATAGTAATCGATTACCGCTCATGATATTAGAAATAATATTCAAATATTTGAACTATTTTCAAATATCGTCTGCCATATGTTCGAATATTGAAAGTGATATTCAAATATCAAGTTACAATGTTTGAATGCTTGAAGTAATATTCAAATAGAATTTAGATTACGGAATGTCTATTATTAAGCACATTTTGTATTAAAATAATTTAAGTGATGATCTTGAGCAACTAGGATGTTTCATAATTAAAATGCTTTAATAAAATTTTATCTAATCTTTAAATATTTTGATATATTCTTGGAAGATTCTACATTTTGCTCAACACTTATTCATTTTGATGATCTATATATAGGTGATTTGATAACTTATTATTTTATTAATCATTCAAATGTTTTATTGATTTTGTAACTTAGATGATCTATTATACTCTCAAGTGTTTTCTTAGATGCTTTTATTGATTACTTTGAAACTTTACGTCTATGATGATTACTTAAAATACAATCCCGATGATTGTTAAGTTAATTACTCAAAATGATTTGCATGGGGAACATTTAATGTTTTGATAGTCACTCAAAACATATTTCTGAAGGTTGTACCTGCAACTTCTTTCTGTAGTAGTGTCATTCTCCTATGGTGCATTCTAGCAGATGGATCTTTATATAGGGACACCTGACCATTTTCCTTCTTTCTTCCAACACTCCCTCTATTCTCCTCTTCCTCTCACTCTGGCGATTAACAACAAGTGGTATTGTTGAACCACTCACATATATTTATTCCTATATTTTGGTGATAACTAAAACTCATGAATATCATGAAAATATTTAATAATATATTTTAAGATATTTATGTATAAGAAATAAGATAATTTATATTACCTGAAAGATATGCACTAAAAGTCGATATCAATTACAATTAAATGTGTATTAATTAAAGACTAAAGTGCCACATCGATTACTGAAAAAATGTTTCTATCGATTACAGAACAAGTCATACCAATTAGAGAAGAAATCTCATATCGATTACTAAAGAAGCCTTCTATCGATTAGTGAAGAAAAGTGTTATACCAATTACTGAAGAAACTTTCTACTGATTAGTGAAGAAAAGTTTCATTCTAACTATAGAAGAAATACGTGTTCCGATTAGTGATATATTATATTGATTACTGAAGAAGCCTTTTATCGATTGGAGATCAAAGTTTCTAACGATTGATGTTTAAGTGTTCTTTCGATTGGAGAACAAAAGTGTCTTTCGATTGGAGAACAAAAAGGTCTCTTATCGATTACTGTTTAAATTGTTTCAATTATTGAACAAAAGTTCACTATCTTACATATTGATGTTATACATGTTCTGATTGATGAACACCATTCTGATTAGCATTCTTTGCGTTCCGATTGGTGAACATCATACCGATTACTATTGTTTTACACTATTGGTTTACACTTGTCTTATCTTATCGATTGGTGTTATGAGTATTTCAATTACTGAACAAAAGTTCACTACTCTTCTGATTGATGTTATTTACATTTCGATTAGTGTTAATATGACTTCAATTACATTGATTGGTGTTATAAGTGTTCAGCACTTATATTCTCAATCAATTAATGATGTTCTCACATCGAATGACCATTTTTTGAGTTTAAATATTGCCCCATCGATTGTTTTGGCGCATGAACATGATTTTAAATCTTCTACGTATTTATAGTCTCATAACTTGACGACAATAGGCACGACTTCTTGTACATAGCCTGCATACGATAAGATATGTTCTGACATCTCTCTTCTTGGCAGAAGGAGAGAAATGTACCTAGTATCGCAAGTTGTCAGCAAGAAATGTGGACTATAGGTAAAAGAGGTATGGGATGGCTATCACTCTCCCTATTATAACATTTATTGCTTGCATGTATACGGTACTCACATAGACACAACGTTTGACCTACTACTGGAAACCTTAGAAACATACATAATTTAGAAGACTCTCCTCTGTTCCAAGTATCCAGTAGACACATGAAGACAATCATTAGATACAAAGAGAGGAGCAGCAGCAGAAGAAGAAGAAGCAACAGATAGAAGGAGCTCCAATGGATCTCCTCAATGATCTTCTTCAAAGAGATGTATAGGAAGACGAAGGCTATGAATATGAAGAGAACACAACAAGAAGCACCCAAGCAGAAATCTCTTCAAGTGAAAAGCATTCAAGCCTTCATTATTTCTCATTTCTCTCTATGTTTCATTGTACTTCTGTGAGAGAGTTTAAGCCTGAGAGTCTTGTGTTAGTTCTGTCTATCTCTTTAGCTCTCAGGTTGCTGTCGAGATCAAGGAAGCCAAGTTCATCATTCTTGAACTTGATCTTGACAACTTCTTCTTTCTTTCTTAAGAAAGACTGGTGTGTTCCGCTTCTGATGTGAAGAGAAAACCAGTGGGTGTGATGAGTGTTGTGTCCAGTACATGGACTATTCTCTGGGTTCCCTTGTGTGAGAAGATCAGTTGGGTCTGTACCAGTGGAAATTTGCTTAGGGACTAGATGTAAGACTTTCATTTGGGAAGTGCTGAACCAAGATAAATTCTTTTTGTTCTTTGTGTGTAATTGCTTCCGCGCTCTACATCTTTATTGCACACGATTATATTCCTAATCGAAGTTTGAAGTGTTCAATTTGCAGTCAGTTTTATATGCATCAACCTATTCACCCCTCCTCTAGGTGGCTCCAACTGTGTTGTCGTGGCCAATAGTGTATGAGGGCGACGATGATATGGTGCTCGTCTTTGGGTTGGTGGTGGCAATGAATGAAGTAGAAATGGTGAGGATGAGGCGGCCAACCTAATAGAAGGCTCCAATAGGTTAAGCTCTTCATTGGAGGTAGAGTGACATTATCTCCACTCCATGCAATATGATTCTCATGGTTTTCGCATTAGAAGCATGGTTAAGGGAGTGTTTTGCTCTTTGGTTCCTTGGGAAGGGGATCTATAGTAACCCAGATTTTTAAATGCAATTGAATGAAAATTTTATTATGGAATCAATAAAAACAAATAAGCAAAATAATCTTAAAATGTGATATATATGAACTAAATAAATTAGAGTACACATAAAATATAAGGGTGGATGAACCCATAACATTAGAAACCTATTATCGCATGTGGATAACTCAATAAGTTAAGTAAAAATGATATTGGGGTACGATTAAATTTATTGGGCTCAAAGGAAGGTCTAACATGAGGAATTAGCATTTGAATTTGCAATACCCACATACCTATTATAGACACCCGATTCTGGCCCATAAGTTGAACCATGTTTCTTGTTCTCTTAGTGAGCCCCAAGTTGGTCACTCACCATGAGCCCATTCCTTATCCATGTTGTGAGCCCATTAAAAGTCCAATTTTCACATTATCCCATCTAATTATCCTTTTAAGAGTCCCATACCACATTGTTGATTATTCTTCTAAATAATTGATCAATAATCCAAGAATTATCGATTTTCCTTAATGCGACGGGTCGTGGCATCGTGTTATCCATGTCACGTCCCCCTGGGCCGTCGCGATAGCCCATGCATATCCATGCACGTGCCCTTAAGTTCGCATCCACCCTGGCCGTCGCGACAAGCCTTTTCGCACCCCTACGACCCATCGCGACATGATCTGCATGCGCTGGCCTCCGCAACCACCTCCTATTTATCCTCCAATGGCCTTATCTTTATCTCCAAGCAACCCCCCACAACCCCCATGCACGATTTGAGGGTCCATGGCACCTTGGGGCCTTCCTAGGACTCTTCCCCATGAATTTATTTGGATTTATCACTTTGTTTTAGGTGATTAATCACTTAATGATGGGATTAATCTCTCTCTTGTCTATATAAGGAACCCTTCTTCTTCAAAGGGAGGAGAGCCCCATTTTTGCCACAAAGTGCTGCCAAAATTTCACCAGACCTGACCCTTAGCTCGTGGCTCACCCTTTGCCCCACATTTCCTCTTATCCTCTTCACCAAGTCATGGCACTTTCTTCATCTATGGAGCTTGATGGCTAAGGAGGTGACTTCTAGGGCTTCAGCACCACTCAAAGACACCACACCGCAGCCAGGGAGTCGCCCCATTGGGGCTCTTTCTTCCCTTCTTCCTTTTATTCTTCATGCATGCATTGTTTTCATTTCTTTTAGATAGGAACGCATTTCCTTTCCTTCCCACGTTTTTATACCACCCAAGGGGTTTAAAAACCACCCCCAGGTTCGTTCCCTCCATACTCCCTCATTTCATTTCATTTTTGGATAGATGCTACACTTAAATATGGTCTAACAGGGTTGATTTGTTGTTTTCTTCGTCTTGGCAGGCACATAAGCAATATCTGACGAGGGGCTCTTGTCCTCTAGCTGACTGGAGGGCAGGAAGAAGGTCTACCCAACATCCTCCCGCACTGTAGAGAACGTGTCAAGCACTGGCGTCATGACATCAAAGACGCACCCTGGTAGGGCGTCGCGACCTCAGCCTCATCGCGACGGGGAGACCCATCGCGACATAAGTAAGTGCCCTGTTCTCACCCCCCTTTCCTAGAACGTTAGCCTAGCTTCATTCCTATTCATGGTAACTTGTTAGGTGGCGATCACATTTTCTATTCCATGATTTTAAGTTAATTTAAAACATGTTGTGTGTCTTGAGGGGTGTGCAACCCTGTGATTACACCTTTTGGCGATCACGGTGGGACCTTCAAGGCTAGCCTCGTCGATTTTGCTTGTTTGCCTACCATGATGATGTGCTCATGCGTTTAGTAGAACCCTGTTAGGTTTATTTCTGTGTTTTCTTTTGTCTTTCTACTCTCTGTCATGAACGCGACGCATCAAGTGGTCGCGACTGTATTGCGTCTATAACGGCGAATGCGACTTTAGGTACGCGTTCCTCCTCTCCCCATCACCCGATATCTTTTCTGAGAGTGCTTCTATGTCTTCTTCATGCTGTGTTATCATGTATACTCACATTTTTGTCTGTTAGAATCCTGCTAGGGTTCGGCTTTTCCTTTTATTTTCATTGTTTACTTTCGGGTCATGTCCCGACGGACAGTGCTTCCGCGACACTGTCGCGCCGACGGTAGGGGACGCAGCCTCATGTATGCTTTGTATGTTATTGTTTTCTGTTTGTCCATCTGTTCCCGTTTGTTTAGGGAGTCTTCTTGTAGTTTACTTTATTCCATGCCTGTGTTGTGCTTTAGGATAGCCTGATTGCCCATTGTTTGCATGTGGTTGTAGGTCTCTGCACTCGGTTTGTATCGCGTCTTGGGTACCAGTCGCGATAAGGCCACAACGGATCAGGTCGTCACGACCTTAGCCGAGACCTGTTAGTTACTCTATGTTAGTCTAGGATAGACATTGCATGCACCTTGGTGCACATAGGCTCATGCATACACTACTATTTCGTGTAGATTAGGTTTCCTCCTTGGTAGTGGAGACCCTCTCACCCGCGAGCACTCGTGGGCTGACTAGGGCCTGCTACAGAGGGCTTCGTAAGTCCCCGTGGCCGTACGCATGTTGCGGTTGCCAGGCTAGTTGTACCTGTTGTACCCCTAGTTCTGGCCGTCTTATGCGCGAGTTGTGTAACCCCTTTAGTTGCACCGAAGTACATGAGTTCCTACCTATTAGGGTCCTATTTGACTAAGTGTAATTTCATTAATCAATCCATTAAAGTCAAGTGCGAACCCTAAAATCTTAATGGTAATCATGCCAACTTGAGTGCTTGTTTGATACACCCTTCTTATCTTCAGTCCTTTCTTGTGTGTTAGAGTCTAGTTTGTTTGGGTAGTTATGTCGTCTCCCCTAATTGCTTAGGGTTGTGTATGCATCATTGTCTAGGTTCGTGAGTCAGTCCCCTCCAACTGTTTGTATTATATCACAATCCTCTCTTCGGTATGGACCATTTCTGTGTCCTTACCGGTGACTCCTTGCCTATTGGGCTTCTCGAGGATGTGGCCCAACCTTCCGTGGCCACCCTCTCGGGGCATATCCAGCCCACTACTGTTGTCGATGGTCAATCTCGCCCCCCTTCTCCTCCTGGGGCGGATGACCCGCATGCCCAATTTAGTCAACTCCTTCCACACTTCAGCCCGGACCAAGTTCGGGAATTTTTGGCCGCTGCCAAAGGCAAGCGCCCCTTATCCCCGCCCTCTCATAATTCGGCCCAGTAGGTGGCCTCCTTTGCCCCTGCTACTTCTGCGCCACATGTCCCTTCCACTGTGGCGGATCCTACTCCCCTTCGTCCGTGGGCTATTCACTTTTCTGAGCCCAGTTACCTTCCAGCATGGGAGGTTTGGCCCAAATCCCCTCCAATCTCTTCATTCTATTAGGCCGAACACACTTCTTTTCCCCGTGAGAGGTCCTACTCTTTGGAGCAATGCCGCTCCCTTGTTCCCACTCACCACTCCACGTCCCCTTCCGACTTCCTCACGGAGTGGACATCTATGAAGAGGGAACTTCATGACCTCCGAAGATAATTGGACCCCCGGAAGGTCTCCGCTATCCCCCTTCCTTCTTCCCAACACCTCCGAGTTCCACCCCAGTCGGAGCTCCCTGTCTACCGGTGATATTCTGGGGTAGGCGACCCCTATGTGCATCTCAAGGATTTCGTGTATGAATCAGCTCCGCATAAGTACGACCGCCACCTCATGGCATACTTGTTCCGGAAGTCTTTGGATGGATCGGACCTCGAATGGTTTTACTCTTTACCCCCTGAGGAAGCCGATGATTTTCAGATTGTTCAAGAGAGATTTCTGTAGCAGTTCCAAGATCAGGCCGGACCCGAGTATTCTTTTGTGGATTTAGTGGCTGAAAAGATGAAGACCGGTGAAGAATTCACGGTCTATGCCGACAGGTGGCGTGCCCTAGCTGTGAAGGTCCGCTGCCCCATGCCTGAGGAGGAAAAGGTTAAGCTGCTAATCGCCAATGCCACCCCAACCTACCGAGCCATTTTAGCCATGAATGACATCACCTCCATGCACCAACTTTGCAGTCGAGCCCTCTTTCATCCAGACCCAACTTAAGGACTCCCCCATCCATTCTATGTTTGAAACCCCGAAGTCCCATTACCCCAAGAAACCTCAAGGTCCTATCACGGAAGGGGTCCAAACCATGAGCAAGTAGTGCAGCCAACAATCCCCAGGCCCCATAGGTTAGGTCATCTTTTAATCAACCCCCCTCACAGCCATGGAACAATAGGCAACCACCTCCTCAAGCCCAGAACCCCCCACAGACCAACGCCAATATAATCAGGTTCCTCCACCTCAAAACGGCTATGCTCCTAGGAAGCCTAATGCCCAAAAGAGCTCATACCCTCCTCTTCCAAAAGCCTAGCCGACATTTTTGCCGCCCTTATGTCTCTTAATGCCCTTAGACTCCCTCTAGAGAAGGCAAATTGGAACATGGCAGTGGATCAAACGAAGTATTGTGTGTACCACTGTCATCGAGGGCACAATGTGTCGGATTGCTTCCAATTCAGGGACATCATATATGACCTCCACGAGCAACAGCAAATCGACTGGCCGAAATGAAGAGGCTAATTCAGACATTGAGGGACCAACAAGGCAAAGGCAGCAACAGCAGCAACAGAGGCGACAGCACCCACAGCAGCAGCAGTAGTTCCAGCAGCCATTCCAGCAACAGTACCAACAACACCAGTAGCCACAACAGCCACTACAACCAACAAATGATCTCAGCATAATCCGTAACCTATGCCGCAGCACCATCCCGCTCCGAACCCCAACCTGCTCCACCACCTCCTCCACCCACTCAAGTCAACCCCGTCATCCACCATCCTCCACCAGTAGCCGCGTGGGCCTACGATGATGAGCATGAAGTAGGGCAACTTTTGGCTATTTCCCACACCACACCTACCTCCACCACACCCACAATTGCCACCATCACCTCACCACTCTACAACACCCCCATCATATCACCCATTAGTCAATCACCCCTTAACATCCCGTTCTCCCCTACGCCAGCACCCATAATAGCCAACCCCTCCATTATCGACACCACTCCACCTCCCCTTCACCACAACCTCGCCCTACGAAGCGGGCGGATGTTCCACCGGATGTATCCCAATGCATCCGTGTCTATGTCGGGTCAGTCGACCCAAAATTCCAACAACAACAACCAGCAACAGCAGCAAGATGTCGAGGAGATAGACCTGGTCCCGGGGACCCAATATTTATACCTGAAGCATCTGGACCAAACTCCAGCAAAGATATCTATCCTCGAATTGATCAAGAGGTCACAAACCCACCAAGATGCCTTAAGGGTTTTTCTGCAGAGGGTTATGGTAAATGAAGATATGAACCCCGACAATCTTCTCGCGGTTCTATCCATTGTTACAAGGGACCAAAATTACCTTCACAGATAGCGAGCTAACTCCCCCGGAGGCCAAGAGGATGCCTCTATGTGTGACCCTGACCATAAACAAAGTGGCCATCGATGCCGCCTTGGTTGATACAGGGGCGTCCATAAATGTGTGCCCTCTTAGCACGCTGCGGTCATGTAATATCTCTGAGCGCCTCTTACAGCCAACTCCCACTACCATAGCGGCTTATGATAATTCCAGGCGGGCCTTCCACGGTGTTGTCTCCCTACAGGCAGAACTAGGCCCACTCATGATGATCGTAGATTTCTACGTACTTGACATTGACCCAACTTTCAAAGCTATTCTGGGTCGGCCTTGGATTGAAGCACTAGGGGTAGTCCCCTCTACAGCACACCAATGTCTGAAATTTTCGTTCCAAGGATGCATAGTCAAGGGCAAGAGTGCAGCAAACACCCATACTGTGGAAGCTATCGAGAAAATCAAGCCGGCGGTTTGTGTAACATCTCAAGCTTTCCGGTTTCCCTCGCCTGCATGTTGGATGACTGGACACTAACGCGTCCAGCTTGGGCGACGCATTAGTGTCACGACGGTGCTGCCTGTCGCGACAGTCATCCGTGTTGCGACCGCCTTGTGCATCGCGTTCTTGTCACGCCCGATCAACAGGTCGTGATAGGGTTCTGCTTTTCGGTCTTTTGTCGCCTGTCAGAGTGGCAGGCGTGGCAGGGCGGCATGTCAGGTTGTCGCGGCGTCCCTGGGGAATGCATTTTGATCACGGTGTGGGCGGCCGTCGTGTTAAGTTTGGTAACGCGACTGCCCGCCCCGTCGGGTTCTGGGGGGCCGAGGACTAAAAGCCTTGGCCGGCTCTCCCTCCCCCTTCTTTGGCGCTTTCTCCCTTTCCTCCTCCTCTCCGAGAAGGGGAAGGTTTTCCCCTCTCCTCTCCAGCGGTTGGAGCTTGGCGGAGCGGCGGAGGCTCATGCGGAGCTTGGAGCGGTGTCGTGGAGCGAGGAGGAGGTTTTCTTGCCGTCGTGAAGGCCCCTTTGGGGTTCGGTTCTTCCAAAATCTGTAGGGATTTCTTGTGCCCTTTCCAATCCGGGTGATTGGGTGTCCTTTTGGTTGAATGCATTCCTTTACAGCTTTTCCCATGCTCCCCTCCCCGTCGTGGTGTGTTTTGTAGTGTGTGGGGGACCACAGGATGTAGCATTCCGTTGGTTTGCCTTCCAGCTGATGTCGCGACATCAGAGGAGGCGTCGCCCCAGTCGGACGCGACCTTATCGCGGTGCAGTTGGCCATCGCGATAAGAGTCGTGTCACGACCTGGTTTCCAGTCGCGACAAGGTTGTTGTCGCGACGCGCTGCCCTGTCGCGACATGGTTGTCACGGCGCACTACCCTATCGCGACAACCTGGTTGTCGCGACCTGGTTTCCTATCGCGACAAGCTTGTTGTCGCGACGCTCTGCCCCGTCGTGACTAGGTTGTTGTCACAGTTGCCCTATTCATTGCGATGGCATCGCGACGGCTTAGGAGGGCGCAACAAGACCTATGTCACCTCGGGTGGTTCCGTGGCCTCGGTTGGCGTGTCAGCGTGTGCCTCAGGGTAGGGTTGCCTTTAGGACCTTCTGGTAGGGAACGCGACAAGTTGGCTCGCTGCGTTCAGTGACCGAAGGTGACACCTTCGTGGTCGTGTCCTAGCAGTGGCGCCAGGAGGCTCGCGTCTATCTAATAATCGATTGTCTGGCTGTCAATCGATTATTAGAAGAGCGGCGGTTTCTGTTCTATCTTATGGTGTTTCGGCTTCTCGAGTCGTGTCGTGTGTGCCGACATTGGCCGACGGCCCTTCTGGGGGTTTCCAAAAGGGGTGTCGTGTGTGCCTGTGCCTACTGGGCTTGTATTAGTTACAAGCCAGTTGTGTTGGTTTTCTGTTGGTGGTTGCCTCGCCCGTTCTCTTTCGCCCGGTGCTAGGCACTCGAGGGCTTGTCCGCGAGACAGGTTGTTACCGTTACCTGGGACCCCCGTTCCCCATGCGTCTGTGTAAGAGGGAGTTTCTCCGGGCAGCGGGGTTTGCTTGAGTCACTGACTCTTGTAGAAGTAGGGGAAAATGGTGTGGACAGCGGTGTGGAGTCATTTGTAGAGCTCTCTTAGCGGGGTCTGGGTCGCCGAGGTTGTTATGGCGCTCTTTCAGTGTAGACTAGCTAGTCCCTCTCACTGCCTCTCTCGATGTTGGTTCCGAAGCCACGTCATGGTGTCAGGCGTGGGGCTGTAGCTCGGCCGAGCTGCGATGGTTTGTGGTTGTGTTCTTTGCTGCGGCTCACTTGCCTCACTCTACCTAGGGAGGTTGCAGGTAGGAGTCGGCGGCTGGTGAGTTGGAGGTTGGACGGTGTGTCCTCCTCTTAGTAGCTGGTGGCGGTGGCTTGGTTGCTCTTGCTGTGATGGAGTTTCTCATGTTGTTTCCAAGTGAGACTCGTTGCCCTTGCCTACACGGTGGTTGTAGCCTAGCCGTGTCTAGTGCCGTGGGCTTGGTTACTTTGACCTCGTGGGCCGTGTTTAGTGGCTTCCGCTCAGTGTGTTCTTTCGGGGTACCTTGTGCAGGCACCCGACTGCTGTTTCTATAACCCGTTCCTTGGTGCCATCCGTGGTGACACCGGAGGTGTAGTTCCCTGATCTCATGGAGTGTCCGAGGTGCAGAGTGGTTATGTTTGTGGGCCCTCGACCTTGTGGAGGTTTGAGGTGGCCGTGGCTGTGGTGAGACGTTACCTTCTCACGTGTTGCTCGGTGTCTCTCGTGGTGACACCTGGTTGTTCCTTTCCGACCTCGTGGAGGTCTGGAATGTTGGTGCTAGTGTTGTGAGACTCTGGTCTCACGTGATTGCTTCGGTGTTCCGTAAGATTCTTTATCTCAGTGGGTGTGTGCCGAGGGTTGCTTCTGCATTGTGTTTGACTCTGTTGGTTCTGCGGGAGTCGTGTTTGGCCCGACCCTGGTTGTGGGTCGTGGCGCTGCTCTATTCCGCTGCTTTGTAGTACTCTGCAGTAGGTGTTACCCGCTTTACTACTTTGTAGAGTAGTTTTGCTTCCGCTTTGTTGGAGTTCCTGCTGCTCTGGCTGGTAAGGGACTGGTTATCCCTACTGAGCCTTGTTCGCGAGGCTCACACCCCTACTCTCTCCAGGTAGGGACTCGCTGTCACAGGAGTTCGTTGCCGGACGGTCGTGGTGGCAGTTTGTTGCGCCGTGCATTGCCAGCAATGTGAGTTGTGAACGTGAGTGCTCTTGTACCGTGAGTTGAGAGTGGCCTTTTTGCAAGTCCTCAGGGTATGCCCCTTAAGGACTGCACCTTTCTTTTTGTACCTGTACTTTTATTTGAGACATGTTGTACATAATTTCTTTATTAATGTACGAACTTTCTTGTTATAGTTATTTGAATTAATTACTTATCTCACTGGACTAAATTCTAACCCTTCCGGGTCTTTGGATCCGTGGGTGGCAGCGCGACCTTCAGGGTCCCTGGGGGGGGTCTGGGAGGTCGGGTCGTGACAGTGGTATCAGAGCTCAGGGGTCCAATGAGATTTGTAATGAGTTAATAACTATGGCTGTCCCAAAGAAAGGTACTAGTACGCTGCTGGCCCATCCCTATAGAATGTTGTTAGGTTAGCAGTTGGTTCTTTGTTACAGGTGGCTAGCTTTTCCACAGAGTTCGAGTGTGAGCTGCAGGAGAGTGTTGCTGTGTTTGCTGGTTCACGTGCTTCGAGCGTTGTCATCTGGTTCACTCATGCTGCGGTTGGGTTCGTCGTCGGCCTGCACATCCGTATGGGTGTGTCGCGAAGGCTAAGAGAGCCTACGTGCAGTGTGGCCTTCACCGGTGCAGGGTTGTGGTCTGTGGAACCGGTCGAAGGTGTCCTTGCCTTGTTGACAGTCCCCTTGTTGTTAGGGTGTGTCCTTGTTGGATGTGTGTTTGGCTTTGTGTGCCGGTGCGCCGTTGGGCGCTGTGCTCTGCTCAGTCGGCGTCTTTGCTCGAGCTAAGCAGATGCTTTGTGTGCCGTGTCGCACCGCTGGTTGAGCACTGCGATACCTGTCTGTGGTTGTTGTCAGCCTGGTGCTGACTGGTTGTGAGCTCCGGTGAGGTGCTCCCGGAGTTCTTCTCTGCTGGTTCTGGTGAAAGTGAGGTTTCCCCAGAACTGTGTTGTGCTCGTTTCTTGTTGGTGCGGCGTTGCCCTCTGGGTTAAGGTGCATCGTTTGGCTGCTTGTGTTCTGGTGATGTTTCCCAGAACTATTTTTGTTGTTGTCCTAGTGAGGGTTCCCCTCTCTCTGGAACTGCTTCTGTGCTCGTTGAAGTCTTCTGCTATGTTACCTCTTTGGTGAGGTCTTGGTTGTCTGGGTGGTTGTTGTTGCGTTGCCCTCTGGTTGAGGTGCATCACTTGGCTGCTTGGGTTCTGGTGAGGTTTTTCCAGAACCGTTGCTGTTGTCCTGGTGAGGGTTGCTCTCAGGACTATTCCAGGCTGTTTCTTCTGCCGGTTGTTGTGCTACCTCAGGGTTGAGGTATGCTATTGTTGTTGGCCGTGTGTTCTGGTGGGTTTTCCCAGAATGGCGCCTTGGTGGTTCTGGTGGAGGTTCTCCCAGAACCAGTTTTGTGTTGCTTCTATTGCTGCTATGTTTCCTCTGTTGGCCATGTGTTTGGCTGTCTGCTTGGGCTGCGTTCTGGTGATGCCTTCCCAGAACTGCTCTTGGCGCTTTGGGTGGAGGTCCTCCCCAAGGCCGCCTTGTGTTGTTTTGGCTGTCGCTGCTCTCTCTCTGTGGAGATGAGCTGTTATGGTTGCCGGTTGGACTGTCTGTGTTATAGTCTATTTTGTCGTTGTCGGTCGAGGTGTTGTGCCTTTGACCGTGTGTTTGGCCGTCGTGCTGGCCAGGTTGTCATCCTGATCGTTTTTGGGTTTCTCGGTTGCACCGGGGAAACTTGTTGTGGGTGTCCCCTTCCTCTGCTTTCCGATTGGTTTCTCGGGGTGATAATGCTCCACTGTGGTGTTGTGTCACCAGGGTGCACGTCGTTGCGACCTTCTGGTGGAGTCATCTTTCCTTCAGTTGTTTTTGGGTCGAGCTGGTTGCTCCCCTTGTTCCGTCGTTTTCTTATGGCACCTTGGGTCGGTGGATCGGTTCGTGTCGTTTGTTGTTGTGTTTGTTCTTGCTGCCTTCCTGGACAATTTAGGGCATTGGGTCCCTCTTGGTTTAGCGTGAGGTAGTATCGTTCTCTTGTTGGGTTGCAGGCGTGAGCATTGCTCTGTTATGCACCAGTTTTCCTTAGTTGGTTGTGTTGCACTAGCACTTTGTTGTGTTGTGCATCTTCTAGGTTGGACTATTGCGTGCAGTCTGCTTCTCGGCCTCTGGTCAAGGTGGTGGACCTTGACCCTGTGTGTGGCCCTGTGTTTGGCCGGTTTGTCGTACTGTTTAGCTTCCAAGTTTCTTGGTTGTGCCGGTGGGACTACTGGTGAGTCCCTGTGGTTTAGTTTGTTTTGCTTGTGGTTCCGTGTCAACACACTCTTGCCGTCGGTTGTTTGGCGAGCATTGTGAGTGTTCAGCTGGTTGTGCCTCTTATGTGAGTGCTAGCCTTATGCTGTTGTTTTCTTTTTTAGGTGCGGAAGAGGCATGTTGCGTGCCTTCTTCCTCTGCTTTCCGAGGGCTGCTCGGGGTGGTGGTGCTTTGCCATGGTGTTTGGTGCCGTGGTGTGTACCGTGGCGACCTTTGTGGCGAAGGTCCTTTCCTTTGAGCTATTTTGAGGTTGAGCTGGTTGCTCCCCTCATGCGCTTTGGGTTCCCTGTGGCACGATGGGTCGTGGTGTTCCTATTGTGTCGTCCCTTGCTGTGCTGGTCTCTTGTTGTTTGGCGGAACGACGTGGGGCAGCGTGCCCTGAGTTCCGTGTGAGGCAGCACCAGTTTCCTTCTGTTTGGCTTCCTTGTGCAAGCATGTTTTCAGTGCGTGTTTTTGTGTGTGCCTCGGCTATGCTTTGGAGGCACTTGTCGCCGTTGGGCGTGTGGCCCTCTCTACCTGTTGTGGTAGGAGCGGTGCCTTGTGTTTGTGTGCTTCTAAGAGCCGATGTGGTTGTTGTGCTCTTGAAGCTGTTGGCTTTCCGCGTGCTTCTCTTGTGGGTCTCTAGTGGAGAGTCCCCCTCGGTTAGCCTGTGTTGTTTCGGCCGCTGGTGCAACTTTGTTGCATCTTGCCTGATTTTTGGTTGCTTGCGGTGGCACCCTGTGCTCGTGATCAAGTGGTTTGTTTTGTCCCATCTAGAGCCTTGGTACATTGTGTTGTACCCTAGGTTGCTCATGGTGCTTGTGTTAGCATCGTGTGTGTGTCGTGTGCCTTGATCGTAAGCTTCGTGCGTCGTTTCACGAGTTTTGCTCAGTGTTCGAGGCGTTGAGCTTTCCACCTATGGGATACTTTGTGCTGGGCCGTGCCTTGTGGCTGTACCGTTACCGCTGTGGGGTGGCTGCTTTGCCTTGTCTAGGTAGCCCTATCGGTGGTACGCCAGGGTTTGGTCGTGGCCTGTGTCCTTGTTTTCTCTCTCGCTTGGAAGCAAATGTGTCCTGTTAGGGTACCCTATTTTGGTATGGGTCCCTCTGAGGTCGACACGTTATTCTCGACCTCTGTAGTTGTTTCGATTTTCGTGCTATTTGCAGATGTCTTGGGATGCTTGGCTTTGCCAATCTCAGACGTCTTCCTTAGTTTTGTCTTTGCGTGTGACGGCCCTCATTATACCGGTACGGTTATACCAACCCACGTCGGTATAACAAGTGCTGCCACAGTGGGACATTTACCCAACGATACAAACAGCTGAGATACACGCGAATATACAACAGAGTAGTGGAAGTAAAAAGACCAATGTCATCACTCATTCATCATCCACATTAAACATACATGCAGTTTGCAATAACAAAAGGGAACTAAGAGTTCACATAAATTAAATTGCTGAAATTAAATACAATGTCCACACTTATACATCATTCTCATGATACTTCTAGTACACATGTTCAAAATTACATACTATGAAATACACAATTCTCAAAGAACTCCAACAACTAGCTAGTCCGCGCGCTTGGAGTCCGTCTCCACTGTCTCCTCAAGCGGTGTCGTGTCACCAACTACACCTGTACGCCGAAGCAAGGAGTGAGTCCAAGGACTCAGCAAGTAACACTACTCATGATGTACACTTAGAAGTCCTAGTGGTTTCTACATGCACATTACAATTAGCAACACATAGCATGCTAGTCATTTCAAGTTTTCAACCTATCATGAACATTTTACAATTTTATACAACTCATGCTTTCAGATTTCTAAAATAGACTTCACCTATCATATGGTCTCTATTCCACTTGCTCATGAAACTTTAATCTTTAAGGAATCAAACATGAGGCTATCAACATGAACTTTTACATACATGGACGGGAAACCAACTAGCATGGATTCCCATGTTCTTAAGTACATACATAACCTTTTCACATGCTTTAGTTGCTGATTTCACATGGTTTCAATAACACATTTACACATCTAGCATTTCACATTTTTCTTTACACTAGTTTCCTCCTCTCACATGGTACACTTTACACATACACATTCACATGTCACTTACACATTACACATGGTCACATACACATTTCACATTACACTTTACACATTTTTAGGTGCCGTGACACATAGTCCAAACCACCAAAGAAGGACACATACACATCACATTACACATAGACGCCATCTAGGCATTCCAATGGCGACTCTTGGACTGCGCAGACCGGGAGAACAAGTCTCCACCCTAACCAGTGGTACTTGTCCACCTCCAGGATTTCCCCTAATGCCCTTAGGGTCACTTAACACATGAACTTTCTCAGGGGGACTTTTCCCTGATACAGCTCCACTGCCTTCTCGGAAGCAGTATCACATTGGCACAGTTACACTTTTACACAATTACGTTTTACACATGGTTTTACACTTTACACTTTCATCACATTCGCTTTCTCACTCACATGAATACCTCTATTTTTTCCTAACATGGTACTACCAAATTTCAAGGTTTAACACACAGTAAACACACTAATCATGCTGGGTTTAAACAAAATCTAATCACATTACGATCATATGCACGAATTATCACATTTGCAAGAAAACACATAACTTTTTATTTACTGATCAAATGACCTGAAATTTTAACCACATGCTGTTTTCGGGTTCAAGGTCAAACCCTCAATTTTCAGATTTTTCTGAGCTAAATAGGATTTACAGAAAATAAACGCCTAATTAGCATGCTATTAACAACTTAAGTTAACATGGGTCTAAACATTTTGCAAATTAGCCACTTGCTGTTTATACATAAGCTAATCACATATGCATGAACTGAGAATACAAAATTCCCTGATTCATACATCTATGGATTGAACCTACAAATCATTATTGCATGCTTTATTTTACCGAACCAAATTTATTTGCAAATTACACAAGCATGGATAAATTACCAAAATTTGCAAACACATATGCTGACCCACTGATCTTCATGATTAGACTAAAACCAAGGCATTCATACTAATTCAAATCATGAACAAGGATTTGCAAGATTCTACAAGTCATGCTCACAAGTTTAAAAGATACCATTATCCCACATTCACCATCACACCACATTCATCCACACACCACAATGCACAATATACATAGAGTATAAGGGTTACCATATATCCTCATCACGTAAAACATACCGAAATTAATGTATAAGAGGGACAGAACAGCTCACTGTTCTGTCCAGAGAACTAGGCGGCGGTCTCTGGCCGCTGACTCAGGGTCAGCGGCATGGTCGATGGACGCCAAGCATGAACTGGACGTCCAGGGACCTTGCCGTCGAACCAGGTCTGTGCAGAAACACAGACCCGAGCTCTGAATCTTGGGTGAATAGGAGGGTCTAGGACTCGAGGAAAAATCCATAAAATTCACAAAACCAACCTAGACTCATAAGGGAACATCAGGGATAGGTCACTTGCCTTTCTAAAATTCCTCCAAGGGATTTATGGCTCGGTGAAGACCTCCTTGGGCAGTTCCAAGAAGTTGCAGAACCTCCCTCTAGATCGCCTTCCTCCGGGCTCCTGGGTGATCTCCACGCCGAGGGGACGATGGGGATGCCTTCTCCTTTGCTCCAGCTTCCTCCTTGTCGCAGTAGATCTCCAGACCAAGCTCCAAGGGGTCGGATTTGGGGTGCTAAGATGGGTTTTTCTCACAGACTTTCTCCTAGGGTTTTTCTTCCTCTATTTCTCCTCTTGCAAGGTGAAGTGAGGAGTGGGAGAGACCAAATTCGGGTTCAGACCTAAGGAGAGCCCCTCACCCACTCACCATACCGATTTGACAACCTGAGAGCCGTTGGGGGACATCCCCCAATGGTGGCCATGCCTTGCTTCAGAAGTTTGCAGCTCTGCTGCGCATGCAGGTCAGAGAAGTTGGCGTCCACATCGCTGGACGCCGGGATGAGTGTTGGCGTCCAGGTCTGGACGCTGACACCTGATAAACGGCCTAGGGTTGACGCCAAGGTGACCTTCGGCCAGAACCCTAAGTTATGCAGAAAACCATGCATACCGGACATATATACATGCAATATGTATACGGTATTGTATCCATACTATCATCATGCAATACATACATTATTTATGTTTAATATAAACACATGCACACGTAATTATACTAATTAATGCGTACGTAAATATGTACATACATACACAAGCATAAACATACACACATAATTGCAAATAATGCGACGGAAATTAGAGGGCCTTACACCCTCTCCCCCTTAAAGAAACTTCGTCCTCGAAGTTAGAACGACACTACTCAAACAAAAGGGGATACTTCTTCTTCATCGCATCCTCAAGCTCCCACGTAGCCTCCTCACGTGAGAAGTTCCGCCATAGAACTTTCACCGACGCGATACTCTTGTTCCGGAGATGCTGAACCTTCCGGTCAAGAATGGCTACTGGTTGCTCGACATACGAAAGATCTGGCTGGATCTCCACGGGCTCATGACTAATCACATGAGACGGATCTCGGACATACTTCCTGAGCATAGATACGTGGAATACCGGGTGAACGCTAGCCAAAGCTGGGGGTAATGCTAGCTCGTACGCCACGTTGCCCAAACGTCTGAGAATCTCATATGGGCCAATGAACCTAGGGCTTAGCTTGCTATGCCTGCCAAATCTGACAACACCACGAGTAGGCGATATCTTCAAGAAGACATGATCGCCAACCTCGAACTCCAAATCCTTTCTCCTGTTGTCGGCATAACTCTTCTGCCTATCCTGTGCCGCAACAAGCCTTTTCCTGATAAGCTGAATCTTATCCGAAGTTTCCTGAACTAACTCCGGTCCGATCAACTGCCTATCACCAGTCTCCTCCCAACATAAAGGAGATCTGCAGGGCCTACCATACAACGCCTCGAATGGAGCCATACCAATACTAGCATGAAAGCTGTTGTTGTATGCGAACTCCACAAGAGGTAAATGACGCTCCCAATCATCCTTCCAATCCAGAACACACGCTCTCAACATATCCTCGAGCGTCTGGATAGTCCTCTCGGACTGTCCATCGGTCTGGGGATGAAACGCCGAACTGAGCTTAAGCTCCGAACCTAACGCATCCTGAAGACCCTTCCACAATCTCGAAGTAAATCTCGGATCTCGATCCGAAATGATCGACTTCGGCACACCATGCAATCTAATGATACCGCTAACATACAATCTAGCTAAACTCTCTACTGACTGCTTCTTCTTCATAGGCAAGAAATGAGCAGTCTTCGAGAATCTATCTACAACTACCCAAATCGAGTCATTGCCCCTTCTAGATCGAGGCAAACCCGAAACGAAATCCATAGTGACAGCTTCCCACTTCCACACGGGGATATCCATCCTCTGCATAAGGCCGGATGGTCGCTGCCGCTCGGCTTTCACCTGCTGACATATAGGCATCTAGACACATAATCCGCAACATCTTTCTTCATGCCGGACCACCAAAATGATCTCTTCAGGTCTTGATACATCTTAGTGTTACCCGGATGAATAGAGAATCGCGATCTATGAGCCTCCGCTAACACATGCTCACGGACATCTACCACATCGGGGACACAAACACGGTGCTGAAATCTAATCACACCGTCCTCATCACGAGCAATGCCCGCCTTACCCACTAACTCTAACAATCTAGGATCGGCTTTCTGCTGCTCAATCACCTCATCCAAGACTGAGGATCTAAGGGATAGCTGAGCTACAAAAGCCTGACACAACGATGGCTCTAACTCGGTCATAGAGCACGCTGCATCCTCCAACATCTTCCAATCCTGCTGGAGCGAAGACCTCTTTCTACTAAGAGCATCCGCTACGACGTTCGCCTTTCCAGGATGATACTGAAGGTCGAAGTCATAGTCCTTCAAGAACTCAATCCATCTTCTCTGCCTCAGGTTTAATTCCTTTTGGGAGAAAAGATACTTCAAGCTCTTGTGGTCGGTAAACACCTCAAATCTGACACCATAAAGATAGTGCCTCCAGATCTTTAGTGCATGAACCACTGCTGCGAGCTCCAAATCATGAGTCGGATAGTTCTTCTCATGCTCCTTCAACTGACGAGAAGCATAAGCCACTACCCTCTCTTGCTGCATGAGCACACAGCCTAAACCAATCTGAGATGCATCCGTATAAATGGCAAAGCCCTCTAGACCACTAGGCAATACCAATACCGGAGCAGAAGTAAGCTTAGCCTTCAATAGCTGAAAGCTGCGCTCACATGCCTCAGACCATACGAACTTCTCACCTTTTCTGGTCAGCTTTGTCATAGGGGCGGCGATGGATGAGAAACCCTCAATGAATCGCCGATAGTAACCAGCTAACCCAAGGAAACTACGAATCTCCGAAGGGGTCCTGGGAACATCCCAATCCATAACTGCCTGGATCTTTGCTGGGTCAACAGCTACACCAGCGCCGGAGATGACATGCCCGAGAAAATGAACCTCGCGCAACCAGAACTCGCACTTGCTGAACTTCGCATACAGCTTGTGCTCACGGAGAACCTCTAAGACTAACCTCAAATGCTGACGATGTGTGGCCTCATCCGGAGAATAGACCAACACGTCATCAATAAACACAACAACAAAGCTATCTAAATACGGACTAAACACCCGGTTCATGAGATCCATGAACGCTGCAGGGGCGTTGGTCAATCCGAAAGAAGGACCCAAAACTCATAATGTCCATAACGGGTTCTAAATGCCGTCTTGGACACATCCTCACTCCTAATCCTCAACTGATGATAACCAGATCGCAAGTCAATCTTGGAAAAGACTGATGCCTCTCGCAACTGGTCAAACAGATCATCAATCCGAGGTAAGGGATACCTGTTCTTCACAGTCACCTGGTTTAGCTTCCTATAATCAATGCACAACCGAAGTGACCCGTCTTTCTTCTTGACGAATAATACAGGTGCGCCCCAAGGGGAAACACTGGGCGAATAAATCCCTTATCGAGCAATTCTTGCAATTGCTTCCTCAACTCGGCTAATTCTGCAGGGGCCATCCGATATGGGGCCTTCGAGATAGGAGAGGTGCCTGGAAGCAACTCTATAGTGAACTCTATCTCCCTATCCGGTGGCAATCCAGACAAGTCATCGGGAAAGACATCTGGAAAGTCCTGCACCACATCGATCTCTGCAAGAGTCAGTGACGAACCAGCATCGGGTACTAGCATAACGCTGGCAAGAAATGCGTCACAACCCTTGTTCACCATGCGCATCGCCTTCATGGCAGAGATAACTAACTTTCCCGCTAAGTTCTTTGGCAAGGGATGAGAGAACTCATCCTCACAGGAATGCGGAAAACAATCTTCTTCCTACGACAATCCACTAACGCATAGTGCTCCTCTAGCCAATCCAGACCAAGGATAACCAAGAATATCATATCATATCCTTCAGAGAACACCCTCCGCTCGCGCCGGCATGCACGGAACACGGAATGCACTTCCTAGTCGATACCGTACCCGCAGGGGTGTGCACAGACAAGGGACCTCTAACTCCTCAGACTCTATGCCTGACTCTAGGGCTAACTGCCTAGCGAACCGCTCGGAAATGAACGAGTGAGTAGCACCCGTATCAAACAAAACCCGAGCGTGCACACGAAAAGTAAAACTGTACCTTCGGTGACATGCTCCGCCTGCTCGGCGTCCTCACGAGCTAAAGCAAACACTCGAGCTGGGGCTCGAGGCCTTCCTGGTCGTCCTGTAGCTGGCGCGGCTGCCGCTACTGCTGGTACTGGCGCTCCACGCTGAGCTCCCTGCTGAAGTCTTGGGCAATCCTTGATCTTGTGGTCGCTGCTCCCACACTTTAAGCATCTACCCGCTACTAACCAGCACTCGGAACCTCCATGGGTCTTCCCACAATGGGGACACTCTCTCTTCGCACGGGGGAACGTACAGAAGGTACCTGAGAGTTGCTGACTGCCATTAATTTCTGCGGTGTCTGGTACACCGTTTTCCTCTTATCCTGCCGCTGGAAAGTCGCTGTCGGCCTCTTCTGCGACGCCTTCTTCTCTTCCAGATACTGCTCCATTTCTCCCTCCTGTCTGCAGGCTGCGCTGAGGGCCTCGTCTAGCGTGCGGTGGTCGAACGCCACGAGTCTCGTCCTCAGTGATGGTTTGAGACCCATCACAAATTTCTTGGTCTTCCTGCGCTCATCCTCTACTATATGCGGTGCATATTTAGAAAGTTCAGAAAACCTTGCCTCGTACTCCAGGACGGTCATTGATCCTTGCGTCAGGGAAAGGAATTCTTGCTCCATCTTGTCCTGGATATGCTCTGGGACGAACTTGGCTCGGAAGAGTCTCACGAACGCGTCCCATGCCACATCTACTGCTCCGTCCTCGAAGCGCGTACGCAGTAGGGAGGACCACCATACATCGGCTCTCTCCTGCAATACACCTTCATAAGCACCAACTAACAAATTCTAACTTGACAAACAATACAAGCATAAACTAAAGCATACCTGTAGCATGTAGGTGGCTAAGGTCACCTTGTCCTCATCAGGACACCTGATAGCTCGGAAGATTTTCTCCGTCTCCCTCATCCAGCTTTCTGCCATTAGCGGATCACTCTCCCCCTTAAAAGAGGGTGGGGCCATCCTCTTGAATCGCTCCATGATGGAAGGTCCACCATGGTCCTGAGCTGGGGCCTGAGCCTGCTACATTTAACAATAAACAATACACAATAAACACAATATCATGCAATTTAATAGCAAACTACTAGGTTGTTTTATTATTCTACCTGGGCCTCCAACTGGGCCTGGAGTGCTGCCTGGGTGTGGGCCTGCGTCTGCATGGCTTGCACCAGACCTTGCATGAATACTCCATAGTCCACTGGCGGTGGTGGGGGAAGCACAGGACCCTGTGGGGCCGGGGCCTGCTGCTCCGCCCGCTCCTCACCTCTGCTCGTCGTCGCGAGCTGGCGCACCTCCACGTCGTCCACGGGAAGCCATGGCTGTAAAAAATTTCAGCCACCAATTAGAGCTAGGTTACTAAATTCTCTAACCATTTTCTTATCTCCTTTCACTTTTTATTAGTGTTTTCTACACATGTGGACATACTTAGCATGCAATGGGGATGATGACTTAGGTATATTCATGTGCAATCTCAACGGTCTCTCTGATACCAATCTCTGTGACGGCCCTCATTATACCGGTACGGTTATACCAACCCACGTCGGTATACAAGTGCTGCCACAGTGGGACATTTACCCAAACGATACAACAGCTGAGATACACGCGAATATACAACAGAGTAGCGGAAGTAAAAGACCAATGTCATCACTCATTCATCATCCACATTAAACATACATGCAGTTTGCAATAACAAAGGGAACTAAGAGTTCACATAATTTAAATTGCTGAAATTAAATACAATGTCCACACTTATACATCATTTCATGATACTTCTAGTACAATGTTCAAAATTACATACTATGAAATACACAATTCTCAAAGAACTCCAACAACTAGCTAGTCTCCGCGCTCGGAGTCCGTCTCCCTGTCTCCTCAAGCGGTGTCGTGTCACCAACTACACCTGTACGCCGAAGCAAGGAGTGAGTCCAAGGACTCAGCAAGCAACACTACTCATGATGTACACTTAGAAGTCCTAGTGGTTTCTACATGCACATTACAATTAGCAACACATAGCATGCTAGTCATTTCAAGTTTTCAACCTATCATGAACATTTTACAATTTTATACATAACTCATGCTTTCAGATTTCTAAAATAGACTTCACCTATCACATGGTCTCTATTCAATTACTCATGAAACTTTAATCTTTAAGGAATCAAACATGAGAGCTATCAACATGAACTTTTACATACATGGACGGGAAACACAACTAGCATGGATTCCACATGTTCTTAAGTACATACATAACCTTTTCACATGCTTTAGGTTGATGGATTTCACATGGTTTCAATAAACACATTTACACATCTAGCATTTCACATTTTTATTACACTAGTTTCCTCCCTCACATGGTTACACTTTACACATACACATTCACTGTCACTTACACATTTACACATGGTCACATACACATTCACATTACACTTTACACATTTTTAGGTGCCGTGACACATAGTCCAAACCACCAAAGAAGGACACTACACATCACATTACACATAGACGCCATCTAGGCATTCCAATGGCGACTCTTGGACTGCGCAGACCGGGAGAACAAGTCTCCACCCTAACCAGTGGTACTTGTCCACCTCCAGGATTTCCCCCTAATGCCCTTAGGGTCACTTAACACATTGAACTTTCTCAGGGGGACTTTTCCCTGATACAGCTCCACTGCCTTCTCGGAAGCAGTATCACATTGGCACAGTTACACTTTTCACAATTACCGTTTTACACATGGTTTTACACTTTACACTTCATCACATTCGCTTTCTCACTCACATGAATACCTCTATTTTTCCTAACATGGTACTACCAAAATTTCAAGGTTTAACACACAGTAAACACACTAATCATGCTGGGTTTAAACAAAATCTAATCACATTACGATCATATGCACGAATTATCACATTTGCAAGAAAACATAACTTTTATTTACTGATCCAAATGACCTGAATTTAACCACATGCTGTTTTCGGGTTCAAGGTCAAACCCTCAATTTTTCAGATTTTTCTGAGCTAAATAGGATTTACAGAAAATAAAACGCCTAATTAGCATGCTATTAACAACTTAAGTTAACATGGGTCTAACACATTTGCAAATTAGCCACTTGCTGTTTATACATAAGCTATCACATATGCATGAACTGAGAATACAAATTTCCTGATTCCTACATCTATGGATTGAACCCTACAAATCATTATTGCATGCTTTTATTTTACCGAACCAAATTTATTTGCAAATTACACAAGCATGGATAAATTACCAAAATTTGCAAACACATATGCTGACCCACTGATCTTCATGATTAGACTAAAACCAAGGCATTCATACTAATTCAAATCATGAACAAGGATTTGCAAGATTATCTACAAGTCATGCTCACAAGTTTAAAAGATACCATTATCCCACATTCACCATCACACCACATTCATCCACACACCACAATGCACAATATACATAGAGTATAAGGGTTACCATATATCCTCATCACGTAAAACATACCGAAATTAATGTATAAGAGGGACAGAACAGCTCACTGTTCTGTCCAGAAGAACTAGGCGGCGGTCTCTGGCCGCTGACTCAGGGTCAGCGGCATGGTCGATGGACGCCAAGCATGAACTGGACGTCCAGGGACCTTGCCGTCGAACCAGGTCTGTGCAGAAACACAGACCCGAGCTCTGAATCTTGGGTGAATAGGAGGGTCTAGGACTCGAGGAAAAATCCATAAAAAATAAAAACCAACCTAGACTCATAAGGGAACATCAGGGATAGGTCACTTGCCTTTCTAAAATTCCTCCAAGGGATTTATGGCTCGGTGAAGACCTCCTTGGGCAGTTCCAAGAAAGTTGCAGAACCTCCCTCTAGATCGCCTTCCTCCGGGCTCCTGGGTGATCTCCACGCCGAGGGGACGATGGGGATGCCTTCTCCTTTGCTCCAGCTTCCTCCTTGTCGCAGTAGATCTCCAGACCAAGCTCCAAGGGGTCGGATTTGGGGGTGCTAAGATGGGGTTTTTCTCACAGACTTTCTCCTAGGGTTTTTCTTCCTCTATTTCTCCTCTTGCAAGGTGAAGTGAGGAGTGGGAGAGACCAAATTCGGGTTCAGACCTAAGGAGAGCCCCTCACCCACTCACCATACCGATTTGACAACCTGAGAGCCGTTGGGGGACATCCCCCAATGGTGGCCATGCCTTGCTTCAGAAGTTTGCAGCTCTGCTGCGCATGCAGGTCAGAGAAGTTGGCGTCCACATCGCTGGACGCCGGGATGAGTGTTGGCGTCCAAGTCTGGACGCTGACAAGTGATAAACGGCCTAGGGTTGACGCCAAGGTGACCTTCGGCCAGAACCGTAAGTTATGCAGAAAACCATGCATACCGGACATATATACATGCAATATGTGTACGGTATTGTATCCATACTATCATCATGCAATACATACATTATTTATGTTTAATATAAACACATGCACACGTAATTATACTAATTAATGCGTACGTAAATATGTACATACATACACAAGCATAAACATACACACATAATTGCAAATAATGCGACGGAAATTAGAGGGCCTTACACTGAGCGTGTGCCTGTGGAGCTTGTGGTTTAGCTTTCTGTGGATCCACAGTTATTGTGTGTCCCTGTCGGACCACGAGGACGATCTGGGTGAGATCAAGTGGTGCCGATGGACACTGTTCCGTGTGCCGTGGTGTTCTCCACATGCTTGCTATTGCTTGGTTTTGGGTCACCCTTAAGAAACTCTCGTTTGGCCTTACCGTAGGTGCTAGCAGTTGCTAGTTGAACGGATCCATCCAGCGGAGTCTTGCGGATGACCTCTTGGTGTTTTCCTCGGTTGTCGTCAGTAGCTGGGACCTCTGTCTAGTCACTGGTGACAGAGTTAGTTACTGACCGCTTGGTCTCAGCAGCGTGGTCTGTTGAGGGTTCAGTCACATGGTTTCCGACTGGCGGTTTTAGTGTTTCTGGTCGATTTGGTGCGCGCCGCGCCTATGGAGTTATCGACATCCAATTGTGTGCTCTGTGCTAGTTGGTGTGCACTCTGTGAGCTGTCAGATGTCTGGTTAGACACTCCCTTTTGTAAACACCCGATTCTGGCCCACAAGTCGAACCACATTTCTTGTTATCATAATGAGCCCCAAGTTGGTCATTCACCTTGAGCCCACCATTAGCCTAGCCTTGAGCCCATTAAAATCCCAATTTTCATGATATCCCATCCATTATCCTTTTAAAAGAGTCCACAATCCCATTGCTTCTTATTCTCCCATATGATGGCCCATTTTTGAGAATATTCGATTTTCCTAACACAACGGGTCGGGGCCGCGTTAGCCTTGTCGCGTCCCCTATGGCCGTCGCGACAGCCCATGCATATCCATGCACGTGGCATTAGAGTCGCGACTCACATGGCCGTCGCATTCATCCTGTCACACCCCTACGATCCCTCGCGACTATAGCCGCGTATATTGGCCTCCGCAACTACCTCCTATTTATCCTCCATTGGCCTAATCTTCATCCCATGCAACCTCCCAACCCCCCTAAGCGCGGTTTGAGGCTCCAGGCCCTTGGAGACTTCCCTAGGACTCTCCCATATGATTCTTCATGAGATTTATCTCTTCATTTGGCATTTATAAATTAAAACGAGATATTCTCTCTCCTTTCTATATAGCAAGGCCTCTCCTTCAGAGCAAGGGAGAGCCCCATTTTTGTCATGAAGTGCTGTCGAAATTCTCCTTGATCTGGACTTAGCCCGCAGCTCTCCCTTTCCCTCACATTTCCTCACATTCTCTTCATCAAGCTATGCTCATTTCTTCATCCATGGAGCTTGGTGCGTGAGGAGGGCGACTTCCACTTCGTCCACAGCTTCTCCAGCACCCAAGGATGCCATACAACGCCAGGGAGTCGCCCCATTGGGGCTCCTTCTTCCCTTCCTTCCTCATTTCCCTTTTCATGCATATTATGTTTTTTAGATAGGAGCATTTTCCATTTTCCTCCCATGTTTTCCTACAACCCAAGGGGTTAAAAACCACCCCAGGTTCGTTCCCCCCATGCTCTCATCTTTCTTCTCTGTGGATAGATTCTACACTTAAATGTTCTAACAGGTTTTTTTTTTCCTTCATTGTGTTCTTGTTTTGGCAGGCACCCAAGCATCATTTGACGAGGGATCTTGTCCCCTGGCCAGCCGGAGAACGGGAAGAAGGTCCACTCATCCATCTCCCGCACTGCAGAGAACGCAGCAGGAAGGGCGGTCGCGACAAGCTTAACGCGCCCTGGTCGGGCGTCGCGACATTTGATCCATCGCGGCAGGTAACCCAGTCGCGACAAAGGTCAGTGCTTTGTTCTCTCTCCTTTTCCTAGCATAGTTAGTCATCCTTCTTCATTCTCATTAGTGGCAACTATCTAGGTGGCGATCACACCCCCCATATTTCCATGCTTTTAAAGTTAATTTTAAAACGTGTTGTGTGTTCGAGGGGTACACAACCCCGTGATTACACCTTTTGGCGATCACAGTGGGACCTTCAGTGCTAGCCTTGTGATGTGCTTGCTTGCCTGCCATGTTGATTTGAACCTTGTTAGGTATAATATGTGTTTTTTCTATCTTTTCTGAGTCGGTTGAGATCACGGCGCATCGCGCCGTCGCGATCCTATTGCGTCTTGGAAGGCAGACGCGATTTGATGTACGTGTTCCCCCCCCCCCCCCCCCATACACTGTTCCTTCATTGAGGGTGCGTCCATGTCTGTTACATCCTGTTCTACCATCTATATTCGTGTTTGTGTTTGTTAGAATTCCGCTAGGGTTCAGATTTTCCGTTTCTTTTACTGTTTGGTTTCGGATCGTGTCGCGGCTGATCGGGGGACCGCGACAATGTCGCGTCATGGCTGTAGGCCGCGTCTTCAGGTACGCATTGTTTGTTACTGTCTTTTGATCCATGCATCGGTTCCTGTATGTTTAGTTAGTCTGGATGTGTCGTTCAGTTGATTTCATGATGGTATTGCGTTATAGGATAGTCTGTCTGCTTACTGTTTGCATGTGACTATGGGTTTTTGTACTCTGTTAACATCGCGGCAGGGTTTCTGGTCGCGATAAGGTCGCGACGGATCTGGTCGTTGCGACTTCAGTAGAGACCTCACAGTTGCTTTGTGTTAGTTTAGGTTAGACATTGCATGCACCTTGGTGCACCTAGGCTCATGCATACACTTCTGTCTCGTGGGGATTAGGTTTTCCTCCTTGGTAGAGTCGACCCTCTCACCTGAGAGCACTCGTGGACTGACCAAGGCCACCTACCGAGGGCCTTCATAAGTCCCCGTAGCCGTACGTACATTGCGGTTCGCCGGGCTGGTTGTACCTATTGTACCCTTAGATTAGGCCATGTCACGCGTGAGTTGTGGGTCCCCTTAGTGTCACCGAAGTACTTGAGTTCATACCTATTAGGGTCCCTTCTAGCCGAGTGTAATTCAATTAAATTAATCCATTAAAAGGCTATGTGATAACTCTAAAATACTGATGCATATCATGTTAACTTGGGTGTTTGCTTGAGAACTCCTTTTCTCATCCCCTTCTTGTGTGTTTGTACCTGTTGTTGTATCCTTTATTTGTATTTTAGTGTATTCTTTTCAATTCCACCATTTCTCATCCTCTCATGGCTCCTTTCCATTTCACCTATCCTCCAACCTCTCCCCCTCATGCAGACCCCTTGTCTCATGAGTTTCTTTTGAATTCAGCCCATCGGGCCACCTTTTCCCACGCCGTCTCGTCACCCTCCTCCTCCGATGAGGCCGCAGAATTGGAGCGCCTCCTTCTTGAAATGGGCCCTGACCAGGCCTGTGAATTGTTGTCCACCTTTGCTCTACAGACTTCTTCTGGGACGGGCCCAGTAGGCCCACATGATCCTTCTCATGCTAAATCTCCTCACATTGTCACTCCTAGATTGGGCCACTCTTCTATTCAGCCCACATCATTGCGACGGCCCATTATGCTCATTCTGGTCTAGACCTTGACTCTCGATTATGCTCTCATGCCCAAGCTGGCCCTCACTATCCACAATCCACCTCGGCTCAGGACTTCCAATCCGAGTTCGAGTCCATGAAGCGAGAGCTTAGTGACTTGCGGAGGCAATTAAATCCCAAACCCTCCTTCAATGATACTCTCCCTGATTTCCATGGTCTTCGAATCCCTCCCCTTTCTTAGCTTCCTATCTATCATAAATATAGTGGAGCTGGAGACCCTTACATCCATCTGAAGGAGTTCCTCTATGACTTGGTGTCCTACCAACATGATCGACGCTTATTGGCTTACCTTTTCAGGCGGTCGTTGGATGGGCCCGCTCTAGAGTGATTTTATTCCTTGCCTCCCAATGAAGTTGAGAATTTTGAAGTTGTCAAGGTCAGATTCCTACAGCAATATCAAGGCTGGACAAGGCCCGTGTATTCAATGGCCGATCTGGCGGCTGAGCAGATGAAGCCCGATGAAGAGTTTGCAACCTATGCTGACAGGTGGCGTTAGATGTCTGCCCATGTTCAAATGCACGTCCCGGAAGAGGAGAAAATCAAGCTCATTACTAATGCAACACCTATGTACCGTCACATCTTGGCTATGAACAACATCACATCCATGCAACAATTAATTAGCCGTGCTCGCTTTGTTAAAACCCAACTCAGTGACTCTCCCATGCCATCCTTGTTTGAGGCCCAACAACCAGTTACACATTTCAAGGGCCCACCTATGAGGGAGTCCAAACCCACGCCCAAGTTGATGTTATCCACATCCGACACCGTCCCACTCCACTGACCATTACTCATCCTCACCACTTCCACAAGCCAACTCGCACCACTTCCACAAGAATAACCCCCTTGCCCATGCCATCGCACCACACCATCCCATACTCACCCATCACAACGTCCACTTGGCCTAAAGCGAGCCCATTATCATCCGTTGCCTGAGTCCCTCTTTGATGTCTTCACGGTCCTAATATCCATCAATGCATTGCAACTCCCTCTAGAAAAGCCAAGCTGGGACATGACAGTGGACCAATCAGAATATTGCCCATATCATCACCATCCAGGGCATGCAGTCACGAACTGCTGCGAATTCTGGGATGTGATCTATGATCTAGAGTGCAAGATAGACTGGGCTGAAATGCACAGACTCATCCTGCATTGTCAAGACAAGCAGAGACACAGGCCAGGGGCAGCAGCCCTCTCCATCACAGACGACAGAATAGCCGTCCAAGCAACCAGCAACACAGTCAAAACAACAAGCACAAGCATCGAGGCAGTCGCCATCTCCAACATCTCAAGGCCAGAGGCATTTCTTTACCTACCCTCCAAGTGTTTCATCCACTCCATCACCACCTCAACAGCCTTCCCCACCAACCTCTGCTGAGGCTATCTCCACCACACCTACCCTTGGTACCGCATTGCACCCCGATGACAAACTTTCGGCTCGACATATTGTGTCGGTGCGCCGTTCGTCATCTTCCCCAATACCACAAACCATTGATCCCTCACCTCCCACAAATCCTCCATCCTTACCCCTCACTACCATCTCCACCCTACTACCACTTTCACCTGAGCAAGCCATTACCACCACGCCAAGGCTCGAGCAAACCCCACTCGCCTCTGAGATAGGGCAAGAGTTTCCTACTCTTAAGCTTAAGGCCGGCTCAGCCCCTGAGTTGGAAGAAGAGCTCTCTCTGCGCGAGCCTGTCCTTGCCATCATTCAGTCACCTCACACTAAACCCTTCGCCTCCGACGAACCTATCACCGCCACCATACATCCCGTTACCATAACCACCCAACGGACCGGGTGTGAACCACCAAGAGCATGCCTCGGATCTACTTCCCATGTACAAGATGGACCAAGTAAAGGTAGCTCAATTCCGATCATGTGTTTCAACCCTCACAACTACATCAGTCGCATGCCGGTCTATGTCCTTATCCAGGGCACATTTGGGAAGGATAAGCTTTCATCCCCTCATGAGATGATTATCAAGAAAAGTTCTCAAGCACTAGTGCCAGTCACTTCCTAAGCAAGGATGGTAGTTGTTACGTTGCTCATTGATGATGCTACCATTGATGCCATTATTACTCCTCGCTCAGTTATATTGCATATGGCTGGTAAAAAGAAGGGGTTATCTACAAATGTTATGTTATCTCACGCTGCTGCCAAGGCCATCATAAAGTCAATGCTCCAAGGTCAGTCGTGGCAACCTTTGCTCAAAACTCTCAACGGCGCAATCTCCACATTTTTGTCGGAGTTTTCACTGAAAGGGCAAGAGGCCAAACCACCCAAAATATCGAAGGACATTTCGAAGACTCTTCGTGCCCTCATCCAGTCAAACTGGGGGCAAATTGGGGAAACCCTCTCAGCAAAAGAACTTATTTATGGCATTCCCCCTTGGGAGTCTATAGAGGTTGGACATGCGAATGATAACCAAAGGACAACGGCACTCGGAGCAGTCATGACAATAGATGAGAGAGCCATGTGGCTGCGAAGAAGGGCGAGACCATCTGTTGCTTGGTCCCGCTATCTGAGGAGACATGTCAAGAGAAAGTGGTCATATCTATCTGCAAGGGCAAAGAAGCCACGTCACCACATGAGGATGTCCACCAAGAAGCGAAGGAGGCTGAAATCAAGATTGAGTTTTACAAGGACAATGTCAATCTCCTATCTTGTCATCATCCGACCTTGATCTTCAATGCTACTCATTCTGGTCAACCTTGTCCCAAGAGGAGATGCCGATCTCACATTCATGGGCTATTTCCACATTTCTTCCTCTTCCACTTTGCCAGGGTCTCCGGACCCTCACTTACCTCTTCTACCTGAGCCCCCTGATCATCCTCTGGGTACTCTAGGTATCTTCATCCCCTCTGCCTGAGCCTCCCAATCATTTTGTGGGCACTTAGGATTCCCCTCGCTTATCTCCTCCTCCTAAGCCACCTGATCGCCCTCTGGATTCCCAGGACTTCTTCCATATCTGTAACACCCCAGAAATTTATAATATAAGAAAAAATAAGTAATTGGTTAAAATACCTTAGGGTTATTAATAAATTGTGATAATAGGATGATAGACTTAATTAGTGGTAATGAACATTATCCCAGTATCGTACCTCGAAGTGCGTGCCTCCACAGTGCGATACTGGAAACACATCGAAATAAAAATCCGAGAACAACATAATTTTCGAAAATGTGGAGAAATTAAATATGTAATTATCTAAATTTTCGACGTACGGATTTCAGGGTACAGTCGACGCGACCAGTTTTTGGGTGATTTTCACCTAGTGTAAAATAAAATCTAAAAATTAATTAAAAATCACCAAAATTAGTAAAACTATCATATTAGTCTATGGTCAAAATTTCATGACAATCAGATATGGTTTGGGGTAGGTTTCTTTAAGGAACAAGTGGCAGCAGTTGAATTACTTGAGAATTACGCAAGGGCTTTTGGGGTAAATTGCAGTGGGTTAGTGGAGGCTCCTGGTGAGGCCAGCACCTAAGTTGGGGTGGTAACACCTCAAGATTACCATGTGTAAAACTGAGGGTGGGTTGCAATGGGACTACGTGTTGGGTGAAAACCAACTTGGTTTTCACCATCACACCTCAGGGGTGATGTGTCGGTGCATGAGAACTCTGCTGACCCTATAAAACCATCCCCAAACCATCGTACACACCTCTTTTCCTTCCTACTGGTGTGTACATTGTCTTTGAGACCACTTCATAGTTGTGCTATTGCGTTGAGTGCCAACTCTCCCTGGAAGGACTTCCACGACAGTTCTGGTTTCATTCCTCAGAAGGATTGCTGTGGAGTTTGTTCTAAGTGCAAGTGTGCAATTGCTTTCTTTATTTCTGAGGATTTCGAGGTAAGGATCTCACCCTCACTTCAATCAGGTAGGATTCTTCTCTTGATCTTTCTAAGTTCTCCTACTACTTCTCTTTGATCCTCTGGTTAATGGCATGTAGAACTTTAAGCATGCTATTTTTCCAGTTTGAAAACTCAGACTATTGTGAAATCTGAGAAGTCATGTTATGATCATGTTGCTTCCAAGTTTAGAAAATATGTCCATGATAGGAAATCCACATTACACATGTTTTAGTTGATCCTCAAGTCACAAGTAGTCATATGATACTATCGTTGTGTAAGATGACTGAATCTTGAGTGTTGATTTCATTGTTAGAGTGGACTGACTTCTTAGTGGTATGGACTGATTGAGATACCATAGAAGACTCAAATGAGTGTACTTGACCCATGACAATGGGGAAACTAGGAAAAGAAATGTAAGAAAAGTGCTTTCCATTGACCCCCTGAATTCAACTCCTTGTTCGTCATTCGAGGGATCTATGTTCCATAATCTTCCTTCATCTTTCTATCATGTTCATTGAGTTATATATCTGAAATTATACAATTCAAGGTTCTATCCTGTTAGGAAGTTAGAGAAAACTTTTAGAACCATTGAGGTCGAATAGAATGGTTTTCTGACAATTGACACAGCCTCTGTCGACAGACGAAGGTCTGGCTGTGACAGGAACCCCTGGCCAGAACCAGAAAAACCAGGACTGTATGCACCTGTCGACAGGCCTCTGGGTTGCTGTCGATAGATGCACACAGGTCTGAAACCTCAGCGTGGAGATCAGCCCCTGTCGACAGCAGACCATGCCTGTCGACAGGTCTGGTCAAAGTCATGTTTCTAGCTTCGTTATGACTCCATTCTTCTCTATAAATCCTACCCAATTGTTCCAACTCTTGGTCTACCTTTATCATATAGATTTTACTACCAAAACACATATTAGATCAGTCATGTGACTTCTTTATTACCTTAAGTTTTTCTACAAGTTCCGAACAAATTGTCATCGTGAGATTGTTAATTTCTGAAATCAGTGACGGAATCAAGTCCTTGATTTTTGTGCAAACCTTAGTAACTTTGAGTAAAACCTTTGTATTTATTGTCATTACAAAGGTAAGAGTGTGGTGATGATAAATGAGAGTCTTTGGACTCAATCTAAGAATTATGCTTGGCAAATAAGGGCTGGTCCAGTCCTGGGAGAGGAGCACCTAAATTCGTAAGTGGCCGCGCGGAACGATAAAGGATTAGTGGATGTTTGGCATAGCTCATTAAGTGTTTGATTGGTCATCATATCATCTTATTGTGTGAAAAAGGAGAGGGACATATATTATCATCTTTAGTTCACAGTGTACTCCAGAAAAAGTAATAGAGATCCACAAGAAGAGTAAACTGATTAGAAACTGAATCCACTGGAGATAAGATGTGTTCATCCACAATTTTTTTTTCCCTTCCTCACTTTCAGAGCATACCTGTTGTGAAAAGGAGAGATGGTTGGTTTCTCCTTTTCTCTTACTTTTATATGGTCAAAAAAATAGCTTTGTATAATCCCATGTTTACCAATGCAACAACTGTTAATATCTCTCCCATGATATAATGTACAATCACGTATGGAAATAAAGCCCAACAAATCTGAATGAAGA